>JARHVA010002747.1:1492500-1810000 GCA_037957365.1 Torreya grandis | reverse complement strand
TGTTGTTATAATTACTTGTCTAAAATTATGTTTGATTATGAGGTTAATAACCCATAATTTTAACATAAACCTATTTTAACTTAAATAATAACCTAAGATGTTAGAGTTATCCTTCTCAGTTAAACTAACCTTAGAACTTAACCATCTTTGAGTGAGACTGAAACCCACCAAGGAAAGTGAGGCATTTACCTAAGGTTAAAGACCTAGAAACAATTCTGTGTGGGAAGTAGGAGTGCCACATATGGTACTCAGGTCCTATCTATGTATCCATACATTGATATGCCCTGAACCCAATAAACATATATTAAGTTAACATGCCTCCCCATATCACCCTTTGTATGTAGTTACCTATAGCTAACTACCTTAGTTCACCTCCTTCAGTTCTAATTGTGTGTATGTGAGTGCACTAAATAATTATCATTTGCATTACAAAGTGAGGTATTGGGTCTAACATACATCTAAAATATACTCTAATATACAATTTCAAAAAAAATTAGGGTTATTTCATCTGGCATCAGAGTAGTTTTCTACTCTAGGGAAGTTTGGGAATGAGTTTTCTTTAAAATTTTGTAATCTACTGAGTTATCACTTTATAATTATCAAGATGGTTAGAATGAGATCAAGTAGAGGCAATTTTTGTGGTAACCCTTTTAATGTCAACCTAGCTAGGGGTAGAGGTAGAAGATGAGGAACGGGTCATCATGGTTGCATCCCCATTTTTAACCAAGAAGAGTTGACTATAAATAATGTTGATAGTAATACCAAGGTACCAAATTATGATGCAATCAATGGGAATTCAATTTACAAGCATGAGGAGATCCTCAATGGAATCTTAACATCCATTAACACTTTACAAGGTAAGATTGAAAACCAAGAATAAAGGTTAAACAATCTTGAAGGGGTATCCCAAGAGGAAGTACCCAAATTGGAAATGAGAGAAGTAGGACCTATGATTCAAGAACTACCTTTGACCATAGTTTACCCAAACATCAAAGAGCTAAAGAAGCTTTCACCACATACCTTTTTAAGTGAGGAATCAAGTGATGCATTTGATGCATGGTTAGTACACTTGTAGAAACATTTCAACATGCATAACATTCTATCAACTGTGAAAGTTAGGGTGGTAGCATATCAGTTGGTTGGTCCTATAACATTATGGTAGAATCACCTTTGTGCCATTAAAGGATATTAGCCCTAAACCTTTATTGGTATATTTTTGAGACTTAGTTTTATAAAATATACCTGAATGCCAACTATAAAGAGCATAAAATCATTAATTTTTAGCTTTTAAAGCAAAAAAACATGTTTATTGTTGAGTATGAGAATAAGTTTCTAAATTTCTTGCATCATGTGAACTATATCATGATGAAGAAACTAGGATTACTAAGTTAAAAATTGGGCTCAAATAAATGTCGATGCATGACATCAATATGATGAATCCAAATACTTTGGTAGCAGTAATTGAATCAACTTGCATGGATGAGGAAAAGAAAAATCTCACCAAAAGGCAAGGAAAGAATTTAATTTAAACTGACAGAAATATAGAGCCAAAATCCTTTCACTTATGAACAATAAATTCTAGAAATTACATCAAAATGATAGATTTTTTTGGTGGAAATAAGAATTTTATAAATTTTTCTAATAAGAACAAAAATTTCAAATCTCATGGATCATCTAAATCTGGTTCTTTTAAGAAGGAACAACATCAAAACAACCAACGTGGACCTACCACAGGTGTTAATATTATTTAGGTAACATCTTCTAGATCTATTTTTTGTTGGGAATGTAGTGCCAACCACTATAAAAAGGACTATCCTAAACTTAAATCAAGCTAAGTATCCAATCATAGGGTATATACTATTTTTGATAATTGAAATGTTGATTTGTAGGCCACTCAATTGAAACAAGAGGTATAATTAATGGTTTTCCCTTGACTATTTTGATTGATTTAGGTGTAAATAATTATTTTATCTCTCTTTTGGTTGCTAAACAATGTAAAATCAAACCTATCTTAATAAGAGAAGGCTAGAAGGTTGAGTTTGGTACAATAAAAAAGTGCCTATTCTTGAATGCTTGGAACAAGTAGAACTTAATCTTGTGTCTTCAAGATCAAGGTGAATTTATCCCTTACACCTTTAGGGTCTTATGATCTCATCCATGGGATGGATTGGATGCATAAACATCAAACCACGTTTGACTGTGTAATGCATTAATGGAATTGGGTAACTTATAGAATTACAAGGCATATAAGGGCCAAAAAGATGTAAAACACTTTCGACCTTACAAATAAAAAGAGATGAAAGATTTACATAGTCCTACTAGAAGAATCACCCATGGAAAATGAATTAGTTCATGCAAATTTTCTTATTTTGAAGGAATTCATAGATGTTTTTCTTGAGAAACTACCTAGTTTACTGCCTAAGTATAAGTTTGATTTTTCCATTGATATAATGCCTAGATTTTCTCCTGATTCTAAAGCTCCCTACCACATGAATTTGGTTGACCTACAAGAATTAAAAATTCAGCTAAAAGAAATTTTGGATAGTGGAAGCATTCATCCAAGTGTGTCTCCTTGGGGTGCTATGGTGGTCTTTTTGAAAAACTATGGTACAATGAGTCTTTGCATTGATTATTGCTTGCTTAATAAGCTAACAATTAAAAAAAATTATCATTTACCAAGGATTGATGACTTGTTTGAAAAAATGAAGGGTGTTGCATTATTCTCAAAGATTGATTTGAGAACAAGCTAACATCAATTGAGAATTAAAGAAAAGAAAATTCATAAAATAACTTTTAAAACTTGTTATGGACATTATAAGTTCACAGTTCTTTTTTGGGCCTAATTAATGCACTTACAGCCTTCACGAATCTTATGAACAACATGTTTAGATATTTTTTGGATAAGTTTGTGCTATTTTTACTTGATGAAATTCTCATTTATTCTAAAATCAAGGATGAAAATGATTAGCACCTTTGTTTAGTCTTGTAGAGACTAAGATAATATAAGTTGTATTGAAAAATATCTAAATGTACATTTTATGAATCAAAAATTCATTATTTCAGCTACATTATTTCTAAAACTGGCATTGTTATAGATCTAACAAAAATTAAATCCATTCAAGAATGGCTTGCTCCTACAAATGTACATGAAGTGTACAGTGTCATGGGTTTAGCTGGTTATTACTGATGGTTTATCAAAAACTTTTATAGTATAACCCATCCCATTACCTCTTTACAAAACAAAGGTAATAAATTTGTGTAAATTGCTCAGTGTGATGAGGCTTTTACCAAGATGAAAGTGTTGCTTATAAAAATACATGTTCTTATTATTCTGGACCCAAATGGTAATTTTGAAGTTTGGGTTGATGCTTCTATAGAAGGATATGGAGGCATCTTGACCCAAGATGGAAAAGTTGTGGCTTATGAGTCATGGAAACTAAATGATCATGAAAATAAGTATCCTATGCATGACATGGAGCTTGATACCATTGTTCATAAACTTAAACAATGTAAACATTTTCTATTAGAAAATCTTTCAAGAAGAAATTTGATGACTTCAACCTTGAGTATTTATTCTCTCAAGATGATTTAAATACGTGGCAAAATAGGTGGCTAAAATGTTTGAGTAATTTTGATTTAAACATATCATATGTCAAAAACAAGGAGAATCATATAGCTAATGTACTCAGCAGATGTACGTACCTTATTGCTTTGTTTATTTTACAAGGAAATTTTAAAAGTGTTGTTTTGGAATAGAAACTTGTTGATGAATTATGTGATGATGTAAGAGAAGGTTTGGTTCATGAAACTATAACAAAGATATTTTTTGATTTTTCTGTTGAAATAGATCACTTCATAAGGCATAAAAATAGAATTCATGTACCTAGTTTGGGTGACTTAAGAACTTATTTAAAATAAGTGCATATAGCACCTTATTATGCTCATCTACGTGTCACAAAGATGATACATAAGCTGAGAAGGATCTATTTTTATTCTAAAATGAAGCATGATGTCACTAATTTTATGGTGAAATGCTTGGAATGCTAGTAGGTTAAAGCTGAGCATTACCATCTAGGAGGCTTATTATACCCTCATGAAATTCTAAGAGATAAGTGGGTTGTAATCTCACTTGATTTTATTATAGGGCTACCTAAATCATGCAATACTCATAATCTTATTCTTGTGTTAATTGATAAGTCCACTAAATTTGACCACTTCACTACTAAAAATTTGATGGATGATGCTTCTGTGTTTACGAAAAAATTCATGAAATAAGTGGTTAGATTTCATGGCATACCTAAAATTATAATTTTAGCTTGTGATCTATGAATTTGACTCAAGAGAGGATTGTTACTATGGTGTTAGTTTCAAAATAAAAATAAAATGAAATAAACACACTAATAATAGAACATCTTTAGGCCTAGACACTGAGGAGAGCTTAGTTAACAAAAACAAATGACAAACACAACTAAAAAGTAAGGAATAAAACACAAGAATTATTTCACCTTCCTTGGATGCTCTAAATGCCTTTGTAGTAGTGGCTTACTTGGTTTTGTGCTCATGAAGTCCTTGGCAATGGAATCTTGGCTACCTCCATCTCTCCTTGGCACCTTTAGCTTGTGGCTTAGCTTGGCTTGGAATCAATTTGACATGGTAACATTAATTTTATGAAGCTTTTAGAACCAATCCTACATTATAACTTTTCATTCTTAATACTTATAAATGATCTGGTAAGGCCTCCTATTTATATATTTTTGCAAATGTCTAGAATCAACCTGAACCATCCATCCTAAGATTGAGATGTGTGGTTGAAGATTAATTCAATTTTTGTAATTAAATTTGTAATTATCCTCATCATGACATTGAAACAAGGGGAAATTAAGAGGCATGGAGGGCATCATAGAAGGCATTAATGAGGCATGGAGGGCATGAATCATGATATTTGTTACATTTATGGCCTAAGGATGTCTTCCCAAGAAATGAGGTCACTTGATGATGCAGATATTCAATATTCATTTCTAAAAATAAGTATTTAACAAGTTTCCATGGAAATATTAATTATGCCTTGATTTGGGTTAATTATCTCTTAATCATGATTAAACACTTTATGCACAAATCACTCAAATTGATCAGAATGCCTTGTTATCAGTCCAAAATTTGACTAGATTAAAATTGGAAGGTGTTATCAGATGCATTGGAACTGTATTCCCATTTAGGATGTTACCAAAAACAAATAAAAAAGTCATGTATCTTGTGAAAAATATTTGATAGGAAAGAGTAATCCAGAGCACCTAGGTGCAAAATTAACATTTTGACTCAAAATGATTTGATCAAAGTTAGTTGGCCCATAAATTGCATTGCCCCATTTAGGGATACCATGGCTAAAATTGGCACTTGAATACATCATTTTCACATCATTTATCATTTTTTAGTGCTTTTAGGCTAAATTATGCATTTTGGGTGGAAATTGGCCAAAAGATTGATTAGAGGTTATCAGTGGCCAGATTTAGGTGTCTACAGTTTGCCCTTATTTGGGAAGGCATTATAAGCTATAAGTATAGTAACATCTTCTCAAAGAATAAAAAGGTCCTATATGCCTACAACTACAATGATGATAAACTAACTATATGATGCCCCCTCGAGGGAATGGTTGTCACAAATTGATTGGCAAATGGTCCCTCAAAAAGAAAGAAGCAAAATGAGGGGACCAAAGAAAGGAATGATGATGGGGTGAAAACACAATGATACTAAAAAATTAGTCAAAATCATTGAGAATGCAAGTGGGATGGTGTGCAATGATTTACCTAAAGTTGGTTATAAACATTGTACCCTGATAGTGGCAACGTGGTATGATAACATAATGACTTGCTCAAAGGCAGTTATAATCATTAAGAAGATGGAGTTACCCTAGTTAGGATAGATAAAAAAGATAATAACATGCCCTTGTATAGGTAAAAAAAGTAAAGTGGTGACAACATAATGATTTGCCCAAAGGTAGTTATAATCATTGAGAGATGTAGGTGGGACAGTGTGTAATGATTTGCCCATAGGCAATTATAATCATTGGACCTCGATTATGGAAAACATGATAAACTTGGCCAATGATGATGACAACTTAACATAGAGGGTAATGATGAATTAAAATAACCTACTAGTAGGGATATGCTTGTTCAAACTAATAAAGGTTGAAATTATTTTGTGTATAATTACTCTATTTGGGATATGATTGGGAGTGAATCAAGATGTTAGTGTTGAAGAGATGCCACCATTATTGAATAGACTTCTTGAATCTTAATTTTTTTGTAGCATGTGTCAATAGGCATCATGGTATAACATCATGAGGACTTGGCCAAATGCATAAGGACTGACTCCCAAAATCCAATACTCAATAGAACATAATGCACCAATGATAGAAACCATGATGACAATGTAAACATATGAATATAGATGAATTCAAGTGTAAGTGTGGGAAAAGAATCACCCAATGAACACACATAAACTGAATTAAGGTAACAGTGCTGAAAGCAAACAAATAGATAGACAGACAAATATAATAAGTAAAAACAAACAAGCAAACAATGCAATAAAAACCCTATGAACATTACCCCTAGAAAATAGGTGACAACTTAACAACTTAAAAAAATGGGGGAATAAAAGAAAAGGAAGGGGGTGGCTGAGCTATCTCCATATGCACTAGGCAAGTGGATGCTACTTACATAGTTTCATGGATATAATATCCAATAAAAAAATTCAAGCTAAATGTAGTTCTCCCAGGGAATGGGAAGAATGTGATAACTGAGAAAAAAATAGAATGGATGTGATATAAGAAGAGGAATGGTCTTACAAAATGGCAACTGTGTGAGAGAAAAAGGCCAAAAAGGATGGGGAAATTAAATGACAAGTGATTTGCTTATAACTTAGTAAGGGTTCCCAAAATCCTTAAGGCAAAGAAGTGGTCAACATTTTTGTTCTTTTCTAGTGATTTTTTAAATGTTTTTTGACTTGTTTTTTAGTATCTCAACTCCATCAAGAATGATGAGAAACTAATGGTTCAAGCTCACAAAATAGTGAGAACATTCAAACTTATGTTATTTTCAAAATGGTGAGAGCATGGTGGAAAGGGTGACTGAGATGAACTCAATAAAGTATCAATTATTGCCTACATAGTCCTAGAGTAGGACCTCAAGTCATTGTAGTTCCACCCTTATATCAGAGGAATTTGATAAGTG
The DNA here is from genome assembly GCA_037957365.1 of Torreya grandis. Lineage (NCBI taxonomy): Eukaryota > Viridiplantae > Streptophyta > Pinopsida > Cupressales > Taxaceae > Torreya > Torreya grandis. The sequence continues at coordinate 1,802,771 of JARHVA010002747.1, read as the reverse complement.
TAGCAGCTAATTCAAACAAAATAGGCACAATTGGTAAAAAGGTACAACGTGGCATAAGAAGTGGCAAGTTGGTATGTCAAGGCTTAATGTTACCCCTAGTTTTCCCATAGGTGGTTATAACCAGGACATAATGTCATAGATCAATGGTACTAATTTGTTCAAAGGTGGTTATGAGTTGTAGCAAGACCAGTGGTAAGAAAGGAATAACAAACAAAGGATGCAACTGCCAAAAAATCATGTCACACTATTCCAAAATATGATATCTTTTTGAAGTACTTGAACCAACTAATGAAACTGATCAGATACCTTGATGCTAAAATTATGTACTAACTATAAAAAACCAAGGTCAAATAGGCTAGGCTTTATAACACACTAGATTGATAGGTTGGTAACAGAAAGTGGATATGGCAAAGAAGATGGATAAGGATGGTATTTGTATAGTGATAAAATGGCATAATTGAAATGATCCTTATAGACAATACACCTTGGCACTCAAGAATAGTACCACTTGAGATGAATAATATTCTTTAGCTCTTGAAGTTCATCATCATCTAGTGTGGCAGGCTTGTATGCTCCTGATCCATAATCTGCAGTGATGATGAAAGGTCCTATCTAGTTTGGTTTGAATTTACCTTTATGCTTCTTCTCAGCCATGGTATTCTTTTGGTTTTTTTAAAGAACAATATCACCAAGTTTAAATGTTCTATACTTAACATGTTGATTATAGTGGCCTTTGAGTTGGTTTCGATATACTTGAAGATTGTTGAGCACAGATGTGCATTTCTCATCAAGTAGGTCTAGCTCTTATAAGTGAGCTACTCGATAGTCATGATCATGTATGACATGCTTGAAAGAGATGCACAGTGAAGGAAATTTGACCTTAATGGGAAGAATGGATTGAGCACCATAAACAAGTGAGTATGGAGTGGCTCCAATGGGGGTATGATGATTGGTATGGTATACCCAAAGGGTAGGGAATATCTAGAGGTACCAATCATGATCGACATCATTGACAATCTTTTTGAGAATGTTGACAATGGTTTTGTTGGATGCCTCAGCCTGGCTATTACCTTGAGGGTAATATGTTGTAGAAAAATATTGTGTGATGTTGTATTTAGTACATAGCTGGTCAACATATTTATTTTTGAATGATCCTCTATTATCAAATATAATGTCAGAGGGGATATTATAGTGACAAATGAGGTGGTTGAAAATGAATTTAGAAATTTACTTTCTAGTCATGTGAGGGGTATATATTCAACCCACTTAGTGAAATATTCAGTGGCAGTAAGTATATGTTTATGATCATCAGATGAAGTGGGGTTAATCTTCCCAATGAGGTCAAGTCCCCATGTATAAAATGGCTATGGTGTCAACATTGGTTTCAAATTTTTTGTTGGGGTATGAATTAGATTAGCATGTCATTGACATTTGTCAGACTTCTTTACATATGTAACGGAATCTATGTCTATTACAGGCTAATAATAACTAGTACGTAAGAGATTTTTGGATAAGACTACCACAATAGAATGAGCTCCACAACTCCTTCATGAACTTATCTTAACACTAGTGTAGACTCTACCAAAGTTAAACAATGAAATAGAGTTCCATCAAAACTATGATGCTAAACGGTGGATCTAAGTAGAGTATAATGAGTGGAATGATGAATAAAGACTTTGGTTTGTTTTTGAGATAGGTTAGGTAGTATAACTTGGTCATGAAGGTAGTTATAAATGTCTAAGTAGTAGATAGAATTAGGACCAATAATATTATAAATCATGGCAATGGTTGAAGGTTCATGAGCTAGTGCTGACAAATTCTTAATAAGCAATTGATACTCTCTATCTTTATCTATTTGTCGAATAAGAGAATGAATAGTATCCATGGCATCTATATTTTTGTTACCAACCCTTGGTATGTGTTCAAACTGAATATTGGTAATTTGTTGCTTAAGAGTGTTGACCATAGATTTATATATAATAGCTTGTCATCTTTGGTCTAAAAATGATCTGTGACCTGATTAATGATTAACTAAGAATCACCATAAACTTAAAGATGAGATATATTCCAATGCATTACTTTTCAAAGTCCTAAAACAATTGCTTCATACTCAGCCATGTTGTTTGTACAAGGAAAGCTGATTTTGAATGATTTAGGGATTAGATCCCCCTGTCGTGTAATAAATAATAGGCCCACCCCCAATCCATATACAGTAAATGAGCCATCAAAATACAATTTCTAGGGTTACTCCTCAAGGGGTGTGTTAATGATGATCATGATGGATTCATCAAGAAATTGAAACATGAGTGGTTGTGTATCTATGAGAGGTGCTTCAGTAAGTTGATCTACATGATCTCATCCCTTGATTGCCCTATGATTGGCATACTCTATGTCAAACTCACTGAGAAGTATGATCCATTTAGCCATTATACCTTGTAAATCTATTTTAGATAGTAGATACTTGAGTGGATCTACTTTTGAAATGACCATGGTCTTATTATTCAACATGTAATGGCATAGTTTTTGAGATATGAAAACCATGGCCAAACAAGCTTTTTCAACATGTACACAGTTATGTGCATATGTAACCAAGGTATAAATTAAGTAGCATACAAAATTATCCTTTTCATTTTTATCATCTTGAGCCAAGATTTCCCCTAAATCATGGTTGGTACCTGATAGGTATAACAAGAATGGATTTCCTAGCATAGGAGGTAATAAAATAGGTGGATTAACAAGATAGTCTTTGAGTTGTTGAAAAGCTATTTGGTAGTGATCATCTTAGTGAAATGTAACTCCCTTCTTTAAAAGGTATGTAAATGGATGAAACTTGTTTGCTAACTGAGAGATGAGGCATCGGATTGATTAGATCTCACCCTACAAACTATTGAGTTTCATCAAATTGGTTGGTGGCAGCATCTCAGTTATAACATAAACTTTAGCTATATCAACTTCAATACCTCTACGAGACATGATGAAGCTAAGTATTTTGCCTAAAGTTACAAAAAATACACATTTCTTTAGATTGAGTCTAACTTTAGACTCCCATAATCTTTCAAATATCTTACGTAGCACTATTGGATGATCAACCCTAGTTTTAGATTTTCCTAATATGTCATCGACATAGTATTTAATAATATCATGCATCATATCATGGAATATGATAGTCATGACCCTTTGATATGTAGTTCTAGCATTCTTAAGGCCAAATGGCATTACCTTATAACAAAATATTCATCATGGAGTAGTGAACATTATTTTATGTTGGACTTCTAGTGCTATTCTGATCTGGTTGTATTCTGAAAATCCATCCATGGGTGAAAGCATTTAATAACCTATCATGGAATCAATGATCATGTCGATATTAGGTAAGGGAAATTCATTTTTAGACAAAATTTGTTGATGTCTCAAAAATCAATATATATTTTGATCCCTCCAAGTTTTTTACTAGCAGATACCACATTAGAGATCTATTTTGAGTAGTCAATAGATCGGATACATCCTGCTTTTAAGAGTTTTTCTTCTCTTTCTTTACCAATACAATAATGTGAGGATGTATCTTACGTAAATTTTGTTTTACTAATTTGGCATTAGGATTAACCATAAGGTGGTGCAAAACTAAGGTAGGGTCTTAACTTGGTATGTCAAAATAGGCCCATGCATAGATATCTACAAATTCTATCAACAGAGATGTAAATATGTTACGTTCATCCTCAATGAGGGATGCCCCTAATTTTATCCATTTTAGGTCTGATGGAGTCTTGATATTTACCTCTATTGTATCCTTGACTAGAAGGGTCGAATCGTCTTCTAGGATAGTAGGCAATGACTTGAACTATTGAATTATGTCAGGGTCTCCTGTTAGGACTTGCTCTTCAACTTCTCTAGGCATGATGAATCTGAGTCCCTTAATGGGAGATTTGGCCATGTAACAAAAACAGTCAAAAATTCTTGAATAATTTGATCAAATACTTATTGTTTCTCAAAGCTAAACTTGGATCCATAGGCAAGTTCATCATTGGTGGTCTCCTTGTCTAAATTTAAAAAAGAATGAACACCCCCATCTAATGGCACCTAAAATAGGTTTTGACTACTAGAGTGGCCTTTATCTTTACTTTTTCCTTGGTCAAAAAGTGCTTCAAAGAGTTTTTCACTTTGGAACCTCAATATTTTATCTATTTATTTTTGGCTAAGGGTGTTCACTTGCTCTTCAAAATAGGCTACATGATCCAATCTAATCAATAATCTTGATTTGTGATCTTCCAACAGAATATTGTCTCTAAGGCCTAAGAAATCACAAAATGCCTCATCATTCTAGAACTCATCAATCTATAGACTAGATTCTTATTGGTCCCAATCTTTCAGTTGGGGATAATATAATGGTAAAGGGTTGTGATGAATACCTGGGGTAAGGGTAAAAATGGCATTATTATTAAAAAAGTTGGTTTTAGCTAGGTTATCAAAGGTGAGGCTATGATCAGACTCTGCTTCACTATTGGCATCATCATCACTAGTCATTGGTGATGAAGTTTGAATAAGATATGTGGGGTCACCCCCAGGCAGTTTAAATCCAAGTCCATAAGGTTTTTCATACTTAGTCATGGAAATTGGGTCGATAGTTCCTTGTTGATTCAGTTTGAGGCCTCTTATTTCATAATTTTAATGCTCCATGATCCTATTGGGAATAGGATACTTTACATTTTTATAATAATTAACTTGGTTGTCATTGTATAACCATGATTCATCCCCTTTAAGAGTGTCAAGTTCTAGGTCAGATGCTGCTACAAATGTGACAGGTCCCTTATCTTTGTTCTTTTGTTGTCAATGCATATGTGGGGTGACTTTAGGTCACCCAAAGGTTTTCAAATTCTAAGGAAGATTGGTAATATGAAATGTATTATGGGTCACATACTTTCCTAGTCCATTATCTAAAATAGTGAAGTGATTAGAAGTTTCAGGAGGTGGCATGTGGGAAAGGGAATATAAGGTATTAGGATCTATGTAATTATCTAGTGAAGGATAAAAGTATAGCATTTACTTTATCCTTCTTGGAACTTGGATTCATACCGTACTAATAATTATAGCTTTGAAATTTATCCTCAATATGCTTGTAGTGTTCATATGGGTGTAAATCTCTTGGAATATTCACTTCCATCCCTGAGTGGGAAAACTCGATACATTGGTGCAACGTTGATAGGACTGCATAAATCTCATGTAACCAAGGCCTTCCTAGAAGCATATTGTATGATAACTCAATATAAAACACATGGAAAAGTTTATCATGGGTCAAAGGCCCAATGATAACTAATAAACTAATGGTGCCTTGTGATTCTCTTTCCTAATTATCATAGGCTTTGATAGTTATTGTTTCTAGCTGGAAATCTACCATTATGTATCCAAGAAGCTTGATGAGCTTTAGAGACACTATGTTGAGGCCTAATCCTTTGTCTATAAGGACACATTTCAGTTTATGTCACTTTATATGAACTTATATGTATAATTAATTATTATGGAGTAGGCCAAGGGAAGACATATCACTTTGGTTGAATGTGACTTGTTGGGTTGGAGCTAGGTGTCCAACCAAAGCTTGAAATTTATCAGGGGATATATCACTAGCAACAGTGGATTGGGTCAAAAACTCATTCAATATGTTTTTATGGATTATTTACATTCGTAGCAAATCTAAAATAGAAATTTGTGCTGGTGTCTTCTATAATTGTTCCACAATATCAAACTTATGTCTTGGTTAGTATTAAATGGTTTATTCTAAGGTTGAATGGTTGTTAAATGATAGGTAAAGTGGTGGATGGTTGTGTACCTGGGATAGTAATCTTTGACCTCTGAGTTGTGATTACACAATCAAGATTTAATACTAGACCATTATTGCTAACTAATGTTGGAAATGGTGTGGAACCAAGCAGGATAAGTCTTGGTTGTCAGTGCACTTGCATGTGGTCACATGGAAATAATGAGTTATTGATATAAGTTCCAAAAGGGGAATTCCTAGTTTTTTGGTTTGCCTATATGTATTCCTAGGTCAAAGAAAGATTATCTATGTAACTTGGCCGAATGTTGTTGTTTAGAAATGGTATAGGTTGATTAGTGCTTGGTCTAGGATTAATGGAGATGGTATTAACACTACACCCTACAATATGGCCTATAACTTTGTTGTAGTCATGTGTAACTACATAGTAGGTTTGTTGGTTGTTACCATTATGAACTTGGTTTTGTCCATTATTCTATTTTTGTGGGTTTTGCTACTAATTTTTTTGATTCTATTGGTTTGGCCTTTGATTTTGATTTTGTTGATGCCCTTATTATTGTTGTTGTTGTCAATTATTTTGCTGGTGTTGATTGTTATGTTGAGGAAAGGGATTTTGATAAATCCCAAGAGTTTGAATAGAAGTGAAATCACCATTATCTAATGTTATTTCCCTATTCTCCAACATATTCTCAATTAAATGCTTGATTTGGACACATCTTCATAGATTATGCTTGTTGACTTGATGATAGTCATAGAATTCATTTTCATGGTACCAATCAATATAAGGAATGCCTTACAAATAATACTTTAGTATAGGCTAATGAATTAGATTAGTGATAGCAAGCTTGAAAAGTATAGATTTAATAAGTTCTCTTAGGTATCTAAAGACATGATATGCAAGCACAATTCTCCTAGAAGGAGAGGTTTGCAATGGTAAAGGCTATTGTATTTATTGTGTAAGTCTTGGTTATTATGTTTTTTACATTGGTTGGAGAGGTTTTTGGGTAGGATTAAGTTGAAAAGCTAGTACAGATGATGTTTTCACCATTTATACATGATGGGACTCAGTTATTCCATTCCCCGCAACATTCCTATTATGGTTGAATTTCTTTGATCTTTCATGGTTATTGGCCTAGGCCAGTTGCGATGATTGTGCTTAGATGGGACGTTGGTAATTTCCTTGATTGGTACCTTGATTTTGATTAGTTGAATTAATCTTGATGACTTCTTTATTGATGACCACCCTCTCGATCAACAAACCTTTGTCAATGATCTCATTGAACATATGTGCACATTGTAGTTCCAAATGATAAGCTATCTTACTATGAAAATTTTTGGTAAACATAGTGGCTAATTATTTATCTAGTAAATTATAGGTGAAATAGCTTGAAAGGGATCTCAATCACTATAAATAATTTGCAAAACTCTCACCAACTTTTTGCTTTGCTTATGTTGAGTCCACTAATGAAATCTCATGTTCAAGATTATAGGAAAAGTGTTGCACATAATTATCAAAAAGATCATCAAAATCCATTATTGAATTTTTTGGAAACTTTAAAAACCACTCCAAGGCTTGTCCAACCAAGTTCCTTGGAAACAACAGCAAAAGGTATATGTCATTATATGCCACTAGTTGACATGCAACAAAGAATTCGATCAAATGAGCCTTAAGGTCACCTTTCCCTTTATATTTATCAAATTTTGGTGTTTCATATCCTAAAGGAAATGGTATATGAAAATACTCTATGTTGAATGGATAAGAACATATGTCATCCAATTTGAAATTTTTAGTTTTCTTACCAGCTTGAATGACAGTAATTACATCCTTCATCTATTGTAATTCTTAGGATAGGAAATTGGAAGTAATACTGGTTTGAGGGAGGATATTAGTTTGGATGGATGGTTGGGAGGTCACAAGTGGGACACTTTGACCAGGTTATGATGGACATACCTATTGGAGTACATTGGTTTGGTTGGGGAATGGACCAAGAATACACATATGTGGATTAGGATGTACTTAAAATTACACACTTAGTTGTGTGATATTCTAATTTGGGTTGGTGATAAAGGTTTGACTTGGAGGATTTTATGGTTAAGATAGAGGGATATAACTATACTATGCCTACTATGGTTAAAAAGGGACATGTAGCTGACTAATCGAACCTTGCTATTGAGTGGGAAATTGTGGACCAAGACCCTATCTTTGGATTTGTGGCACATTTTGAACTAACAATTGTCTAGTAGGTACTTGAGAAATATGGGGGGCTCCTTGTTGTATGAATCCCTATGAGAAAGTGAAAGTGGGTTGCAGATTTGGTATCTATCATTGACCAATATTTGCATGTTGATGACTAGTCAATGTTTCGTTTTGGATTGGTATATTAGTCTGTGACTAAAGAGGTATGTTTGTCATTACCTAATGAGGTAGAACATTTGTTTCCCCTGATTGAGGTGGCAATGTATTTGTCCTTTGTTGCATTGATACTCTAGATTGTGCCTATTTTTATGGAATAATATTTGTTACTTGTTGAGGAGGAGTAGGGTTCATTACATTATGTCATTGAGGCATAACATTAGCCATTGTTTGATTACCTAATCCCATAGGTTGTATACTTGAGGAAGCAACTAGTTGAGGTTGGGGTGTAGAAACTCCTACTCCCTGGTATGATGACCTATTCATAGGATTAACTATAGGCACTTGTTGTTGGATAATTATTTACATGTTAGTACCACATAGATTTGGATTAGACATTGTTTACACATTGTCTACTATGTTTGGCTCACTATTTTGTGTATATTCCAAAGACACTTCTTCAATAATAGTTATATGCATCAAGTTATCTATCGAAGTGGTTTGTATGACTAGGTTAGAATTTGGATTCTCTTGTTTAGTTAACTCTATCAACACTCTTCTTGAAGGAACTAGATCAATGAGAGGCTTACTTATCATTTTCATCTTATTGAAATCATGTGCTAGATTTAGGTATGTTTGATATGTTGTCTACATTTGGTTAAAGTGATATTCCATGATGTTTTTGCCTCAATTAGATATATTAAGGTCTTGATACATTTTTTGGACTAGAGCCATAGGGTTGCTAGAAGAATCCTGTTGATCATAAATCATATTTTGGGGCACTTTAACTAGACTTGATAAATTTTCATGGGGGAAGTCTATTGGAAACTTGGCCCCTACCTCTATGGCCCTAACCAAAATCTCATCCTTCTTTTATAACAAATGTCACTCAAATGAAAATGGATCATACGTGAAAGCTGTATTAGTAGAATATGATTGTTGAAGTACTGGCTCATCCACTATAGGTATTGTAGCTAGGTATTGTGTAGTTTACTCTTGGTCTTGTTCTGAATAACGTGGTGTATTAACCAAATAGTTATCCAATAGATCTTGGCTTTGTCCCCTTGATTGAGTATTATAAGAGGGATAAGAATCCATCTCATAAGCAATATTATCTGCATAGGGGTCTTGGACCATTTCTTCCTACACAACCACATTACTAATCCTTGGATTGTACATGAGTCCACTATGAGTGTAGGAGTACATGTTGGGATCCATAGTCAATGCTTTGTGATAGAAGGTTGAAGAGTTCTACAAACTATAAAATAAGACAATAACTAAAATAGATGATGTCCCAACTTGGTCTAGATTTTTCAAAAGGATCAAAAGGTTTATGAAAAGTTTTGTTAGGAAAAAATCTAGCGTAAAGTATCTAATGTTCATTATTCACACAAAGATAAGCAAGTAAATGGACCAAAAATCAAAATGCCAAACTCTAAGGTCGAAGTGTTTCAAATCAGTCTAATCTAAGAATTTAAAAGTTGCTAGGTCTTTTGGCCAAATGTGGTATCAAAATCTAGGCTCAAAAAAGGCATGCACTAGGACTCTTGGCCAAATGTGGTCAAAATCTAGACTTTGAAAATAGATGAAAGTTTTAATCTAATAGATTTGAAAAACTTCTAATAAACACTAGGCATTTGATTCTTGGACATGAATTTGATCAACTAGGTATAAGGTATGAAACAAAAGGCACTTTAGAAATAGTTTATTTTCTTACAAAAAATGGTATAAAACTTGGTTCTTCTGACAAACAAGCTAGACAAAACTGAACATTATAATTATTTTAGATAAAAGATCATAAAAGTACACTCAGATTGGTCTAAAAATGTAGGAGAAAATTTAGAATTCTATGCAAGAAGGTCTATGAAATAATATTCAAAATGTTTTGGGAAGTGTAATGATGCTATATGACCCAAAAAGGTGTGATAAAGAGTTTGTTTCAAAAACTCTCTAAGGTAAAGACATTTTCCTACAATTTTGACAGCATAACACTACTTTTCTTGACTCAAAAATGTTGTGGTGCATAGATTCAAAGTGCAAGTGTTTAGTTTAAAATGTCTTAAGTATATCAAATTATGATAATGATTATGAATCTTTAAATAGCCTTCAACCTAAATCGAAAATTAAACCTAAGTTACCTCAAGTTTAGTGCAAATGGTGAACCCACTTAACAAATCAACCCTATGAACTTGTAAAGGTGCAATTCTGAATTTAGATTATAAGCGAAGGACTTAAATAACATTGGTAAATGTCTAGACTCAATTGGGTAGCATAACTATGCCAAAGTGGATGATATGACTCTCAATATTTTGATGAACTTTTGAACAAGGCAAATTAATGATCTCACGTGGGCAACATAATGCATCTTTGTTCAAAGGAAAAATTGGACTATGTGTTTGGTTTGGATTGTTTGTTTACACTAAGTTTTGACTTCAAACAAGACTTTAAACTAGGAGAAGACCAACTAATTAACTTCTCTTAGATACTAAACTGACAAGGTTTCTTGGTATTATTGGAATCCATCAATATATGTCATTTGAGAGGATTTTAAGTGTTCATCCAAAAGTAAATGCACATTATATAGTAGGGTTTTTACAACCCCCTTATCTTAAATGATAGTACTGTGACATGAACCTTGAGGCACACCTTGCACCAACAATACTTATGTGGAAAGTGGGGATTTGTCTAAGATCTAACAATTTTTTAAACGATCTAAGGGAATCAATTGCACAATGACTTTCATGCCAAACAATGTAAAATGAAAGTTGAATTTTGGATCTGTATCACTTGGCTTGTTGCAAAAAGGTCTAGTCCTTTTTGAAACCACTACATCCTATTGTTTGCTCAGTGTAGTGTGATGTCTAAAGTGCCACTACATCCCATGTGCAAATCCAAAGGAGCCAAATGAAGTCAATGCCAAGAGATGAAACCCCAGGTTAAAAATTCTCTAAAGAACTTGTGGGAGGTGATGAAGTCCCTCTTGTAAGCCAAGTTTTCATAAAAATAAATAAATCGTGAAATAGAAAGACCTTAGGGTTATTTTCAAGGTCACCCAAACTTTGATGAGTTTTTGGGGAGAGCTTTAGATGACTTTCTTTCTAAGCCTTAGACTAGGCTATTTACAATAAGAATGGTGCTTTTGATTTCAAGGGTTCCCTATAGGGGACAAATGGAAGAGCATACATGCAACATTCCTCTTTTTCTAAAAAAAATTGATTAAATAACTATTGCAATCAAGAATTGACAAGTGTGTTTAATTTTAAATCCAAAATGAAAGATTTGGTGGTGTTCATTTGACCCCTTGGTCTTAGTTGCAAACTTTGAAAACATTCACCAAAAACATCGAAATTCTTTGTTAAACACCCAAAACAAGGTTCCTAATTAATTTTTAAGCATGAAAAGGTGATTTAAACATGTTTTGAACAAATATCAAGCTTGGTCCTGTAGCAAAAATGTTGACATGTCTTTCAACTTTGAAGCTCTTTTTAGCTTGAAACAATAAACTTTGGAAAAATAGCTCTCAAATATGTGTTTTTGGGAAAAATATAATGACTAACCTCGATTATTACAACTGATGATGGTTACTTTTGCTAATCAATTTCAGTTACCCAACCAACATCGGTTAAGCGATGCAAGTAATGTCAGTATTACTTATTGACGTTGATTATTATGTAAAATTATGGCAAACAAAAATGTTAAAATAAAGTTAGAAAATCAATTTGTAAGAGTTTTAAAGGTCCAAATAAATATTTTAGAGTTGAAAAATGATCTTCTTTAGGTATGAGATGTGTCTAATCCCATCGGGCATGCTATTATGTGATCTAAAAATTTGAGTCAAGAGAGGATGGTTAGTATGGTGTTAGTTCCAAAATGAAAACAAAATGAAATAAACACACTAATAGTAGAACATCTCTAGTCCTAAACACTAGGGAGAGCTTGATTAACAAAAACAAATGACAAACAAAACTAAAAATTAAAGAATAAAATGCAAGAATTCCTTCACCTTCCTTGGATGTTCCAATGCCTTTATAGTAGTGGCTTGCTCAATTTTATGCTCATGAAGTCCTTGGCAATGAAAGCTTGGCTACCTCCATCTCTCCTTGGCACCTTTGGATTGTGGCTCAGCTTAGCTTGGAATGAATTTGGCATGGTAACACTAGTTTTCTGAATCTTTTAGAACTAATCCTACATTATAACTTTGTATTCTTAAGACTTAGAAATGATGTGGTAAGGCCTCCTATATATAGATTTTTGCAAATGTCTAGAATCAACCTGAACCATCCATCTTGAGATTGAGATGTGTGGTTGAGGATTAATTAAATTTTTGGAATTAAGTTTATAATTATCCTCATCATGACATTATAAGGGGAGATTAAGTGGCATAGAGGGCATCATGGAAGGCATTGATGAGGCATGGAGGGTATGAATCTTGATATTTGTAGCATTTATAGCCTAGGGATGTCTTCCCAAGAAATGAGGTCACCTGATGATGTAGATATTTAATATTCATTTCCAAAAATAAGTATTCAACAAGTTTCTATGGAATGATTATTTATGCCTTGATTTGGGTTAATTAGCTCTTAAGCATGACTAAGCACTTTATGCACAAATCACTCAAATTGATCAGAATGCCTTGTTCTTGGTCCAAAATTTGAATGGATTAGAATTAGAAGGCATTGTCAGATGTGTTAGAACTGTATTCCCATTTAGGGTGTTACCAATAGAAAATAGCAAAGGCATGTATCTTGTAAAAGAGATTTGATAGGAAAGAGTAATCCAAAGCACCTAGGTACAAAATTGGCATTTTGACTCAAAATGATTTGATCAAAGTTAGCTAGCCCACAAATTACATTGCCCCATTTAGGGATACCCTGGCCAAAATCAGCACTTGAATATGTCATTTTCACATCATTTATCATGTTTTAGTGTTTTTAAGCCAAATTATGTATTTTGGGTGGAAATTGGCCAAAATCCTAATTAGAGGTTATTAATGGCCAGATTTAGGTGTCTTCAAGCCTTTGGAACATGACTGAATTTAATTTATTCATATCATTTGAAAAGGGATAGACAAATTGAAAGGCTCAACCAGGTGGTTGAGGATATGTTGCACATGTAATTCATAGATCAGTAGACTAAATGGGAAAATCACCTTTATTTAGTTTAATTTTCATATAATAATTCTTACCACTTTTCAATAAACATGGCTCCATTTAAAGCTCTATATGGGTGTAAATGCAAAACTCCTCTTGGTTGGGACATCTTGGAAAATAGAATTGTTACTGGACCTAATTTTTTACTAGAATGTGATAGGTAGATAGAATTAATAAGGTAGAATTTGAAAGTAGCTTCAGATCGGAAAAAGAGTTATGCTTATCAAAAGGAAACTCTGCATGAATTCAACATGGGTTACAAAAATTTTATATGTGTTAGACCACATAAAAGTTATATAAATTTTGGTAAAGCTTCCAAGTTAGCTCCACATTTTTTTGGGCCATTCAATATTATGGAAAACATTAGTACTATTGCTTATCAGTTGACTCTTCTTCATTCTCTATCAAGGATTCATAATGTATTTCATGTTGTTTTGCTAAGAAAATATGCACTTGACCCATCTCATGTTTTGGATTGGACCCATTTATAGGTCATAGAAGAGGAAAATATCTAGTTGGAACTAGTGAGAATCCTAGACCATCGTAGCATTAAGCTATGAAACAAAGACATACAATAGGTTTTGGTGCCATGAAACCCATTGAGAGAAAGAAGTGCTACTTGGGAAGATGCACATCATTTTAGGTAGCATTATGCATGGCTATTTTATTAGTCACCAGGATGGATCTTTTTTAAGGGAGGAGGATGTTAAGGCCATGCCTTTTTATAATTTATTTTATTATTTAAAATAATATTATTACTATTGTGTATATAACTGTTAGTTGATTTACTTAAATTGGATTATATGGTTAGACTTAATTAGTGGTATATGGACTGCATGTTTAATTATACACTTGAGGATTTTTATAGATTATTATTATAATTGATATTATTATAGTTTTGTAATTATTTATCGATCATTCAATATTATACTATTAATGTACTTTTTTGGTTACAAGTACCATCTTATGAGCTAGGCAGATGCTGTTAGTGGTACATTAGGTACCAAAGAAAATTTTTGAGTGGTTGGATAAGTCTGATAGGTATACTTTTTTTTTTTTTCATCATTAGACATCTCGAGTTAGTCATTGATTATGACACTGTCACAAAATTGGTACTTTTTTCATTTCATTTGTATGCTATCTATACCAATATATTGGTTTTTTGCATGTTATTTTGGATTTGTTATGTTACTTTATTCTTATTTACATACATAGCTTTTTATTTTTTCCTCCATGACTAACTCATGCCTATTCCTTTCGTGGAAACTCTATTTGAACCCCCATGTTCCTGCTTGGATCTTACTCACCTAATTGGATGGATTTCCTAAAGACCTACCTAGATCTACCCTTGGCACCCCCTTGGACTATTACCTAGACTATATAGAACCTTATGCCAGTAAGGTAGTGGCATGGTTTATTATGTTTCTTGGTTATATTATACAAAGGCATTGACATTAATATTAAGGCATGATTTATTTGTTTGTTTGGTTCATTGGCTTATAATCGATGGCATAATGGGGATTAATGTTAATCATTTTATTAACATTGATTATTATTTTTTGGTTAGTGGCATAAACTTTGATGAGTTATGGTGTTAATTAGTTTTATTGATGTTAATTGGGTTTTTTAGTATTAATTCATTGATTTCATTGGTTGGATTTTTGTTAATAGATTGATCCTTTAAGATAGTCATTTAATGACCATTGCATTCAATGGAGAATTTAGTGAAAATTGAATTGGGAAATGTTAGTGACGATTTATCTCTCCTCATATTCAATGCCAACATTGAATAGGTATGAGAAATTGGATGGAAGGTATGGAGAGTTAAATGGTGGATGGGAAGAATTGATAGGGTTAGAAAGATGGAAATAAAATGGATAAAATAGTGGATCTTGACTAGGCTTTTTTAATGCAATCATGTGGATTTTTCAACACATGGCTTGGAAATTGAAGGTTTATGCATTCTATCTTGTTGTCTTTTTGAGATTTTCCTTCTCTATATTTTTTAGGTAAGATATTTTGATTAAGTCTAGTTATTTAATTATTTATGTGGAAAATCTTGGAAAAAAATAAAAGGTGGCATATGTATTCATAAGTCTCAGGGCTTTTGAATGCATATCCAGACCTCAAGGAGATTTGATATGAACCAATATTTGGTATTTTTCATGTAAATTTGCAAAATAGAGATATATTTATCTTTTGATTTTGTATCAGTTGCATTTTGTTTTAAATCATGGCTTGAACATTTAATGTGATTTATGTAAAACTTTGTGAGTCTTGTATTTTATTTTACCCTGATTGGGTTTATTGATTTTGTGTGGAAATGGAAGGTCAATGGCTTATTGTTTTGTTGTTTGCATGAGATATTTTCTTCTAGGTATTCCATCAACTTATTTTTATAAGTTTCATGGCTTCATTATATTCATGGGCAATTTGGACTATATATGTGTATGTCTATTCTTCGATGTTATTAGGTGTACAAACTGGTATGTAGACTCGGTTTGGTTAATATGACTTTGTTTTGTATATGGAAGGGTTATGTTTTAAAATTTATTATTTATCTTGACATAAACTATTTACTAGTTGTAAGTTGGTCATTTATCTAAACCTGTACTTTCATATATAATTTTATTGTTTCATTTAATATGGCTTACATTCATTTTATCCTTATGGAGTCTTGCAAAAATGTAGATGGTTGTTTTGGGTTTATATACTTGACTTATTTTCTAGAAAAAATTTGTAGTGGGTTATTTGTTTATGGGTCATGATGTTCCTTTGTGTCTACATGTAAAAATATTAAGAATCATTTGGGTTTTCATAATATGTGACTATACTTTAATATTAGCGTGGAATGGAATTTTAATTTGGGTTTTCATTATTAAATGGTTAATGGAGTTTGTCTTTTTATATTTATGATGAAGATGTTGGAAAATGTTGGTGTCAACTTTGATATAGTCGACTATGTTATTTCTATTATTGTAATGGATTCTTTATCAAGATATTAATCTAGATTTTATCATTCATTGACCAAGTTTATCTTATTTTATACATATATGCCATGGGTTCTTTACAGCAAGAGATTTTGATTGGGTTTTGAAGTCATGTATTTGATTCCATTTTATATATTTATGTCAATTTTTTTAAAAGCATGGTTGATTGGGTTTTTATTACTTAATTGTGTTTTATATTCATGGTCGTAGATTTTGAAACCTATCTTGATTGGTTGTTTTAATCAGTCCTATTATTGGTCTTGGATTATTTAATGGACTCTACGTATTACTTGAAGGCACGTTGATTGGTTGTGATATGGAAACTTATGTATTAATTGAAGACATAAAGACTTACCTTTGTCAAGTTTGGAATAAATATTAAATGGTTTTATTCTATTGAAACTATGAGGGTGTCAAATGAAGTCTGCTAGAGTTTCATTTATATTTATTGAATATAAGGGTTTGAGTTGAACCTGTAAGTGTTATTGTTTTATATAATTATTTTATATTAATTTTTTTGTTTAAATAATTGTGGATGTTGTATGCCTGAGTTAGTGAATGGCTTACTTATATTTGTTTGTATCTGTTAAGATTGTATGTTTTGTATTTTAATTCAATTACACTATTTTTGGGTCACCATTCCCAGACTAGACCTGAATAATTAAATATTTAATTATTATGTGGTATACCTAAGGTAAAAATTTACAATCAAGATAGCTAAGGTTGATGGCATACTTGGATAGGGATCCAAGTTGATTATCTTGGAAGCTATAGAATAGATTAGTTGTTAATCCATTTTATATCATTTAGTAGCCTAAAATAATTGTCCCTTCTTCTAATTTATATTGAATATGGATTAATTATTCCCTTTTCACCTCAGAATGGAATTTATTGTCTTTCTTTGTGTTATATTATTTTGTCAAGATGTTCACTGGTTCGGTATCCAACTACTCAGAACTCTCTTTGTATCCCTAGTTATCACAACCACCATCCTATTGATGGTTGGGTTGGTAAGGGCCACTAATGGTTAGACTCATAGGGATGGTTGGGAGGGCTTGTCTAATTCATTCAATTGCTTCCTCATGCTTCGATGATCTCGCTAACATGTGAAGTAAATCGATAATAAATTAATTATGTTAATTATGTATTTTTTACATAATGATTATGTTTTAATGTTATTTGATTATGAATATAGTTAATAATACAATCTTGATTTAGTATTGGTTATTTATGTTAGTACTAACCTATGTTGATAATGGAATGTGGAAATAAATGAAAGGCTTGAATATTGCTTGAAGGGTAAGAGGCTAATTTGATCTATGTTGTTGAAGGTAATTCATTTCATGTATATTAAGTTAATAAAACATTCAATTTTCTTCCTTCTTATTGATAAGTTATTCTATTATGATACTAAGGTAGAATTACTCTTTTAATATTATTTATATGATTATGTTGAGATGGATTCTTGTATACTGTTAACACAGAATAATCATTACAATATTGGTTCCTTGGTTTAATCTTATGGTTTGAATATTATAATCAGTTTTACTTGATGTTTATCATAAGTGGTATTTACTTAGATAATTACATAATATTACTTAGAATCATATTGTGTATATTGGATAAGTAATATTGAGCATTCTATTCTTATGCAAAATAAATCTTTTAATTTGGTCATATAAATACTTAGACACATATATATGTTATCTTGATATAGAAACACATAGACTTAGATTAACAAAGTAAACTAGATTAATGGTTATCTTTGATGAGTTACAATAGATACTTGTGAAATCACTTACATAGATATATGGAATAGGTAGGTTTCTTAGTTGTTTCAGCTATGCATGGGTCATTCAATTTCACTAAATGCTAGTGCATGTAGAAACATAAATAAAATCCTAACCTTTAAAATACATTTCAAACATACTTGGTTTCATATAAAGGTATGTATACTGCATGTATTAAATCTGAAAAGTATTATTTTTATTCTTTCATTTAATAATAAATGAATCATGAGTTGATCTATTTCTCTCATTCAATTAAGATGTTTCATAGGCATGTATAGTATTCATGAGGAGGATAGTTATGAAATGAGATGAAGTTGAAAAGTCTTAAATGAACTAATTTAAACTTGATGTTGCAACTATGTTAGATTACTCAATTGAATAAAATAAGTTAGCCAAATATGGTTTTCTACTTCATTTAATATTACATAAACATATGATAGAGGTATGCACACTTGTTAATTTTTATTTCCTTGGGCTAAATTTACTTTCACTTCCTTTCTGATAACTAAATTTGTTTGCCTTTTTTCTCATGGCATGTCCAACAAAAATTTATAAAAGTTCTTTGAGTGAAACATTTTAATTGGGTTTTACTCAACTAAAATTTTGTTTGTTTGTGTTGTGTGCATTCTATTGTATGAAAATCACTTACTGCTCATCATCTAGTTCATTTAAATATGAGCTTAGTTATACTTGTTCAAATTTAGAATGTTATGTTTTATTATGCTTGTTCACAACAAGATACATTTCGTTAGATGGTAATGGAAATTATTGTAGGAAAAGAATTGATTCCTTTGATAAATTCATTTTTTATGAATGGTTATGATGATAATAGTTTATTAGAGAATGACTAAAACTATTGGGATAATATATAGGTTTTTTCCCTTAGAATGATTAGATGATTAATTAATAATTAATTATATGCCTTCATTATATTATGTTTTGAACTCTCTTGTCTTATTATGTCACATTGGTTATGCCAATATAAATTTATTACTTGGATTCATTCATAGGCTGCCATAAAGGTTATTGGATGAATGACAATATTGATCATGATTATATCATTATTTGTTATTCTAATAACAACATCCATGCTTACTAAATGAGTGTTGTGTGAACTATTAATTCAATCATGTGGTGACCTTTAGGACTGTGTGGTGGTTATGACCTTGGCCAGTATCATTGTGAGACCTTGAGTTTTAAATATGTTCTTGTTGTGTTCTTTTTTATGAAAAATGTTTCTGTTGCATATTTAATTGTAAATTTTCATGTGTTTAATTGATTTTTGCTTACTATTATAATTACTTTTCTAAAATCATGTTTGATTATGAGGTTGATAACCCGTATTTTTAACATAAACCTATTTTACCCTGAATGATAACCTAGGATGTTAGAGTTATCCTTCCTAGTTAAACTAACTTTAGAACTTAACCATTATTGAACGGGACTAAAACCCATTGAGAAGAGTGAGGTATTTACATAGGGTTAAGGACCTAGAAATAATCCTATTTAGAAGAGTGAGTGCCACATATAGAAATTGAGTCTTATTTATTTAAAAGTACATCGATACATCCCAAACCCTATAAACATATATTAAGGTAAGAAACCTCCCCATAACACCCTTTGTACATAGTTATCTCTAGCTAATTACCTTAATTCACCTCCTTTGGTTCTGGTTGTGTGTATGTGCATGTGCTAAATGATTATTACTTGTATCAACAATCTAGGTATTAGGTCAGACATGCATCCAAAATATACTCTGAGGTCCACAATATATATGGGTCTGACATGCATCCAATTTTTTTGGGGGGTTATTTCATGGTTGTAGAAAGCATTGTGTTGAACTACAGAGGTCCATGATATATTTGACTCCATATTCCCCACATATAATGAGATGATATTGTATAGTAGCATGCTAGGAAGGGGGAATCTTGATAGCATGTTGACAAGGCATGGTAGTGAGGTGTTTCTTCCATGCCTATGAGTAATTTAAAAGAAGGCCCCCAAGATAATTTAGAGATATAGGCAATGTAAAGTGGAAGAGAGTCAGTGCATACTATGTGTATTTTAGGTTGTAGATGAACTTGATTTCTATTTTTAATAATAGTACAACAATTGTGTAGAGAACCCAATCCCCTTACAAATAACTGGTGACCAAAGCTGCCAAGAAGTCTATCTATATCACCAGTAGTGTGAAGAAGCTATATAGATTTAGGCCTAACACCATCACTATTTGGGAGATATAAAAATATTAGAATAACACTAAACTCTTACACAAAAAATTACCATTCCAACACCTCATGAGAGAGATCATGTAGGACTTCAAGACTAATTCTACGATTGAATGAGTTTCATCAATTGCATAGGCATTTATTAATTTTTTAAACACTTAAACTTTATAAACACTTAAAAAAATTTAAACCCTTAAAATTTTTAAACACTTAT
This sequence comes from Torreya grandis, assembly GCA_037957365.1. Lineage (NCBI taxonomy): Eukaryota > Viridiplantae > Streptophyta > Pinopsida > Cupressales > Taxaceae > Torreya > Torreya grandis. Next base: position 1,782,282 of record JARHVA010002747.1, on the reverse strand, counting down.
TTTTTTTAAACATTTAATTTTTTAACACTTAAATTTATTAAACACTTAAATTTTTTAAACAATTAGATGCCCTTCAAAATGCTAGCAACTTTCAATTCGATGAATTAATGTGGCAAAGACTATTGGAATATTTACAGTTTGATGTACAATGTTAAGCAAGGAAAATACATGCCAATCTGAAAGAAGGATATGTTGTAGATGATGAACATGAATAATAACACCATCTCAAATGATTGTGTCTAATTGTAAAGGCCTATTGATCTCACTTGCATGCCACATTTCACTCTTAAAAGGATTGATATTATGCTTAAAACTTCTGTAAAGTCTTCAATTACCTTTGATAAGGTAATTTTTATTATGTAACATGGAATTTTTTTATCAATGAAATATTTTGTTACCTTTGTTATTGCATCTTTATAGAAAACTTGGATATTTAAGGGAAACATAATCCATGTCAGCACCAAAGTTTCTCCTTTTTTATACCTAGCTCCTAAAAGGGCCCAACTGTGCATCATAGAATATAAAGATGCACATGATTATTCAACTCAAATAATAATGGGGGATTTTCACTAGTGAAGTGATATGTCCAACTGGAGCTAATGAGTAGATGAAGTATGTCAAGTCTAATGTCAAAGCCCTGATGTTATTTACACTCAGTATCATTGATGAGGTTTAACCACATATTTGGGATGTGTCAACATCGAAAGAGGCTTGGAACATTCTTTCCACTATATATGAGGTGAGTAACCAAATAAATATCCTCCAGCTCTAGTCCAAGATTCATGCACTTAATATGAAAGAAGGTGAAAAAGTTGAGGAGTTATTACATTGGGTGGTAGAACTTTGTATAGAACTAGTTGTGTATGGTAAAAATATTGACAACAAGATGCCTATCTTGATCACTCTAAGATTTTTTCCTTCTCATATTTTGAAATTCATCACAACATTGACCATTACAAAGCAATCCATGTATTTTGAAGACCTGGTGAATATGCTTCAACAAGAAGAATTCATCTAGTAAGTACAAGATGAATTCGAGGATAAAACATTGATTTCTAAGTAATGTGGTTAGAATTTATATAAAAGACAACAAACATAAAATCAACATTAGTCTAAGTATTAGAAAATGAAATGTTGGTGTCATATTTTCCACACAAATACTCATGACACTAATTATTTATATTATAATGCATTGACTCAAAGGACATCAAGCTGAGAGGGTACATCCAGTCGAGATGATTCACATCAATAAAAAAATATGTCTTCATCATTAGTGATGGAAGTAGTGTGGACATGTAGCAGCCCAAAATTAATTATAACAAGAGGAGGTACTAGTAGTATTAGATTGTAGTGCACATGAGAATGTATTTTTTATCTCCTAAACCTCGTCACTAATGAGAAATGTTTGGTTGATTTACTCATGCACCATCAAGAATAAGATAGTATTAAATAATATTTTTTATTCATTGACTAATCAACCCAATATATATTGGGTTTGGATTTCATAAGATAATGAGTATGTTGTAGAATGAATTAGGACTGTTACCATTCCTCTCAAGATGAGAATATGTACTCTAATAAAGGTTGAGTATGTCCCCAACTTGACAACAATTGTCTAAAAGTTAGCTCTTGAATAATAATATTAATGTGTAGTTCTTAATTAAAAATGACACCAAATAATGTCTCATCTCACATGAAGGTAAGATAATTGATAAAGATTTTTTAAAAGGACTTTTTATTTGTACTAAATATAATTTCATCCAATGTAGTTTCTCTCTCTACCTTTATAGTAGAATCTACTACCCTATGGCATTATTAATGTGGGCACCTTTCTATTGGATCCCTCTACCAACTTAGATTTATGAAAATGGTAAACGGTCTTCTTTATCTTTCCCATTCTTTGTCTATATGCCCTTGATTCCTTTCAGGAAAACAACATAGGGTTTCATTCAAGCTGATTTCCTCTCACGCTAAATATTATCTCAATGTGGTATATGCCAATCTATGTAGACCTCTACCTACTAATTTTCAAGGATTCAAGTAATTCTAATTGTTTTTTGATCATTTCTATTGAATGACTTGGGTGTTCTTTCTCAAGAAGAAGAGTGATGCCTTCACTTATTTTAAGTTTTTCCACCATCTTATTGTGACATAGTCAGGGAAGCCTCATCATCTCCTCTATTTCAATCAAAGTGGGAATTCACATCAAAGGATTTCTCAACATTATTGAATTAATATGGAATCAAAAAACACTTTACAACTCCCTATATGCCCCAATAGAATGTAATTTTAGAGTGACACAATCATTCTATCATGGAGATGGATCATTACATGCTTTCTATGATCTAGGATTTTAACTCAAAGGAGGAGGTTAGTATAGAGTTATTCTAAAAAAAAATAAAACATAAAATCACTAACAATCTAACATCCTTTATGTCTGATCATAAGGGGGGCATAATAAATAAACCAAATAAAAAATCAACAAAACATGGAAGGAAATGAGAAATATAAACATAAAAACATAAATTCCTTACCAAATCCTTGATAGCTCCAAATGGTAATTTGGTTCACTTGTTTGGTTTATTAATAATAAGTATTCATCAATGACATATGGCTAGCACCATCTCCTCTATGTACCATTATTGAATGTTTGGCTTGATTGATATGGCTTGGCTCAATTTCGGTATTATAACACTAGGCTTTTAGCTTCATGAATATATTCCTGCATTATAACTCTACTTTGATTGAGATCTATAAATAAATATCTCTAAGATTTATTTTATAGGGTTTTAAATCCCTTGGAATGGGATAAATCTGACATGGTTGAGTTTATTAAGCTTGGTTGAGTTTGGCATATTCCTAGAATATTCTTTTAGACATTTTCCAAAAGTGACAACTCACAAAGATAATGAGTGTGTTCTAAGATGCTCTTGAATTTATTTTTTAGTAATTGATTTATAAGATCATGGGTGAACCCAATTATTATTTGAAATTAATTTAATTTTTTAATTGATTTTGATTAGGGTGTGCAAGTTAATTAATTCTTTTTAGGCATTTGGTCATTTGTTTGATGTTGATTAATTTAATGTATGTATTTGCCTTGTTTAATTTATTTAATAGGCCAAATTGATTTATTGTAAGGTTATGAAGCTAAATTAGATACTAATATAAATTCTTAGGTTAAATGTTCTATTATTGGTAATAATTGGTCTAATAGTCTGATGCAAAGCCATTGGTGGCCAAGTTTACATGTCTACACTTTCCACTGTGAAGTTAGAGGTGTCATTCTATAAGTAGTTTAGATAGCCATATATCTTCTCAATAGGGTACATACAAAGATATTGCTATACATGGCACTAGAAGAGGTATGGAGTGTTAATAAACATTTGATCTCCCATCTAGGATTATTTGGTTATACATCATATATGCATGTCATAGCTAAAAAGAGGAACAAGATCAAACTGAAGACACTCTAGTGCATCCTATTGGGGTATATTACTACCTCAAAATCATATTATCTCATGGATCCTGAGACATAAAGTCAAGATGTGGTTTGTGATGATCCATCATTTAACTCATTGAAACACAAAGAGGAGTCAGAACTAACCACCTCTCATAAGTTGATTCCATAATTGGATGATGAGCACGATGAATCTTGTCAACATGAATATGAGCTATAAGTAATATTATTCATTGATCTTGGGAATTTAGAAGATAATTATACATAAAATTATAATTGACATCAACATCTAAAATGGTTAGAAATCACTGTCAGGGACTGCCATCTGAACTCTATTTTAGATACTTCATCAGGGGTTTAGACAAGAAGATGAGTGTGAAATGAGGTTAATATCACCCTGATGAGTTTATTTTTTGACATAATTGAATCATAGATAGCTCGATAGGAACTATGTTTTCCTTAGTGGATGAAGGCCATGGAGTCTAAATATGATTCCTTGATCAAAATCAAGATGTGGAAACTTGTCAATTTGCTTATAAGAAAAAAACCCATTGGTTGTATGTAGATTTTCAAAACATAATATAAGGCATATGGATATATAGATAAATACAAATAATGAATTATTCTAAAAGGGTATGCTCATTAATAAGTAATTGATTATGATTATACCTTTGCATCCACTGTGATGATCAAAACCATTAGAATTGTTTATGCACTAACAACACAAAAAGGATGGAAGTTTCAATAGATAGATGACAAAAGTGATTTCCTAAATGGTGATCCCAATGAAGAAGTGTACATGCCCCATACAAAAGGATTTATTTACAAACAACATCCATAAAATTTATGTCATCTAATCAAATCACTTTATGGACTTAATCAAGCACCAAGGGAATGGTACATTAAAATATATGATCATCTATTATAGCATGGATTAATATGTAGCCCCTCATATTCAAATTTGTACATCAAAAAAATATTGTTTTGTATGTGGATGATCTTGTTGTCATAGTCAACTCAAATGTTCTCATTGAAGAAGTGAATAATGACTTGAATAAATCCTTTGACATGATAGACTTGGGGATACTTCATTACTATCTTGACTTAAAGATATGGAGAAATAAAAATCACATTTTTTCTCATAGATGAAATATGCCAAGACACTACTTGAAAAATATGGGATGATAGATTGTAAACCAATGTCAAATCTGATGGAGAAAGCTTTACAACTATCCATATTTTAGGATGTACCTCAAGTATAAGTAACTCATTACATGAACCTTTTTGGTAGTCTCATGTGTTTGACATATACTATACCAGATATATGCTTTGTTTAAAGATATCTTTTGAGACTCATGCAAGAGACAAAGAAGTGTCATTACATTATAGTAAAGTGAGTTTTGAGATATTTATGAGGTACAAGATATTATGGTATGGAATATAATAATAACTCACATTTATTATTGAAGGGTTATATAGATTTAGAATATGTAGGTTCTATTGATGATGTGAAATCAACTATTAGATATATCTTTCATCTTAGATCTTGACTGATTTCATGGATTAGTAAGAATCAATCTGTAATTACTCTCTCATACATAGAGGTAGAATATCATATATCATGAGGAGTTGTGTGTGAATTAATTTGGTTATGTCACATTCTGTTTGACATGTAAATTCTTGAAGATCAACCACCAAGCGTTTTCTATGATAATTAGGGTGTGTTGAAGCATTTAAAGGTTCTAGTGTTTCTTGAAAGAATCAAAAACATTGAGGTCCAATTACATTACATTTAAGAATGAGTATTGAACTAGCAAATTCAACTAAAATATTTCCCAATAGATTTATAGATAGTATATTTACGCACCAAGTCACTTGGCAAAGTGAAATTTAATCTATTTCAAGGGTATATTTGTATTAAAATGTACTAAAGGGGGGAACATTAGCATAATTATTAGTATTACATTGTTTTACAATAATAAAATACTTAGTTAATATGTGGTTAGATAGATGGTTAGAATTATGATATCGTTGATAAATTCTCACAATTATTTTATATTATATATATACATGATCTAACAATGAATAAAATCATCAAAGCATTTAGTTCTTCATATACTAACTTAAACTAGTGATGAACTCAAACACCCTCCCTTAATCTATGATTATAAAGAGAAAAACCAAAATGGGTCCTGACAACTAGGCCTGATGAGGATATCCAATTACAAAGGAGATCTCATAAAGTGGAAAAAGGGACAAAAACTGTAGGAAAAACTCCCTCCCAAAAGAGATTAAAAATAAAAGAGAGCTATAAGGCCCCTAAAATATGATGTTAAAGCAATCCATACTCTAAGTAATCATAATTCATAGAGGAACTCAATCTTCATGAGGGGTCTGAATCCACTATTCGATCATAAAAAATATTAACATTGGGATTCACCATAATAACTTCAATCAAGAAGACTTTTAGTGGTGTCAAAAATAAAAAATAATATTTCTTGGTGAAAATAACACTCAACACCTAAAATGTATTATCTACACCATACCCCATGTACTATTGACTAGGTGGAGTGATGTTAAAAATATGTATGCCTACCCCCCATAATGCTAAATGGATGGAGTAGTGTAAAAAGGTTTAAACTAGTGGTATAAATAGACTGCTTCAACACTAAAAATGTTGACACTATATGCACCAAAATGGCTTTGTATCACACTAGAAGAGACTGTTAGACTATCAAAGAAGATAAGATTACAATAGGATTCACCATAATAGCTACACTTCAAGCTATGGGAGACTATCAACTATAAAAACATTGGTGCTGAAAATAGAGATAATGTCTCTCAAATAAGATGGCCCTGGTGGTGATGAAAGAGACTGGCAACTGAAATAGTAAAGGGTGCACAAACTAAGGTACACATGCATGAAGGTAGAATAGTCTATAATAACAAAACTCCCATGGTAATTTATAATTTAGTTTGAGTATAATTTATCACACACACAAAAACACCAAATGAAAATAAAGAAGACACTAGGATTAACCATAATAGTTCCAAATAAAGAGACTATTGACTATCAAATAAACCATCAAGTATCATCAGAGATGCTCCAAAAAATAAGGGGACAAAAAATGATCTCCATAGAAGGAAATGTGATAAGAAAGGGGCCTTAATGGAGACATGACACAAAATACAAGTGTGTCAAAGTTATAATGTATAAAATAGAATAGAGCATGTCTTGGGCTAATGGAAGAGTGTGGAAAATGGAAAAAAGTCATCATGTATGCAAAAACACACCAAAAAATATTAGCTACCATAAAAATGACAAACTAAAAATCACATGCAATGGGATGTCAGACTCATTTGAATAAAACCCAAGATATTTTAAAGTGAAATAATAGCATAAGTGGTACAATATAGGACAAGAAGGAGAAAACCCCCACATACACATGAAGGTAGACAAGGCTAAAATAATAACCCCCCATGGTTGTTGTATCCTCTCAAATTTGGCACTTTGTAATTTTAGTTCAATTACAATGAAACTAGGACCAATGGAAGGGACATGGAAAAAATGCACTTTTTCAAAAAATGGCACTAAAAAATAAGATGATGATCAAAATTAATTGTGATTTCTATTTTTCATCATTAATGGCCTAAATTAAATAAGATTGCACAAAATTTAAATGCACTTAGGACCAAAATATGCTTTACCTCTTCGATGGAATGTGTGTAGTGATATTTTATTTCATGACATCCTTTATGATAATGGTGTACCAAAAAAAGATACACCACTTCACCATTTGGGGTGAAAGCTAGCTTTAGGAAGACTTCTCCAAGGGAAAAACATAGTGAAAAAGACTGATTCATAAGCTGTACGATCAGATCCAAGGATAATATTACCATTTAAATCATGTAAAAAAATAGAATATCATTTATATTTTTAGCTAGATCTGATGAAATCTCTTTGTATGACCTCAAAAGAGGAAACCTTGCTCTAGTTTGAATCTTTACAAGAGGCAGAAAACATGCTTCACTTAGCCATGATCTGGCATCCCAAAAGGTTGTATCGACTAACTCAAAATTGTAACTCATACTTAAAGGTGAAATTATACTAAAAATTATATACTCTCTAGAAATCATATCTTAGTTTTCATATCGTATGACCTTAAACCAATAGAAAATTATACAAGTGTCTAGATGATGAAGAGAGACTAAAATAGTGTTGTTAAAGATACCAAAATAGTTGTACAAACTATTCAAAAATGATTTTTAAATAGTATTATATGAAATTTTTGACTATTATCTAACCTTACCATGTTTCATATTTTAAAATTCAATTATGTATGGCCTTTGGTGATAAAAAATCATTTAGGTGGTACATATATGCCAACAGACTAGTGTGTAGGTTTTTTAGTAGAAGGGATGTAAAACCTAATCTAAGGATATTATAACAAATTATAGAGGACATAAAACTTATATTTATATGGCTTATGGTTTTATATTTTTATTTTGATACATGTGCAGCCTGAAACCATCAGAAAACATATATAAATTGCCTTAAAAACTTCCAAAAATAGAGTTAAACATGGGTCTAGAAAAATAATCACAAAATGGTATAGCCTATAATCCATATGGCCTTATCAATGGACAAAAAAATATAGATCATATATCCTCACAAATAAATGAATGATATGGCATTTACAACAATAGATCCAAGCAATTCAAATGTAAATGTTGAAAATAAAAATATAGATTTTGAAGACTACAAACTATAACAAAGGGAGAACTTAGACATGTTGAGTACTATCTATTTGAGACTAATATGACACCATGAGAGAGTTAATAATAATATTCAACCAAGATCTCTACAAGAATCCATTACTACATCCATGAAAGCTTGAACATATAAAGAATAAACTATCTATTAACAGAAATAAATCATACAATGCTAAAAAAAATTATTTTCTCCTTCCTCTAAGATGCACTAATAGAGTGCCTATAAATAGGAGAGATATGGGTTAGCCTTTTTTAAAATATTAATAACAACTTTATGGTGAAACAACCCCCCCAAAAAAATTGGAATTGTGTATTAGAATACATTTTTGGATGTGTGTCAGATCTAATACCTCACTTACTAATGTAAGTGATAATCATTTAGCGCACTCATGTATGCACAACTAGAACTAAAGGAGGTAAACTAAGGTAATTAGCTAGAGGTAACTACATACAAATGGTGATATGAGGAAGCATGTTACCTTCATATATGTTTATGGGGATTGAGGCATATTGATGTATGTATAGATGGATAAGACCTGAGCATCATATGTGGCACTCATTCTTCCACATAGGACTATTTATAGGTCCTTAAGCCTAGGTAAATACCTCACTCTCCTCAGTGGGTTTTAGTTCCACTTGAGGATGGTTAAGTTTTTAAGATCAGTTTAATTGGTAAGGATAACTCTAACATCCTATGTTATCATTCATGTTAAAATATGTTTACATTAAAATTATAGGTTACTTTGTTGATCTAATCTCAAAATCAAACATGATTTTAGATAAGTAAATTATAAACAATAACTAGAAATCAATTCAAAAAATATAGATTTATATTAAGTATACAACAGAAAATACTATTTCATAAAAGAGAACACAATAAGAACATATTGAAACTCAAGGCTTTGTAGGCATCTATTAGTGTTATCAGCCAAGGTTGTAATCACCTTGTAGCCTAAAGGTTAATTCCCCATTACCTTATAAGTTCACATAACACTCAATTAATAAGCATGAATGACGTTATTAGAATAAATGCATAGTGATAAAGTTATGATCAATATCATCATTTATTAAATAACTTTCATAGACAACTTATAATTGGATCCATGTTACAATTTTATATTGGCATAGCCAATGCAATACAATAAGACAAAAGAAATTCTAAGCATAATACAACCAAGAGTATACATTCAATTAATCATTAATCATCTAATCATTTATAATGCTAAAGGGAAGAGCATATATCTATTCCAATATTTTATCATAGAGAAAGGAATTTATTAAAGGAGTTATTCTCTTTAGATAATAATTTCCATTACCACCCAAGCGAATATATTACATTATAAACAAGCATAATAAACTATCATATTCCAAATTTGAACAAGTATATCTAAGCTTGTATTCCATAGATCTTAAATAAACTAAATGATTTCTAAATACATAAAAAATAGATGATTTTCATACAACTAAATGCATGTAAATCATACAAACAAAAATTCAGTTGAGTTTCAAGTTGAGTGGAACCCAAATAAACTGTTTCACTTAAAGAACTTTTACAAATGTATGTTGGATTTGCCATGGTGCAACAATGCAACCAAATTCATCTATCATAAAAGGAATGAAATCACATGCAATCCAATGAGAGGAAAATTAGTAAGTATGCATGCCTCCTTCATTTGTTTATACAACATTAAATTAAGTAGAAAATAATATTAAGCTAACTCATTTCATATGTTGGAGTAATCTAACATGATTTCAAAATCAAGTCTACATTTATTCATTTAAGACTTTCAACTTAATTACATTATATGCAGCCTTTATAATAAACTAACCGACTCAGAAATTCTATTCACGTCTACGAAACATCTTATTTAAATGAGAGAAATAGATCAACTCAAAATATGACTCATTCCATGAAACATTTACTATTAAATGAAATAATGAAAATAATACTTTTTAGATTTAATGCATACCTTTATTTACAACTAATGATGTCTGAATTGTATTTTAGAGGAGAGGATTTTATTTATGATTTCTTATGCATTAGTGGCTAGTGTAAGTGAATAATTCATGCATAGATGAAACAACTAAGAAATATTCATGTTTTATACATCTTTTATATGTAAACAATTCACAAGTATTTATTGAAATACATCAATGATAATTATTATGCCAGTTTAATTTACCAACAAAGTTAATATGTTTCCATATCAAGTAAACATATGTAAATATCTAAGTATCTATTACTCATTATTAACTATCATGAGCACATGATCCAATCAAAAGATTACTTTTACATTAATATTAACAATAGAATGCTCTATGTCACTTATCAAAAAATATAATCTGTATGTTTCTAAGTAACACTATGTATATGACTAAGTAAATCTTTACTCATAATAATTGTTAAATAAATCTGATATAATAAGAAGATCATATAACTAAATCAAGGAACTAATACTACATTGATAAAATCAAATATTATTTTAAGTTAACAATATACAAGAATCTGTGTTAACATAATCACATAACAAATATCAAAAAAGTAACTTTGTGTTAATACTTATTAACATAATACTTTAGTAAATAGAAAGGAGAACTAATTAGACATTTTAATAACTTAACATATGAAATGAATTACCTTTAGAAAGATAACAATTCAACTTCCTACCATTTAAGCAATATTTGAGCTTTCCATTTTTTTTTCCTCTCCATTAACAACTCAAGTTTGTAGTAAAATAATTAACCACTAATATATTAAGATAACATAATAAATATGTTTATAATCAAATAAAATTAATTATAATCAAATAATTAAATAATGTGTAATTGACATAATTAATTCATTATCAACTTACTTCATATGTTCATAAGATCATTGAACTAGGAGTAGTAAGTGATTAAATTGGACAAACCTTCCCAACCAGCCCTATGAGTCCAACCATTGGTGGCCCTTACCACCCCAGCCATTTGTGAGATTATGGTTGTGGAAACTAAGGATGTGAAGGGAGTTTTGAACAATCAGATTCTGAACCAGTGAATATCTCAAAAAAATAATATAACATAATGAAAGGCATTAATCACCATTTCAAGGCCAGCTGGGAATAATCAATCCCTCCTCGATATAAATTGGAATTTGGGTTAACTATTTACAAGATACTAAATGATATGGTAATGGATTAAAAACTAAATCCATTTCTCTAGCTTCTAAGATAACTAGCTTAGATCCCCATCCAAGTATGTGGTCACCCTAAGTCATCCTGACTAAAAATTTATACCTCAGTTATACAACATACCAATTAAATACTTAATTATTTAGGTCTGGGCTAGGAATGGCAAACCAATAATAATGCAGTCAAAATAAAATATACAACATATAACTTAATAGTTATACTTAACTATGTTACGAACAAATAATCCAAATAAGCCATTCATTAAACTCAAGCTTACAATATCCATAACTATTTAAACTAGAAATAGTATAAAAATTTTCTATGCAAAATAATAAAATACTTACAGCTTCAAACTCAAACCCTTGTACTCAAATATATACATATGAAATTCTAAAAGACTTCATTTGACACCCTCAAAGTTTCTAGCAAAATATAAACACTTAATATTCATGTCAAAACTCAATAGAGGTTAGTAAGTCTTATGCAGGAATTTCCTCAGAATGAAACACATAGAATTTCCACAACATAGCCACTTAAATGTGTCATTATAATAATATGCAAAAGGTCATTAAAAGAAACACAAGATCTATGTATATGTAAAACAACAGGTTTGGTTTAAACAAACTAGTTAAAGATATGTTTTAAGAACCATATATATATATATATATATATATATATATATATATATATATATGTATGTATGTATGTATGTATATATATATATATGTATGTATGTATATATATATATATGTATATATATATATATATATATATATATGTATATATATATATATATGTAAGTATGTATATATGTATGTATGTATGTATGTATGTAGTCAAATAAATAACAAAAACCCAGTCAAAAATATATATATATATATATATATATATATACATACATACATATATATATATATATATATATATATATATACATATACATACATATATATATATATATATATATATATGTATGTATGTATATGTATGTATATATATATATATATGTATGTATATATATATATATATATATATATATAGGTAAGTATGTATATATGTATGTATGTATGTAGTCAAATAAATAACAAAAACCCAGTCAAAATATTTGCTTCAAAGAAACCTGTTCAATTTCCTATTCAAAGAAGCCATTCAAATAACATGCAACTCAGCCTCAAAGATTCCTTAATCAACATATATAATAAAAATAACATAGTTGAAAACTATTAAAGAAACCTCAAAACATTTTCCAAAGTTTTACCAATTGAAAAATATTTAATCAAATAACTAGCTAGGAATTCATTCTAGAAAATGAAAGTCGAATATAAATCCATTTATAAAAAATACCAACATTTTCCCCCAAGAATCCACAAAGCTAAAATGAATACATAGTCACTTTAAAATGAGGGCCAAGACCCAATAAAATACCAATTCTAATAACCCAATAAATACAGTAGCATATATATGTATGTATATTTCAAGTGCAGGGTTAGCCAAGCAACCCAATTAAAACCAGTTACTAGTCCATGTCATAAACCAATAAAAAAATATAAAATTTAATCCTTTCATATAAACAACAAACACCAATGAAAAACATAGTCAAACTAACAAGAGATGAGTCTCATTTAATAACATACCATCTTGAATAAATATCAAAATACAACCATATATATAAAGATTAGGTGTAGGGTTAAACAAAATATCCAATGCATGAAATAAGACCATAAAACCTTGAAACCATGTTTAAATAGAAGATTCGAAAACCCATTGGGTGAACAAAAATTTAAAAGCCCATAGATCTTTCTTAAAATGCACATAGTCAACAGTAAAATGTTTAAACCAAGCTTTGAACAAATATACAATTGCACAAACAAGATTATATATATATATATATATATATATATCCATTTTGAAAATTTACATGCAAAATATAAAATATCGATTCATATCAAGTCACATTGAGGACTGGATATGCATCTAAAAGTCTTAAGACTTTTAGCTACATATGCAACCTCCTTTTTCCAAGATTTTTCAATCTAAAGAACAAATAACCAGACACATTCTAAAAGTAGCTTACTTGAAAATTCAAAGAAGAAAAAATCACAAAAACCAGCAAGATATAATGAATAAAACTTCTATTTCCAAGTCGTGGTAGTGAAAATCCAAACATGTCTACATTTAAAAAACCCACTCAAGCCCTCCACTATTTTTTCCATTCTCCTTCCATCTTTCTAGCCCCATCCAATCTTTCAATCCATCACCTAACTCTCCATGCCTTTTATCCAACTCCCCATACCCATTCAATGCCCACATTTAATGTAAGGAGAGATAAATCCTCCTGCATTAATGCCAACACTTCCCAACACAATCCCACCAAAATATCCCATTCAATGCAATAGTCATTAAATGACCCTCTAGAAAGGTTGATCAAAATAGAAATAAACAATAACATAATCAAATAAATTAAAAATAATAAACTTAATTAACATTAAACCCTAATTAAAATTTTATGCCTTTGAACTATATACCAAGCAAACATAATAAACCATGCCACCCCCTTTTTAATGATGGTCTAGGTAATAGTCTAAAGGGATGTCATGGGTAGGTATAGGTAGGTCCTTAGGAAGTCCATAACTAAGTAAGCAAGTAAAGACCAAGTAGGCATGCAAAATCAAAATAGAGTCCGCATGAAAGGACGAAGTAAGAAGACTTATTTGTAGAGGTGAGAGGAGTTTATTGCAATTGCAAAGCAAGAATAACAAAAAGCAAAATGACTCCAAGTCATCAAGTGATATTCAAACATAGAAACATGAAAATAATAAACAAATTAAATACGATAAGTATAATGTCAAGATAGTGACATAATAATGAATAAATCAAAATTTCCAATGATGCGGAATATGACTAAAAATCATGAATACCTGTTGGTCTTACCTGACCACTCAGAATTTACTTCGATATCAAATGTACTGCTACCAACATCTGCCTAGCTCATAAGATGGTACCTATAACCACAAAAATACATCAATAGTATCTGATTGAATAATCAATAAATAATTATAAAACTCTAATAAGATATCAATTACATTAATAATCTATAAAATCATCAAGTACAGAATTAAACATGTCATGTCACCAACATGTAGTCCAAATACCACTACATCAAATCCAACCATATAATCCAACTTAAGCAAATAAAATAATAGTTAGTTATACATCATCAACAATAACCATAATATTTTAAACAATTATAATATATTATAAAAAGCTAGAGTCATAACATCCTCCCCCCTTGAAAGGGAGCCATCCCAGTGACTAGTCAAATAGCCATACATAATGTTGTGTGAAAAGATGTGCATCTTACCTAGTAATGCTTATTTTACTCAATGGGTCCCATTGCACAAAAACCTATTTTATGTCTTTATTTCACATTTTAATATTATGATAGTCCAAGATTATCATTGGTTCCAACTAGATCTTTTCCTCTTTCATGACCTATAAATGAGTCTAATGTAAAATATGAGATGGATCAAGTACATATTTTCTTAGCAAAGTAACATGAAATACATCATGAATCCTTGATAGAGAATTAGGAAGAGCTAGCCAATAAGCAACAGTACTAAACTTCTCCATAATTATGAAGGGCCTGATAAAATGTGGAGCCGACTTGGAAGCTTTACCAAATTTTATAGAATGTTTTTGTGATCTAACACAGAGAAAAAATTTGTCACCCATGTCAAATTCATGTAGGGTTCTCTTTTGATTAGCATAACTCTTTTTTTGATCTGATTTTGCTTTCAAATTTTTCCTTGTTAATTCCATCTAATTGTCATAATATAGTAGCAAACTGGGCCCAACAATAGCTCTATTTTCCAAAATGTCCTAGCCAATAGGAGTTCTACACTTACATCCATATAAAGAATCAAAAGGAGCCATATTTATTATACAATGGTAAGAATTATTGTAGACAGATCTAACTAAATGAAGATAATATTCCTATTTATTTTCTTGATCCATGATGTACATGTGCAACATGTCCTCAACCACTTGGTTGAGCCTTTCAGTTTGACCATCCATTTCCTAATGATATGAGAAACTAAATTTAATTGTGTTCCAAAGGTTGTATCCAAAGTATGCCAAAATCTTGAAGTAAATAATTTGTCATTATCTAAAATAATCACTTTATGTATTCCATAAAGTCTAACCACTTCTTTCATGAAACATTCCACAAACACTAAAGCATTATTTGTTAAATTTCTAGCAATGAACTGCCCAAATTTAGTGGCCTTGTCAATTACCATAAGAATAGTATCATGTTTGCTACGTGATTTAGGTAGCCTTAGAATAAAATGAAGTCAAATTACATCCCACTTTTCCCTTGGAATATCATGAGGGTATAACAACCCTCCTAGATGGTAATGCTCAGCTTTAACCTATTAGCATTCCAAACATTTCACCACAAAATCAATGCCATCACTCTTCATTTCAGGGTAAAAATAGATCCTTCTCATCTCATGTATCATCTTTATGACACCTAGATGAGCATAATAAGGTGTTATATGCACTTATTTTAACACATACTTTTTTAATTCACCCAAACCGAATACATAAATTATGTTTTTATGTCTAACAAATCCATCTATTTTAATAGAAAAATCAACAAATACTTTTGCTACAGGATCATCATTCAAACCTTCTCTTACATCATGGCAAAATTCATCAGTAAGTTGTTTTTAAACAACACTTCTAAAATTTCCTTATAAAATGGGCAAAGCAGCAAGATATGTGCGTCTGTTGAGTGGATTAGCCACATGATTATCCTTACCTTTGATATATGATATGTCTATCTCAAAATTGCTCAAAAATTCTAGCCACCTATGCTAGCATGCATTTAAATCATTTTGATAGAATAAATACTCAAGGCTATGGTGATCAGACTTCACCTTGAAAGGTTTTCTCAGTAGAAATTGTTTCCATTGTTTAAGCGCATGGATAATGGAATTAAACTCCATGTCATGTGTAAAATAATTCTTTTCATAATATTTTAGCTTTTGTGACTCATAAACCATAATCTTGCCATCTTGGGTTAAGATGCCTCCATATCCTTCCTTAGAAGCATAAGCCCAAACTTCAAAATTACCATTTAGGTATATAATTGTAATAATAGATGTTTTTGATATAATAACTTTTATCTTGGTAAAAGCCTTCTCACATTGAGGTATCCATACAAATTTATTGCCTTTGTGCTACAAAGAGGTAATAGGATGGGCTATGTTGTAAAAGTTTTCAAAAAATCATTGGTAATAACCAGCCAAGCCCATAAAGCTACGCACTTCATACACATTTATAGGATCAAGCTAATCTTGTATGGATTTTATTTTCATTAGATCTACAACAATGCCGGCCTTAAAAATAATGTGTCCTAAATAATAAATTTCAGATTCATAAAATGCACATTTGGACAGTTTCCCATATAGCTTATGTTATCCTAATCTTTGTAAGACTAAATTAATGTATTGTTATAGTTTTAATTTTCATCCTTGTATAGGTTTATTGTGGCTCTCTCTAACTAAGCTATAATATTAGGACAACCCCAGGCTATGGGTAACCTATGTTGGGGTTGAACCTATAAAGTAGGTCGACTTTCTCTTTCATGCTCACCTAAACTAATGCTAAGATAATGCTTCACAGAGAAAGGGATTATAAAGATAAAAAGGGCACCTACGAATGTTAACCAAGCAATACACCAAATTTAAAGAGGAAACTCCCATGAGCTTAAACCCAAACTAGATATGCTAAAGACAAACTAGCTCACACAAATTCAAGATTAATCTAATTTGCATAAGTATTTAATAGAAGAGGTTCATAGTAGAACACTAATATAAACCTAAAAATAACATTGAAAACTCCCTAAAAAAGGTCAGAAAAGAGGACAATAGATGAGGGAGATTTTCCTCCACACAATGCCATCATGCACAACTCACCAAACTAGATCCAAGGCAATAGATAGGCAAAGAAAGTCTCATTGCATCAAGAGGTAGTTCTTACAAATGCTTGATAGGGTCAAGCCTAATCAAACTAAACATACTTTATAATGTCTTAAAAAATATCCTTGTCTCTTAGAAAATAAGAAAAATCCAAAATCTAAGAACCCTTTCAAAGGAGAAGAGAATGGGAAAAAATAGAAGGGGAGAAGAGAGAAAAGGGAACATGTTTTGAGAATAATTAAGAGCTTCCATCTTTCAATGGAATTAGTCACCATGATTTGGTCCAAATAGGATGTAATTCATCATGAACAAGATAGTCAGATCTCTATCTTTGATCTTCGCGCCATCTTCTACTTAACTGCTTATGTATAAGGATAAAATCCTTACATATATGAACCCAATTGATCTTTGGTTACATCTACTTTGGGTGGATATCTATTGGGAGCATGGCTCAGGATGTTCCTTCATTGATTACACATAGTTATTCCTTGCTTTGATAATTAGACCTATTCTAATATAAAAGAAAACCAATCTAAGATTATTGGTTTTCCTATAATCTATATAGATGGCACTTTGTTCAATGCCTAGTCCCTATTTATGCATTTTGGTCCAACTCAAATTGTATTTGAGCTCAATTATAAATATTTCCACTAGCTCCGGTCAATTTATTTAATTTTCCCAAGTAAAGATGGTCCATCAACCCTTGTCAAACATGTCTTAACTCGATCCTTTTCCATTGGTTATTGAAGTTGACTTGGATCATTAACCCTTTGACTTAGCTTCATTCCATTGATCTATCTCTATATGATTGAGTGAGAGCCATATATCCTTTACTTGAGATAATGTGCTATTGATACTTAGCATCCATGTATTTTCTTCTTAGATTTGCTTACCAGTTTGACTCTACCTCACTTTGCCTGATCTTGATGAGTAATTAAGTGTGAGCCCTTAATTTTGATTTTAATTGTTAACTCTATCTCTATTGGTACCACTTATCAATCCTACATTGATTCTCAACATCCTATCAGTCTATCAGTCCGTGTGCTTATGTCATGTGTCAAACCATAGAGCTCTTTAACTATTTGACTCATCTTGCACCATTACATCTCCTTTGCATGATCACCCATGCACCATCAGATCTACTGGGACCCACTTTTGAACTCTAATGGCTACTTCATGATATTAATTTTTATGGTCTATAGGATGTTAAATGGCATTCATGTAACCATTATTGATGTTTTCATGACCATCAAATTTAAACTCTAAGGATTTATTTTTACTATAGCTTAAATTTAACATCCACATGACTGTCAAATAAATTCATGATCCCATCAAATGATGAGCAAGCAAATGTTAACTTTAAGCTCTAATTGTCCTTTTTCAAATCCAAATGTCTATTTCCTTTGAAATTTCATTTAGAACACTTTGCTTGAATAATGTCCCTTTAAAAACTTTGCATAAGACACTTTGTTGAGAAAAGACCCTTTAGGGAAATTATTTTGGCCACTTTGCTTGGAAAAGATATCCTTAGAGCTTTTTACAAAGGTCCACTTTCTCAAATAATGATCCTTTGGGAAAAAAATTTGGGATACTTTGCTAAGAAAAGACCGTTTGGAACTTGTTCGAACAATTTTCTCAAATGAAAAAGGTCTCTGAAGAAATTATTGTGAAATAATTTCTCCAAAAGAAAAAGGTCTTTATCTTTTATTTTAGACATTTTGTTCAAAAGAAAACATGATTTTGGAAACTTTCCCTTGGATAATTTGTCTGAAATAAACTCAACACTTAGCCAAAATAAATTCTAAAAGAAAATTAGCTTAGCAAAACAAAAATCCTGAAATAATTCCTTTGTAAAGACTTAGCCCAAAGTTTTGTACTTATCTTTTATAAGGCTTGTATGTTCTTCTAGACTCATGCTTGATCCTTGAAAGCCTAAAACCCCTTTGAAATCCCCTTTTGATCCACTACTTCACATGAACTCTTCTCAACTTTTTAAACTAGGTAGAAGCTTAGTATGTGGGTCAAAAATTGGCCGACATCTTTGGTGACTCATAGGGGTTGCATGCCTATCTATCCAAGAGAACCCATACAATGTGCCTTATCTAGTCCATTGGGCATGGAGTCATTAGCCTCTATAACTAAGTTGGTCTGAAACTAAATACAATGTTGACCCTTTCTAGAACTTTTTGAAATAATAAAGACCAAAAATAAAATAACAAAGGCAAATCCACCCAAACACTTGTATGAAAGAAAGAACAACTATCCTACTAAACAAATATGCACAAAGGCACTTAGAGAAAATCATGAACCTACTCTGATATATATAAGTTGTTGAGTTGTGGAGCTAAAAGCTTCAACTCTTTGCAAACAGGTGGAACAGGCAGGTTGCTGAGATCCAAGAGCACCGGCGTCGACAGCAGGACCGACGTCGGTCGTGACCCAGTGCAGAAGGCCACCGGCGACGGCAAGGAGTTGGCCGACGTCGGCAGAACCAGACTAGTAGGGACCGACGTCGGTCGCCTGTGTGTTCCAGAACTGCTCGTTACACGGACAGTTAGTTAAGTGAACGAAGTGTTTGCATGTAAAGGCCAATTAGAGTCTTTGGTTGTGAGGATAATTGTCTAAATTAAGATTCTAAGTTAGTGTTTGAGTTAGGGATCTATTTATAGACCCATTGGCATGTATTGTAAAAAAGGCATGAGATAGAAAGGAAGGCAAAAATAAGTTGCTTCCATTGTAAGATCATTGAGTTGCAGGTTGTTGCAAGCTCATAGGGGATCTACATGTGAGTATGGTCTATTGAATTGCAGGTTGTAGGTTCATGGGAGATCAACTTGAAGTACTTTTGAGTGCTTGGTGAACTGGCAGGGTTATTACTGACTAGTTGGAGAGGTGAACACCAATTCTATTTGTGAGTTGGTTGTTGGGACCGTTTTTTGTGTAGGAGAGTGTTGTGTGAGAAGAATTACTGTACACTTGAGGTGTGGCAAACCTCTGTAAGGTGAAAGAGTGTGGCGGCTCTTTGTTGTATTCTTTTCTGTAAAGTGTTAATACAAGATAGTGTATTGTCTCTCATATTCTGTGCTATTGGTGAATTCTAGCTATTTGTGTTTTTGGTTATTTTCGCATTTATAATTGCTTATACTTGGTAATCATACTGTGCTCTTTTTGAGGAGCAAGATCCAATAAGAGGAATCAGAACAGAGGTGTGTTTGTTCTTGGACTTCCCTGACAAGTGGTATCAGAGCTTTTGGTTGGGATACTAACAGATTAGATTAGATCTGGTTAGTGTGTTTTGATTACAGGTACTCACAGGGTTTCTATTTGAGTGGGAGTTGAGCAATGATAGAAGATAGTAAGCTACGGATGGAAAAGTTTAATGGCAAGAACTACCAATTATGGAGGATGCAGATTGAGGATTATCTGTATCAAAAAGATTTGTACTTACCGTTGGGAGGGGTTACTTGCAAACCCTCGGATATGAAAGATGAAGAATGGGAGGTTCTTGATCGGAAGGCTCTAGGATCTATTAGATTGAGTCTTGCATCATCTGTGATTTTTAGCTTATCACAGTGTAAGACAACGGTGGAGTTGATGAAATCTTTGGCAAATTTATATGAAAAACCCTCAGCTTCTAATAAGGTATTTCTTATGAAGTGTTTATTTAATTTGCAAATGTTGGAAGGTGGATCTGTTCATAGCCATCTTAGTGATTTCCATGGTTTTGTAAACCAGTTAAGTTTAGTCAATATTGTATTTGATGATGAAATTAGAGCTCTCTTAATCTTGTGTTCATTACCTAAAAGTTGGGAAGGTTTGGTAATGGCAGTTTCTAATACTGTGTCTCCTTCAAAAGTCTTAAAAGTGGATGATGTTGTAAGTGTGATCTTGAATGAAGAGATACGCAGGAATAGCATAGGTGAATCATCAGGAAATGCTTTGAGTGTTGAAGGCAGAGGAAGGCAAAGAGAAAAGATAGAGCATGGGAGATCTAGGTCCAAGACAGGAAGAAGATCCAAGTCCAGGTATGGCAGAATAACCTGCTGGAAGTGTGGAAAGCAAGGGCACTTAAAGAGAGATTGCAGATCAGGTATAGATCAGCATGAAGAACATGAAGAAGAAGTAGACATTGCAGATTATGCTACACAGGATGCTCTGGTATGTTCTTTGGATAAATTAGAATCTTGGGTTTTAGATTCTGGTGCCTCTTTTCATGCATCCCCACATAGGGAATTTTTTCATGAGTATGTCCAGGGAGATTTTGGAGAAATTTATGTAGGGGATGGTAAGCCTTGTCAGATTGTTGGCAAAGGGAAAGTGAAGCTGAAACTGTAGACAAGTAACACATGGGTGTTAAAAGAAGTCATGCATGTCCCAGTTCTGGAGCGGAATTTAATTTCGATTAGAAGTTTGGGTGATGAGGGTTGCACAGTAACTCTCACAACGAACTCTTGGAAGGTTACCAAGGGTACACTTGTTGTAGCTAGAGGTAAGAAAGTAGGTACACTTTATCTATCTACTTGTACTACTGATTCTCTTTCTGGGTTTTCTACTTCAACTGTAGATTCAGAGATGTGGCTTGATAGGCTTGGTCACACAAATAAGAAAGAGATGCTTGTTCTTGAGTCAAAGGATATGCTTTCGGATTTGGAAGGTATGGATCATGGTTTCTGTATGCAGAAGAAGAAGGTAACGTTTCTTGAGGAACCTGATGTTAGTGACAAGAATAGGAAAGCCTTGGTTTTTAAGGAGAAGGTGACGGACAGAGTTCAGCACAAGATGCAGAAGAATTTTGAGCAGAGCAAGGGTGATTTGGACAAGGATTTGATCCAAAAAGAGCTCGCGAGAAAAAGTCAGGTCTCACAAGAAAAACACAGAGACCGACGTCGGCAGGAAAACCAATGTCGGTGTCTAAACAAGGACTGACGTCGGCTATGTGCAGACCGATGTCGATGACTCAGGGCAGATATTGACCGGCGTCGGCCAAGGGAAACCGACGTCGGCAAGATGGCAGTCGCAGGAAACTGACTTCGGTTGTCTGCAGACTGAGATGTGACTGGCATCGGTTACTGAGATGAATTTTGGGTGGACAGCAAGCTGTCATGGAGTCTCAAGCACCCATATGGAGGACTGAAGGTGTAAGTAAGTTCTTAAATTCATCATTTCCCTTCTTTACACTACTTGTTGCTCACTTATGGCATAGGACCAGGAAGTTATTGAAGAAGCAGAACAGGTAGATCCAAGAAACAGTGCGAGCTAGGCATGGATGAGGTTGTGATTCCTTGGAAGAGAACCAAACAGGTGTTTTGGGTAGAGTGGCCAGCTGGAAGTAAGCACTGAGAGACGAATGGATGTTCAGGATAAAGAAGAGCGAAAATGGATACGTGAGATGGAAGATCAGGGTATATGGTCTTGTATTAGCTACAGGGCAATGGAGCTTTGATCATTGTGTTTCTCTTTACCAAGTTGGATAGTATTAGCTACACTATCCTATTTCTGTATGATGTGCTTGTTGCAGGGTTACATATACAGGTATTGCTGAACTAAAGGTAAAGCTAGTTCAGGTGTTTGTCATGGAGAATCTAGGAGCAGCAAGATTCTTTGGCATGAGTATGTTCTAGAGACATGGTAGGTCATATGTTGACTTTGTTTCAGGATGATTGTGTGAAACCGGTTAGCACGCCGATGGTTGGACAGTTCTATGAACAGGTGTCTTGATTCACATAATGAGGTTGAGTGCATGGTATGTACTAAACCTGAGTTTTCCCAAGCAGTGGGAGTTGTCACAAGTTGGAGCCAATCCAGGAGAGAACCATTGGAGGACAGTTCAGTGGATTCTTACAGGGACTAGCAGCAAGTGCACATGCTATGTAGGTTCAGGTTAATTTCTACATGGTTGTAGATGTGGATGTGGCAGGTGATTTGGATGACAGGTTTTACACTACAGGTTTGTGGTGGTTGGTCTTCAAAACTGATCTTGAGGAGGGATACAAAGCCAAGGGAACAAACTAGACTAAGTATAGGTACAGGTACAGGTTGCAGTTGTTTATCTCCAAGTGGGAAATTATTGAGTTGTGGAGCTAAAAGCTTCAACTCTTTGCAAACAGGTGGAACAGGCAGGTTGCTGAGATCCAGGAGCACCGGCATCGGCAGCAGGACCGACGTCGGTCGTGACCCAGTGCAGAAGGCCACCAGTGACGGTAGGGAGTCGACCGACGTCGGCAGAACCAGACTAGTAGGGACCGACGTCGGTCGCCTGTGTGTTCCAGAATTGCTCGTTACACGGACAGTTAGTTAAGTGAACGAAGTGTTTGCATGTAAAGGCCAGTTAGAGTCTTTGGTTGTGAGGATAATTATCTAAATTAAGAGTCTTTGGTTGTGAGGATAATTATCTAAATTAAGAGTCTAAGTTAGTGTTTGAGTTAGGGATCTATTTATAGACCCATTGGCATGTATTGTAAAAAAGGCATGAGATAGAAAGGAAGGCAAAAATAAGTTGCTTCCATTGTAACATCATTGAGTTGTAGGTTGTTGCAAGCTCATAGGGGATCTACATGTGAGTATGGTCTATTGAATTGCAGGTTGCAGGTTCATGGGAGATCAACTTGAAGTACTTTTGAGTGCTTGGTGAACTGGCAGGGTTATTACTGACTAGTTGGAGAGGTGAACACCAATTCTGTTTGTGAGTTGGTTGTTGGGACCGTTTTTTGTGTAGGAGAGTGTTGTGTGAGAAGAATTACTGTACACTTGAGGTGTGGCAAACCTCTGTAAGGTGAAAGAGTGTGGCGGCTCTTTGTTGTATTCTTTTCTGTAAAGTGTTAATACAAGATAGTGTATTGTCTCTCATATTCTGTGTTATTGATGAATTCTAGCTATTTCTGTTTCTGGTTATTTCCGCATTTATAATTGCTTATACTTGGTAATCATACTGTGCTCTTTCTGAGGAGCAAGATCCAACAAGAGGAATCAGAACAGAGGTGTGTTTGTTCTTGGACTTCCCTGACATAAGTCCTTTTCAAAACTGGTCCTCCTAGATCAAAAGGGAAACCTCTAGTATCATCTTCTTACAATAAATTAAGATGGAATATACTTTGCATTAGAGGTACCAAAATTGGTGAATCATGCATCATAATGGAAAATCCTTTTGATGTGCTCCCTAGTGGATGGGGTGGAATGAACATGTCTCCAATGTAGACATACTATTCCAAGTCTTCCAAATTTGATTCATGTTGAACTATAGGAACACTTGCTTGGTGTTGCTCTCCACTCTTGAGAAACTCTTGCATGAAGGCTTCATTTGGGCTCTTGGGAGCAAATGCACTTGGTTCAATTGATGGTTTAAAAATACCATGTTATTCTACCTTTTCCTTATGTAAATTAGGATTGATCATGCTTAAAGTACTATGTTCATATTTTTTTGGAAGGGCATGTCCCTTGCCTCTTCAAATTCTTTGGTTATGACATTGAACTACTGCCATAACTCTTTAGGTTCTTCACTAGTATGTTCATCAAATTGAATCACTTGAGCACTTGATATGTCCCCTTCATCAACCTCACTCAATATTTCATCTTTCTATTCAACTACAAATGAGGGTTGATTTGACCATTCAAAGTCTAAAACATCATATTTTTCTTGCTCAAGGTTTGATCTATTTTCTTCTAGGTCCAACATATCAAGGCTATCCTTAACTAATACCTCATATTGAAATGGACCAACCTTAATCACCTGGTTCTGATCCTCTTCTTCATATATATATATATATATATATATATATATATATATATATATATATATATATATATATATATATATAATGGACCTTCAATAATCCATTCAGGGTCTACCCCATGTTTATCTTGTAGATTATCCTCTTCAGGAAAGTTTACAACATTAAGATACTCCATTCCACTCAATAAATCTGAGAACAAATGTTATCATTGATCTTGTAAACTTCTTGAGTTTATATTGACCTCCATACTTGATTCATGAAGGTTGTCCTCTTGCTTCTAATCAGACTCCTACAAATTGAAAGTTGAAACATGCTCCTCCCTATGAATTAGGCTACCTATCATGATTTCCTCATCATAGACACTTGCATTAACTTCTTTAGGTTCACTTGTGACTATAATATTCTCCTCTATCCTTTGTATAATAGGCTCCTCTTTTATAAGGGAGATGGTGAGAGGGTGAAAAATTTCACCTTACTTGCAGCTTAGGAGGGCATCCTTCTAGCTAGGTACTTTGGATGCCTCTTTTAGGTGTCTCTTGAACTATGGAGAGAGAGTCTTGGAACTTTTGTACACCAAGCTCATTGAGATGAGTTATGGTTTCTTGATTCATTTCTCACATAACTAACCCTTCCTCTACTAGGATTGGTTCTTGGACTACCTCAACTAACACCTCCCTTTCCTTCTTTGTGCCCTCCTTGATTGATTTCCATAAGGGGAATGTGTAATATTTGGCCACCTTCTCCTTTTCCTAAATGGGTGTGGTAGAGAGTGGTTTCACAAGAGAGGGTATGAAATAGTTAGGGTCATAGGAGAAGATCCAAGATGAAATATCTTCATGCTCTTGAGTGAGAATGGGCATAGGGGTAGGAGAGGTAAAATTTATTATCTTAGGCTTGACATACTCTTTCTCTCACTACTCACACTTTTTCAAAGGATAATACCCACCTTTTCACTTCTTGCTTCTCAACATGTGGGTAGTCAGCTTCTTCAATGGATGTCCATACATTCCAAAACTCTTTTAAGAATATCTTTATCCCTTCCATGGCTTGAAAATAGAATTCTTGTCTAATCTTGACCCCCTCTTTAATCTTTATGATTGTTTTTCCTTGGTCCAATATTGCCTCTCTAAGTTTTGACAAGGATGTACTTTGACAAGGTTGACTAAGGGGTTGATCAAGGACTCTTTAAGGTTGAACTTGAGTCTCTTGGAGGGGGGAGGGCAGATAAAGCTGGTCCAAATGAGCCTACTGCCCTTCATAAGATATTAGAATATTGGCTACATTTTGGACCATGTTTCTTATCATTGATATATCCTCATTCTTATAAGGTGATCACTATTCTCCCTCACAAACTGACCTTCTGTTCTTGACTAACTAAAGAACAATCTTTACTTTTTACAAAACATGAATAGGGAAAACTGGAGAAGACTCCAAACCCTTACCAATCTCCCTTATCAACTTGATATAAGTTGTTAATGCTTTCTTGACCTCTAAAAAGGATGTAACAGGGTAAGCTTGGTCTTCATAAGGGGAAGTAGAGGACTAATTTCAATGCAAAATAGGATGACCTTGGTTATATGTAGGGGAATAAGGAGGACAAAGTCCATGATAGGTTTGATAGGTTGCTTGAGGGCCACTTAGGGGGAATACATAAACATTATTTGTCTAATAAGTGTGATGTTGAGGTAAAGGATAAGCATATTGATCAAAAAATGAATGATTTTACATACCAAATTATGATGATTAGACACATATTTAGGTTGCTTAACCAATTGATAGATGCTCAGAGTTGCCATTGATGTTTGAAAACCTGCCTTCAAAGGCTGATATGTAGAAGAACAACACCAAAAATCCTTTCAATGCTTTCAACCTAGTCCCATCAAGAGTGCCAAAAACTATTATAGGATTAATTTATACCCTTGGAGAGGGTTCTTTAGGCTCTCCCCAACTAAGCTATAATATTGGGATAACCCCAAGATGTGGGTAACCTATATTGGGGCTAAACCTTTGGGGTAGGTTAGCTTCCTCTTTGATGCTCACCTAAACTAATGCTAAGATAATGCTTTAAGGTTAGCTAGGTGATTTACTAAATTTAAAGGGGAAACTCCCATGAGCTTGAACCCACACTAGATCTACTAAAGACAATACTAGCTCACATAACCTCAAGATCGAACTAATTTGCATAAGTATTTCATAGAAGAGGCTCATAGTAGAACACTAATCTAGACCAAAAAACAACATTGAAAACTTCCTAAATAAGGTCAAAAATGGGGATAATGGATTAGGGATATTCTCCTTTACACAATTCCATCATGCACAACTCACCAAACTAGATCCAAGGCAAGTGATAGGCAAAGAAAATCTCATTACATCAAGAGGTAGTTCTTATAAATGTTTGATAGGGTCAAGCCTAATTAAGCTAAGCATACTTTATAGTATCTAAAAGAGTATCCCTATCTCCTAAAAAGATTTTAAAAAATATAAAATTTGAGAACCCTTTCAAAGAAGAAGAAAATGGGATAAAATAGGAGAAGGGGAAAAGAGAGAAGAGGGAACATGTTTCAAGAATAAATTAATGAGATATCAGCTTTTAAGGGAATGCTCCACCATGATTTGGTCTAAGTGGGATGTAATCCATCATGAACAAGACAATCAGATCTCTATCTTTGATTTTGAAGTTGAATGAGCTTTGGTTATATCTACTTTAGGTAGCTATCTATTACGAGCATGGATTGAGACATTCCTTCATTGATTACACATAATTACTCCTTGATTTTAGAATTGGACTAGGGTCTACTATAAAGGAAAACCAATCGAAGATTATTATTTTTCCTATAGTCTATATAGATGGCACTATGCTTGATGCCTAGTCCTTATTTATGCATTATATTCTAACTCAGATCGTATTTGAGCTCACTTCTAAATATTTCCACTAGCTCAGGTTGATTTATTTATTTTGCTCAAGTTGAGCTAGTCCATCAACCCTAGTCAAAAATGTATCAGCTCAATATTTTTCCATTGGTTATCAAAGCTAACTCAAATCATTAACCCTTTAACTTAGCTTTTCTCTATTGATCTATCTCTGTGTGATTGAGAAAGAGCCATAGATCTTATGCCCAAGCTAATGTGCTATTGACACTTGGCATCCATGTATTTGCTTCTAAGGTTGGCTTACCAATTTGACTCTACCTCACTCCATCTAATCTTGATGAGTGATTAAGCATGAGCCCTTGATTTAGCTTTGAATTATCAAATCTATCTTTACTAGTGCCACTTGCCAATCTTGCATTGATTCTGAGGACCCTATCAATTTGTCAGTTCATGCACTTGTGCCATGTGTCGACCCCTCAAGCTCTCTAACTATTTGACTCATTTTGTAGTATTAGATTTCCTTTGTACAATCACATGTGCACTATTAGATCTACTGGGACCCACTTTTAAACTCCAATGGCTACTTCATGATCATAATTTTGATAGTTTGTAGGACATCAAATGGCATTCACATGACCATTATTGACATTTTCATGACCATCAAGTTTAAGCTCAAAGGATTTGTTTTACTATGACTCAAATTTGATGTCCACATGATTGTCAAAAACATTTGTGAGCCTATCAAATGATGGGCATGTGGATGTCAATTTTAATCTCTAGTGGTCCCTTTTTAAATCCAAATAGCTATTTCCTTTAAACTTTCATTTAGGACACTTTTCCTACAAAATGTCCCTTTAGAAACTCTACATAAAGCACTTTGCTGAGAAAAGAACCTTCAGTGAAATTATTTTGGCCACTTTTCTTGGAAATGATATCCTTTGGGATTTTTGAAAATGTCCACTTTCTCAAAGAATGATCCTTCAAGAAAAGTGTTTGGGACACTTTGCTAATCAAAAACCCTTTGAAACTTGTTCAAACAATTTTCTTAAACGAAAAAGGTCTCCAAGGAAATTCTTATGGAATAATTTATTTAAAAGAAAAAGGTCCTTTTCTTTTGTTTTAAACATTTTGTCTAAAATAAAGTATGCTTTCAAAAGATTTCCCTCACATAATTTATCCAAAATAAACTCAACACTTAGCCAAAAGAAAGTTTGAAAGAAAATTAACTTAGCAAAACAAAAAGCCTGAAAGAATTCCTTAGCAAATACTTAGCCCAAAAATTTTTTACTTAGCTTTTATAAGCCCTATATGTTTTTCTAGACTTATGTTTTATCCTTGAAATCTTGGACCCACTTTGAAATCCCCTTTTGATCCATTGCTTCACATGAACTCTACTCAGCTTTTTACATTAGGAAGAAGCTTAGTATGTGGGTCAAAATTGGCCAATAGGTATTAATCATGTTTAACCTCATTCTTGGAACAAATGAGAATGTCATCAAGAAAAACTAGCATGAATGTATCCAAAAAGTCTCTAAACATGTTGTTCATAAGATTCATGAAGGCTAAGGGAGCATTAGTTAGGCCAAATGGTAGAACCATGAACTCATAATGTTCATATCAAGTTCTAAAAGCTATTTTATAAATGTCCTCTTCTTTGATTCTTATTTGATGGTAGCATGATCTCAAATAAATCATTGAGAAGACTACAACACCATTCATTTGGTCAAATAAGTCATTTATCCTTAGCAAAGGATAATGGTTTTTAATTGTTACCTTATTAAGTAAGTGGTAATAATTGTAAACGCTCAATATACCATCTTTCTTCTTCATGAAGACCATCAGAGCACCCCAAAGAGACACACTTGGTTAGATGCTTTCATTGCTCAAATGTTTTTGCAATTGTACCTTTAATTCTTATAGGTCAGCCACATTTATGCGATAGGGAGATTTAGATGCAAGGGTAGATACAGGTATTATATCAATTAAAAAATCAAATTTACACTTAAGTAGTAAACCAAGTAGTTTCTTATGAAAAACATTTAGTGAACCAATTCCTTTTCCTTGGGTAATTCTTACAGTTGGACTGCATAAAGTTTACAGCCCTTCCTAACAGTCCTTTTCAACTACAAGATTGAAAGTGTTTTACACCTTTCTATCCCTTGTATGCCTTAAAATTCTACAAGTTGCCCAAAGTTATTAATGCACTACATTGTTTTTCCCATACAATCAATCATGGATTGATGTTAATGCAGCCAATCCATCCTAAGATTGAGATCATAAGACCCTAAAGGTGTAAATAACAAATTCACCTTGGTCTTGAAAATACCAAGATCAAGTTCAACTTATTCTAAGCATTCAAGAATAAGCACCGTTTTACTG
Organism: Torreya grandis; assembly: GCA_037957365.1. NCBI lineage: Eukaryota > Viridiplantae > Streptophyta > Pinopsida > Cupressales > Taxaceae > Torreya > Torreya grandis. The sequence goes on along the minus strand of JARHVA010002747.1, from coordinate 1,751,915 downwards.
ATATTGAACTCAACCTCCCAACCTTATCTTATCAAGATAGGTTTGATTTTACATTGCTTAGCATCAAAAGGAGATATAAAATAATCAGTTGCACCTAAATCAATGAAAATAATCAAGGGAAACATATTTACTATACCTCTGGTTTTAATTAGAGTGGCTTGTAAGTCAACATTTTAATTATAAAAAACAACATATACCCTATGATTGGTTGCTTAGCCTAATTTTAGTTTGGAATGGTCCTTTTTTAGTGTTTGTCACCACATTCCCAAAAAAATAGGTCTAGAAGATTTACTAGAATAGTATTAGCACCCATGATAGGTCTACATTAGTTGTTTGGATGTTGTTCCTTCTTAAAATATCTAGATTTAGATTATCCCTGAGAATTGAGATTAATGTTCTGATTAGAAAATTTGTTAAAATTCTTATTTCCACTAGAAAATATGTGGTTCTGATCTAATTTTTGAAAGTTATTTTTCATGGGAGAAGGACTTTTCACTTTAGATTGCTTCCTATTTGATTTAAATTCCTATCTTGCCTTTTGACAAGACTTTACTTTTTCCTCAACTTTGTAGGCTTATTTAATAGATGCTACCATGTCCTTGGGTTTGTCATATTGATGTCATGCATCAATATTTTCTTGAGCCCAAGTTTAAACTTAGTAATTTTGGTTTCCTCATCATGTATATAGTTTACATGACACAACAGATTTAGGAACTTGTTCTCATACTCAATAACAAACATGTTTTCTTACTTTAGAAGTTAAAACGCAATGATTTTTTGTTATTTATAATTTGTGTCCAGGTATCTTTTGTGAAATTGAGTCTCAAAAACTAACCAAGAAAGGTTCAAGGGTTCAGATCCTTTAATGGAATAAAGGTGATTCTACCATAATGTTGCAAGACCAACCAGCTAACAGGCTACCACCCTCGCTTTCACATTCGATAGCATGTTGTGTAGGTTGAAATATTTCTACAAGTGTAACAACCATGCATCATCTGATTCCTCACTCAAAAAGGTAGGTGGTGGAAGCTTTTTCAACTCCTTGATGATTAGATCAACTATGGTCAAAGGTAGTTATTGAATCATAGGTCTTTCTACTTGCCCCATTTCCAATCTAGTGACTTCCTCTTTGGATACCCCTTTAAGATTGTTGAACGTTTGCTCTCGGTTATCAATCTTTCCTTGCAAAGTGTTAAAGGCTATCAAAATTCTATTGAGTATATCTTCATGATTTTTGATTGGATTGCCATTGACTACATCAACATTTGGGACCTCAATATTGATATCAGCATTATTTATGGGTAGATCTTCTTGGTTATAAACAAAGATGTGGCCATCGTGTCCCCTTCCTTGTCCTCTACTTCTACCCCTAGTTGGGTTAACATTGAATGGGTTATCACAGATGTTGCCTCCACTTGATCACATTCTAACCATCTTGAGAATTACAAAGTATTAACTTAGTAGATTATATATTTTAGAGAAGAATATTCATTCTTAAAATTACCTGGAGTAGAAAATTTCTCTAACACAAGATGAAACAACCCCTAAAAAAATGGAATTATATATCAAAATATATTTTTGGATTCATGTTAGACCCAATACCCTTCTTTCTAATACAAATGATAATCATTTAGCACACTCATATGCATACAACCAAAACTAAAGGAGGTGAACTTAGGTAATTAGATAGAGGTAACTACATTCAAAAGGTTCTATGGGGAAGCATGTTACCTTCATATATATTTATGTATTTTAAGGTGTATCGATGTACACATACATGGATAGAGCCTAAGTGCCATATGTGGTACTCATTCTTCCACATAGGACCATTTCTAGGTCCTTAACCCTAGGTAAATACCTCACTCTCCTCATTGGACTTCAATTCCACTCAAGGATGGTTAAATTTTTAAGATCAGTTTAATCGAGAATGATACCTCTAATATCTTATATTATCATTTAGGTTAAAATTATAGGTTACTTTATTGATCTAATCTCATAATCAAACATGATTTTAGATAAGTAAATTATAAATAGAAACCAAAAATCAATTCAACACATGTATATTTATGTTAAGTATATATCAAAAAATACTATTTCATAAAAAAGAACACAACAATAATAGATTTAAATTCAAGGCCTTGCAAACATTTGTTAGTGTTATCGACCAAGGTTGTAATCACCTTGTGGCCTATAGGTCACTGTAACATTGTCTTATAAATTCATACAACACTCAATTAATAAGCATGAATGTTATTATTATAATAAATGAACAATGATAAAATTATTATCAATATCATCATTCATTAAATAACTTTCATGGGCAGCCTATAATTGAATCCATGTTATGACTTTATATTGGCATAGCCAATATGATACAATAATACAAAGGAAATTATAAACATAATACAACCAAGAGTATCCATTCAATTAATCATTAATCATCTAATCATTTATAAGGTTAAAGGGAAGAACATATATCTATTCTAATATTTTCAGTCATTCTTTAACTAAGAATTTATTTAAACCAATAAATCACTATCTCCTTAACCATTCATAGAGAAAGTAATTTATTAAAGGAGAAATTCTCTTTAGATAATAATTTCCATTATCACCTAAGGGAATATATTTCATTATGAACAAGCATAATAAACTATCATATTCTAGATTTGAACAAGTATAACTAAGCTTGTATTCCATAGATCTTAAAAGAACTAAATGATTTGTAAGTAAATGAATAGTAGATAATTTTCATACAACTAAATGCATGCAACTCATACAAATAAAAATATAGCCAAGTTTAAAGTTAAGTGGAACCCAAATAAAATGTTCCACTTAAGGAAATTTTAAAATTTATGTTGGGCATGCCATGGTGCAGCAATGCAACCAAGTTTAGCTATTAGAAAAGAAACAAAAGCACATACAATCCAAAGAGATGAAAATAAATAAGAATGCATGCCTCTATCATTTATTTATACAACATTAAATGAAGTAGAAAACAATATTCAGCTAACTCATTTCATATGTTGGAGTAATCTAACATGATTTCAAAATCAAGTCTAGATTTATTCATTTAAAACTTTCAACTTACTTTCATTCAATGCATCATTTGTAATAAACTAACCCACTCAAAAATTCTATTCATGTCCACTAAACATCTTCATTAAATGATAGAAATAGAACAACTAAAAATTAGTTCTCATTCCATGAAACATTTCCTATTAAATGAAATAATGAAAGTAATACTATTCAGATTTAATACATACAATATACATACCTTTATACACAAGTAGATATGTTTGAAATGTATTTTAAAAGAAAATATTTTATTTATGTTTTTGTATGCATCAATAGCTAGTTTAATTGAATAATCCATGCATAGCTGAAACAACTAAGAAATCTCCATGTTCTATACATCTTTTATATGTAAATAATTCACAAGTATTTATTGAAATACATCAATGATAATTATTGTGTCTATTTACTTTATCAACAAAGTTTGTATGTGTCCACATCAAGTAAACATATGTAAATGTCTAAGTATCTATTACTCATTATTAACTATCATGAGCACATGACCCAATCAAATTATTACTTCTACAGTAATACTAACAACAGAATGCTCTTTGTCACTTATCAAAAAATATAATGTTTATGTTTCTAAATAACACTATGTATATGACTGAGTAAATATTTACTCATAATAATCATTAAATAAATTTGATCTAATAACGAGATCATATAACTAAATCAAGGAACCAATACTACATTGATAGAGTCAAAGATTATTCTAAGTTAGCAATATACAAGAATCTATGTTAAAATAATCACATAACTAATAAAAAGAATAATTATATGTTAATACTTATTAACAAAATATTTTAGCAAATAGGAAGGAGAACTAATTAAACATTTTAATAACTTAACATATGAAATGAATTACCTTCAATAACATAACAAATCAACATCCTAACATTTAAGCAATATTTAAGCTTTCCATTCTTTTCTCACTCTTTATTAACAACTTAGGTTAGTACTAACATAATTATCCAATATTAAATCAAGATAACAAACTAACTATGTTCATAATCAAATAAAATTAATTATAATAAACTAAGTAAAGAATGTGAAATTAACATAATTAATTCATTACCAACTTACTTCATGTGTTCGTAAGATCATCGATCAAGGAGCAGTAAGTACTTGAATTGGACAAGACCTCCCAACCAACCTTATGAATCTAATCATCAGTGGCCCTTACCACCCCAACCATCAGCTAGATGGCGGTTACAGCAACCAAGGATGTGAAGGGAGTTCTAAGCAATCAAATTTTGAACCAATGGACAGATGGATAAAACAATATAACAAAACAAAAGACATCAATCATCATTCCAAAGCGAGATGGGAATAACCAATCTGTCATCAATATAAATTGAAAGTAGGGTTGACTATTTATAGGATGCCAAATGATATAGTAATGGATTAATAACTAAATCCATTTATATAGCTTCTATGATAGCCAACTTGGATCTTCATCCAAGTATGTTATCAACCCAATTCATCTCCACTACAAATTTATACTCCAGTTATACAACATACCAACTAAATATTTAATTATTCAGGTCTGGTCTAGGATTGGTGACTCAACAATAATACAGTCAAAATAAAATGCAAAACATATAACTTAACAGTTATACTTATCCAAGTCACAAACAAACAATCTAGATAAGCCATTCATTAAACTTAGGCATAGAATATCCATAACTATTAAAACCAGAAACAATATAAAAATAATATTTGTAAAATAAAAAAATATTTACAGTTTCAAACTCAAACCCTCATATTCAAATATATACATATTAAATTCCAAGAGACTTCATTCGACACCCTCAAAGTTTCCAGCAAAATATAACCACTTAATATTCATGCCAAAACTTAATAGAGGTAAGTTAATAAGTTTTACATAGGAATTGTTTTTAAAATGAAAGACACAAAATTTCCACAACATAGCCACTTAAATGTGTCATTTTAATAATATGCAAAAAGCCATTAAAAAAACCAAATATCTATTTATATGTAAAGTAACAGACTCATTTTACACAAACCAATCAAATACATGTTTCAAAAACCATGGCTACGTATATATAAAAAGAATGCAGTCAAAGATATAATAAAAACCCAATCAAAATCTTTGCTTCAAAGAACCCTGCTCAATATCCCATTCAAATAGCATGAAACTTAGCCTCAAAGACTCCTTGATCAACATATATAAGAAAAATAGCATATTTGACAAATATTAAAGAAACCCCAAAACATTTTTGAAATTTTTACCAACTTAAAAATATTTAATCGAATAACCAGTTAGGAATTCATTCTAGAAAATGAAAGTCGAATATAAACCCAATTATAAAAAACACCAACATTTTTCCCAAGAATCCATAAAGCTAAAACAAATACACATTCTCTTTAAAATGAGGGCTAAGACCTAATAAAATACTAGTTTCAATAACCCAATAAACATAGTAGCATATATACTTTTTTTATATTTCAAGTACAGGGTTAGCCAAGCAACCCAATTAAAATCAGTTACTAGTTCATGCCATGAAACTAACAAAAAAATATAAAACTTAATCCTTTTATATAAACAACAGGCACCAATAAAAAAACATAACCAAACTAACAAGAGTCAAGCCCCATTTAATAACATACCATCTTGAATAAACATCAAATACAACCATGTGTGTGTGTGTGTGTGTGTGCGCGCGCGCATGTGTGTGTGTGTGTGTGTGTGTGTGTGTGTGTGTGTGTGTGTGTGTGTGTGTGTGTGTGTGTGTGTGTGTGTGTGTGTGTGTGTGTGTGTGTGTGTGTGTGTGTGTGTGTGTGTGTGTGTGTGTGTGTGTGTGTGTGTACGCGCGCGCGCACATGCACATGTGTGTGTGTGTGTAATTATATATAAACATTAAGTGTTAGGTTAAACAAAATATCCAACACATGCAATAAGACTATGAAACCCAAAAACCATCTTTAAATAGTAGAGTCAAAAACCCAATTGGGTGAACAAAAATTTTAAAACCCACAAAGCTTTTTTAAAATGCACATAGTCAATAGTAAAACAAATCAAGCCAAGATTTGAATAAATATACAACTATACAAACTAAAGAGAATATATATTCATTTAGAAAATTTACATGCAAAATATAAAATATCAATTCATATCGAGTGACATTGAGGATTGGATACACATCTAGAAGTCCTAAGACTTCCAACTGCATATGAAGCCTCCTTTTTCCAGATTTTTCCATCTAAATAACAAATAACTAGACACATTCTAAAAGTAGATTACTCAAAAACTTGAAGGAAGATAAATCATAAAATCCAACAAGATAGAATGAATAATCCTTCTATTTCCAAGCTATAGTGGTGAAAATACAAACATGTCTATGTTAAAAAAACAAGTCGATCCCTCCACTATTTTCTCCATTCTCCTTCCATCTTATTAACCATGTCCAATCTTTCCATCCACCACCTAACTCTCCATGCCTTCTGTCTAAATCCCCATACCCATTAAATGCCCGTATTCAATGTGAGGAGAGTGAAATCCTCCTGCATTGATGCCAACACTTCCTATTACAATCCCACCAAAATTTTCCATTTAATGTAATGGTCATTAAATGACCCTCTAGAATGGTCGATCTAAATAACAATAAAAAGTAACATAATCAACCGAATTAATAATTTCAAATGCAAGAAGGGAATCTTCATCTTCTTCACTTTTGAACCTATTTTCAAATGCAATTTTCATATCATTCCAACTTGTGATTGAGGAATCCGTTAGATGATAAAACCATTATGCTTCAACATCAATTAAAGTTTGCATAAAAAGCCTTACGGCTACATCTTGATGGTTTACGCCTAACACACCAAATGTCGCTGCAAAGTCATTCAGATGTTCCTCTGGTGATTATTTTCCATCTCCATTAAATTTGGGCAAATTTTCCCTTGCATTTTTAGGCAAAGGATTGAGGTTAGCCCCTAAATTTAGAAGTCCTATGGCTGCACCCCAAGGTTGGGCCATTGGAAAAAAACTTATGGTAGAAGGAAAGATAGTACCAGAAAGGGTTAACGCTTGACAGACAGAGGATGTAGATGGTTTGGGAAGACTAAGAGGTCTACTTCTAGTTTTTCTAATGTGAGTAGGAATATAAGGAAAGTTTAAATTTTGCAATGCTTGAAAAGTATAATCTTCAATTCCTTCTCTTCTTAAAGACCTTGTGTACCTTTTGGAATCCAACTTATGATATAATAATTATTAACTTTGATGTTTCTCTTAATCTTTTCGCACTTTAGTAGGTTTAATTCCTTGTTGCATCTTCTACTTGTCTTCTTCTTTGCCTGAGTAATAGCAATCTTATATTATCAATCAGTTCTTCTTTTTCTAATACTCTACTTGCCATTCTATAATCATTAATATTTTGACGAGAATGCCAAGCAAGAGTATTCAACTAGCTAATTATATCTTCCTATTCATCTTGAAAACCACAATTAGTTTGTAAAATAGGAATTATATTTTCATGAGGAAGCACCATTGTTGCCTCATATTAAGGCGACCAAATCAATTTCGTTCCCCTGCGGAGTCGCCAAAAAATTGTCGGCTAACAGATTTGTCCTTATATAAATATATTTAATTTTGACTCTATACCCCTCTCTCAAGAACAAATAAGTTAACAACAAATGGGTGAACTCTCAAGGCTAGTTCCCCTCTGAATTAAGGTATAGCTCCCTTTAATATTTTCAATGAATTTAAATATTCAGATACACTTTTAACCAGAAAGTGCTTAAAGGTAGACTAACATCCATACATCATTATGTTATGAATGCAAGATTTTATAATAGCGATAGGTAACAGAATACACAGATTCTATTTTAAATAAATATTAAATAAATAAATGTATATATATATATATATATATATTGCTGAGCCAGTAAAGAATAAAACACATATTAGTTATGGCAACTATATATATTTTTTGGTTGTAAAAAGAGAGGGACATAGAAAAGAGGAGAAAGGAATTAAAAAATTAAAAAACTGAACCATTGTTGTTAGTAATATATGTGATGTTTGTCTGAAACATTTTCATCTGTGAATGAAAAGGATAATTAATTACTGCATACTTGGATCTGTGTGTTTGAGTATTTAAGGTTGGGTTTTCTGTGTGAAACCTTCTTTCATATAGTGATTACTTTTCCATTTAGACAATTCATTATATGTGTTTTATTCTTTACTGGCTCAGCAATATATGAATTAAATATCTTTGTTCAGAATATTCTTGCCATAACTAATCCCTCTGTCAAACTAAACTAGAGTTAAAGTAACTCTGACCCATATGGGATTTAGTTTTTACAAATTTAATAAAGATTAAGTTTTGAAAGTAACTGAATAAAGAAACTATGTAAGTAAAGTTATTGTTGAAGTGATGGATTAGGATCTCTAGATTTGCTCTATTCATTTGGGTAGACATGTTGAGTCTTCCACTCCTAAAATAATGTAATGAACCCCTAAATTTTTGAAAGATTGGGAATGCTGACGTGTTTTATCCTCACTTTTTAGATGTTTTCTTCCCTTCAAATTTTTCCCATCTTTTTTGTGTATTCCAGGAGTATGTCGATATAATGACAAAGAAATGATTCTATCTTTGAAATTTGAGAGAAGATTTCAGTTGATAAGCAATCACTTTATTTAATGAAGTTAATTTTTTCTCTAAAGGACTGAATCACAGCATTGATGTCTTTCTCTAGTTTTCCATCATCTTTTATGTAATTTATATCAATGCTCTATAGATCATGATGTAATGACTGAATGAATTTAGTTATTTATTTGATCATTTTTGTGATTTCCAATCGTCCTTATCTGGATACTGAATTTCTCTATTCAATACTTTTCTTACTTGCATATAATATATCTTCATCCAATCCTGTCAAGTTCTTTTTTGACAAAAAATTTATTGTCCCATATTTTTGTACTTCTTCAATATGATTCATCATGCTCATCCACTTTTCTTCTTCTTTTATCCACAAAGTGTTCTGAGTCTTCAAATCTTCAATAGTGATTGTGGTTAGATCATATACATTTTTCAAATTATGAAAATATTTTGTACCTTTCAGGATGATACCATCCAACCAGATATCAAATACTTTGGTAATCATTTTGCCCCTGTATATCTGATCTAGCATCCTTTGATTGACAGGAGATTTTGGATCAAAAGACATGGGCATTTGAGAAATTGGTTGAGGATCTGGATTATGAATGGCATTAATATATTCTACCATTGAACGTATAGTCTATTTTAACTCTTTTTTATCTTTTTCATCCTTCCAAGTTATGCTAACTATCTTTTTAGTAGATGCTTCTAGATGATGCACATCAGTAGTAGGTGATACAATCCCAAGGTCTACCTTTTCAACTATAAAATCTTGAACAGTAGGATCTTGAACTTCTTCATTGGTTCTTGGCTGGGTGATTTCTACATTCTAGTTCCCTATGTTTGGGTCAACATCTACCCTGGATGTCATTTTTAACTTTTTGGATTTAGGGGCTTTACCTAAACATTTGCTCACCATATCTTCCAAGGGTATAGAAAATAGAACTAATTTCCATTTATGATTGATTGAACTTTCTAGCCATTTAGGTGCAGAAACTGAGGCTTCTCTATCAGGGTTCAGTTGATTAGAAGGTACAGTTGAAATAATCATCAATTCGATAGAATCAGAAGGAATCACTATATGATGGTCTGTACTAATCTCTTCCACCATTGGTGAATCAGACTCTTTATCACCTTTGACTTCACCTGAATCTTCTTCAAAATTCAAATCCACAATCACTTTTTCAGAGGTTTAATTTTTCTTCTTGCTCTGAGTCCTTGACCTGGTGACATGAGGAGGCAAGGTAGTTACTAGGGTCTTCTCAAATTCTTTGATGATAGGGTCCCTTCCAGTTTTTGACTTGGAATTACCTACATCATAGATAGCAATAGGCTGGTTAGATGAGCTTATTGGGAATGGAAATTCAATTATTGTTGTACATTTTTGGGAGACTATATTTTGAGCTCCTCCCATTTTTGCTCTCTCAGCCACTTTTTAGTTCTCCTTGTTACTGGAAGAGTCTTGACTTCAATTCTATCTTCTTCACTTTTTTCCTAGTCAATTTCTGGAATAGATGATTATTTTATTTGCTCAAACTGTGAATCAGTCACCTATTCATCATTATCAACAATTCTAGAAATGTCCATATTTAATTTAAGGGTAACTATCTATCCTAAGGAAAAGCTAGACCATAGTCTTCATCTAACTTTAAATTCATGTAGACAATCCTCCCAATAATCTTCCAATTAGGGAATATGTGAAAACCCTACTCCAAAATCCAAATTATCCCTAATGAAACCTTTGCTGTCAAATTGAGATCTGGCTATGAAGGACTAAAAATTGAATTTCATAAAGTCCAATTCTAAAATCAAAGCATCAGATGTTTTGCATGAATAACGTCCAAGTTCAATAGGAAAAGATATGCCATATTTATTCTTCGTTGGGAATTTTTTATCTACATGTGTTAATTGCCTATAGACTTTTATTAGCACAAATCGATCAAGAACATACCTTGGTAACCTCAAAGGTTCACCATCAAAACCCCAAACTCTAATGTAAGTGAACCTAGAAAATTGAATGAAAAAACTAACATAAATGTTAATCAGCTACATAGCTTCTTTAGATAACCTTTTATTGATATTGTCTGATAGTTCAAAAGTCATTTTTCCAATAAAGACATCATTGATTCTCCTGTAACCCTCATAATAATTACGCATTTGCAACTGTGGGTAATAGTCATAAATTTTACTATCTTTGGCCAAAGGTGCATGTGGTAACCCTACCCATTGTCTCGCAGATGCCAGGAAATAGAGGAGGTACGAAGACATATAAAATTCTCTATTTCCCAAACAATTACTTAAACCCTGATGTAAACATTTAGCTAAAATTTCTGCCCAATCCAAATATTGTTTTCCTGGAAGGATCACCTGTATGAAGAAGTACATCTAGTCTTCCCAATAATAAGCATGAGCATTGCCTTTCAATTTATGTAATAATACCATTATATCTTGTACTTATAGAATCATATGATTTCTTGTTAATGGCCTAGGCAATCTTGAACCTCTTTTTTGGAATTTTAAGAGCCAATTCCTAGCAATCACACTTTTGTAAATTGCTTTCTTCATTGAAAAATAACCATAGGAAGAAGTAATACTAAGGTCAGAGTATGGTTCCTTAGGAGGGATTATCATCATAGACATTAGGGTCTGTCTATTGATATGTAGTAAAACATTGCCATCTACAGTCTTGATATACCTATTCTGAGGTTCATATATGCTCATGCATTCAAGGACCAATTCAGGACATTGTATAGCCATGGGAAAGGCTGTAGCTTCAACCAGGCCACTTTCTACTATTTTCTGCATCATAGGATTTGATAGATAATTTCTAGCCCTTTCCTTAAAATCTTCCAAATCATATTGGTTCAAAGAAGTGTCCCCAATTTCAGGTGGAGAACATATGAGACCAGGACCATGTTCGTAATCAAGACAAGCAGATTTCATGGCTACAAGTCAGAGAATATAATGAAAATAGAAAGTTTTGAATTTTTAAACAATACTGTAAACTCAAAAAGATCCTTCTTTCCAACCAAGTAGAGGAAATAGCTTACAGTAAAACTGAAACTCACCTTAAATTTATCTGAAATCACTGTGGATTCAAGCAACAGAATAACATATATCACCTGTGTTGTTCTTTGTATTGCCCAGTATGCTTGTTTGCTGAATTTGAATTTTTATTTCTTGATACAGATATTAACTAGATCAAAAAATTAAATCAGGAGAATACGTGCTAAATATGCTTGATAAGATGCATATTCTGACATATGTATTAATGGCAAGTGTATTTTATGCACGATTTCGATGCGTAATGATTATCTGTAACCTCATAAAAATTCAAAAAAAATTGTTTTATAGTGATTTTTGGATATATTTTCTTCTAAATATCCCACTAATTTTAACTTAGAGAAATCCTTAGGGCGAGATAAGAATATAGACGTTGAACCATTGAATCATTGAAAATTATGGTTCAAGTTTAGGATTCAATGATATGACATAAGCCACATAGACCAGCCAATAATCAAATGATCTTACTAGAAACTTTGGACTTTGATAAAACCGTTAAACTTTTTGAATATTGAACCATTGAACTTTTGAACTCTGAAAAAGGGTTCAAGTTCAATCGAAAGGTTTAAAGACATAAATAACATACAAAGGAACAGTGCATTTTGAGAAACATTAAACCATTGAACTTTGCTATGTAGGTTCAAATAATAGGTTCAAGTGATAGGTTCAAGCGATGGGTTTAAGCGGTTTATTAATTTAGACAAGGGAACTGAGTGAACAAGACTCTTTACAAAGAATCGGATATTGAACTCTTTGAACCATTGAACTCTTGAACTCTGAAAAAGGTTCAAGTTCAACTGAAAGGTTTAAAGATATACTTGAAAAACATAAAAGGACAAACAGTTCACTTTGAGAAACTTTGAACCGTTGAACTCTTTGAACTTCTTGAACCATTGAACTCTTTAAACTTCTTGAACTTCAAGGAAGGTTCAAGTTTGAAGGTTCAATTCTTTTAAAGATTTCACACATAGGAAATGATAAGTGGGTGAACTTATTATATCATAGAATTCATGAAGAATTGAAAAAGATGACTCACAAACTAACACATATTAATTTCCTCTTAGTTTTGCTTAGGTTTTTATTTATTGCGCTATGTTAAGCCCTGATTTTCTCAAAAAAATTTACATTAGACTAATTTTATGCTTATCTGGTTGAATTTTGATTGATTTGAATCAATAGAGTGAGTCAGCCAATGTCACACTTATTGTTAGTGTTTTGATTTTATCATTACCCTATTTTCAATGCTTATGAAAGTTTTATCGTCTATTTTATAACATTGTTGCTAGTGAAATTATAAGCCATTTTTGTAAAATGTTTTTGAAAGTTTCTATATGTGTAACACTATGAGTAAAACCTTAAAACTCCAATTGTAATGTTTTTAAAAATATGTGTGAGGGATTTTTGGACCACATTCATCTATCGAGGTTATGTGTTTGAATGCCCCCTCATTACATGCATGTGGGGTTATGTATTGCCTTATCGATGTGATAGGGATTTGAACATGGATCATTGAAACAACCCCAAAAAAAAATTAGAATTATATATCAAAGTACATTTTGGATGTGTGTTGGACTCAATACCTTACTTGTTGATGCAAGTAATAATCATTCAGTACACTCATGTACATGTAACTAGAATCAAAAGAGGTGAATTAAGGTAATTAGCTAGAGGTAACTATATATAAAGGGTGTTATGGGGAAGCATGTTACCTTAATAGATATTTTATGGGGTTTAGGGTATATTTATGTACGCATACATGGATAAGACCCAAATGCCATATGTGGCACTTGTACTTTCACATAAGACCATTTATAGATCTTTAACCCTAGGTAAATACCTCATTCTCCTCAGTAGTTTTTAGTCTCGCTTAAAGATGGTTAAGTTCAAAGATTAGTTTAACTGAGAAGGATATTTCTAATACCTAGGTTATCATTCAAGTTAAAATAGGTTTATGTTAAAAGTATTGGTTATCAACCTTATAATCAAACATGAATTTAGAGAAGTAATTATAACAACAACCAGAAATAAATTCAATCACATGCAGATTTATAATCAATTATGCAGTAGAAACATTATTTCATAAAAGAAAACACATCAAAAACAAATTTAAAACTCAAAATTTCACAATGCTACCAGCCAAGGTCATAATCACCTTGTGGCCTTTAAGTTCACCACACCATTGCCTTAATATTTTACATAACAATCATTTAATAAGCATAGATGTCATTATTAGAATAACAACAATGATATAATTATGATCAATATCATTATTCATCAAATAACCTTTATGGTAACCTATAAATGAATCAATTTAACAACTTTATATTGACACAGCCAATGCTATACAATAATATGAAAAGAGTTCAAAACATAATACAGCCAAGGTATCTAATTAATTATTTTTTAATCATCTAATCATTTTAAGGGAAAGAACCTATGTATTTATCCAATAGTTTTAGTCATTCTTCAAATAGACTACTATCAACATAACCATTCATTAGAAATGAATTTATCAAAGGAATGAATTCTTTTCATATAATGTTTTTCCATTACCATCTAAGAAAATATCTCAGGTTGTGAAAAAACATAATGGCCCATCACATCCCAGATTTAAACAAGTATAGCTAAGCTCATATTTAAATAAACTAGATGGAAGCAGCAAGTGCAACATAATTACATACAAACAAAAATTCAATCGAGTTTCAAGTTAAGTGGAACCCAAATAAAATAGTCCACTTAAGGAACTTTTACAAAAAAATTATTGGCATTCCATGGGCAGCAAGGCAAGTAGATTCAATTATCAGAAAGGGAAATGAAAGCACATGCATCCCAAAGAAAATAAAAATCAGCAAGTATGCATGCCTCAGTCATATATTTATGTAATATTAAACAAGTAGAAACAATATTCAACTTACTCATTTATTTTAATTGAGTAATCTTACATAGTTGCAACATTAAATTTAAAACAATCCATTTAAGACCTTTCAACATAACTAACCTACTCATGAATACCATACATGTCTACGAAAATGTCTTAATTAAATGAATAAAACAAATCAACTCATAATTCATTTATTATTAAGTGAAATAACAAAGTAATACTTTTAAGATTTAATATATGTAGTATACATACTTTATACACAACCAGGGATGTCTAAAATATGTTTTAGGGATAAAATTTTTATTTATGTTTCTGCATGCACAGACCACTAGTAAAATTGAATAACCCATGCATAGTTGAAACAACTAAGAAACCCATTTTCCATGCATCTATGTAAATGGATTAACAATATCTATTGTAATGCATGAAGATAACCATTAAGATCAATTACTTTATTAATCAAAGTCTATCTATTTATACAACAAGAAGTCATACGAATATGTTTAAGTATCTATATATTAATTTAAAATAAAATTCATTGCAGAATGCTTAGTATTATTTATCAAATATACACAATATTCTTCTAAGTAATATTGTGTAATTATCTAAGTCAATCCTACTTATGATAGCATCAAGTAGATCTAGTTTTAATATCCAAATCAAGGAACCAATATTGCAATGATTATTTTAAGTAAACAATATACAAGAATCCATATTAAGTCACCCTAATCATATAATCAATGTTAGAAGAGTAATTTTGTATTAATAGCATTAACAAAATACTTTATCAATAGGAAGAAAATAAAATAAACATCTAGTAACTTAATATACATGAAGTGAATTACCTTCAGCAACATATCAAATTAACCTCTTACCTTTAAGCAATATTCAGCCTTCCATTTATTTCTTATATTCCATTAGCAACATAGGTTAATACTAACATGATTAGCCAATACTAAATCAAGATTGCATACTAACTAGGTTAAAACTCAAATAACTTTAATATAATAAACTAAGTAAAGAATATAATTAACATAAATAATTTGTTACCAACTTACTTCACATGTTCACAAAATCTTAGAAACATGGAACAACAAGTGGCTGAATTGGAAAATCCCTCCCAACCAGCCCTATGGGTCCAACCATCGATAGCCCTTACCACCCCAATCATCAATAAGATGGTGGTTGTGGCAACCAAAGACATGAGAGAGTTTTGAATAATCGAATTCTAAAATAGTGGACATCATGACAAGATAACACAGTACTACAAAAAATAATAATTCCATTTTGAGGTGAGATGGGAATAATTAATCCATCCTTGATATGAATCAAAAGAAGGGATAACTGTCATATTATGTTGAATGATATAGAACAAATTAACAACTAATTCATTCTATAGTTTTTGAGATAACCTTCTTGGATAATTGTCTAAGTTTACGATCAGCTTCAGTCATCTTAACTATAAATTTATACCTTAGGTATACAACATACCCAATATTTAATCATTTAGGTCTAGTCTAGGAATGGCAACCCAATGACAATGCAATCGAGATAAAATGCACAACATGCAATTTACCAAACAAACATAATAATACAAGTAAGCCATTCACTTGTTATATAGCATACCATAATTTTTTAAACCAAAAAATAATAAAAGATAATTCTACAAAGCAACAACACTTACAAGTTTAAACCCAAACCCTTACATTTAGTAATTACAAATGAAATTTCAGCAAACTTCCATCAACACCCTCAAAGTTTGTAGTAGAACTTAACCATTAATATTCATGCCAACTTAACAGAGGTAAGTCACTAAGTCATACACAATAATTTATTTAAACTAAAATACACTGAATTCTTCATACACATCCACCTTATCATGTTATTTTAAAACAATACACAATGGCCATCAAGAATCCAAACCAACAATAGGCCTGATTGAAATAACTAAGTCAAGACATTCCTCAAAAACATGGCTGGATATATACATAAAACCTAATTAAATCTTAGCTCAAATGCCATGACACATTTATACATAAAATTTAGTCAAGTCATATTCAAGAAACTTGTGACTAAATATACAACCACAGTCAAAGTATAACACCAAAAACCTAATCAAAAGTAAAGGACATGACATTCAAAATGTGGTCGAAGGCACAATCATAAAACCCAGTCAATTGTTTCTCCAAGAATCCATTTTAGTATCCCCAGAAGGGAAACCATTAACATAATAACAATTTTTCCATAAGAAGCAACATAGCCGAATATAAAAAGTGTTGAGTTGTGGAGCTAAAAGCTTCACTATTGAGCTCTTGTGGAGGTTCTTGGGCTTTTACCAATAACTGGCATCGGCAGTATCATCGACATTGGTTAGGTGTGGACCAAAAGCTGCTGACATCAGTCAGGGATCAGCTAACGTCAATCATATGTAGACCGATAGCAACCGACGTCGATCACCTATGTGTGCATGCGTTTCTAGAATTAGACTTGGTCTAATTTTAGGAAGTCTGAGTGTTTGCATGCGAAGACTAATTTAAGTCTTGGGTCTGTGTTTCTAATTATTGTATGCTTTGGATCCTATTTAAGAGACCCATGGGGCATGTATTGTAATTAAGTTGAAAGTAAGATCAATTAGATCTGCAAGGTGTAAGATCAAGAAGATCTATTGTAGTAATTGGTTGAGAGAGAGAGAACTCTTGAGAGAAATACTATACACCCAAGAGGTGTGGGAAGAGTGTGATTTTTTCATTCTATTCTAGAAGAGTTTAATAGAGATTGGTTGTTTCTCATATCTCCTATTATTTGCTATTTCTGATTTCTAGTTACTTATTACTTTTGGTTTAATTCTGTGTTTAGTTGCTTATACAAAAGTAATCAATTGTACTCAGTAGTATCCTGACAGTGGTATCAAAGCTTGGGTTCACTAACAGGTGGTTTCAGATCGTGTTAGTGTTTGTTGATTATAGGTCACTCACAGGGGTTTCTGATTGAGTGGGAGCAAAGCAATGGCAGAAGAAAGTAAGCTAAGAATGGATAAATTCAATGGCAAGAATTATCAATTATGGAGGATGCAGATAGAAGATTATCTGTATCAGAAAGATCTATTTTTACCATTGGGTGGGGTTTCTAGTAAGCCCACAGATATGCAAGATGAAGAATGGAATGTTCTTGATAAAAAGACTCTTGGATCTATAAGGCTGAGCCTAGCATATTCTGTGATTTCTAACTTATCACAAGCAAAGACAATGGTAGAGTTAATGGATACTCTGGAAAACTTATATGAAAAATCCTCAGCTTCGAATAAGGTATATCTTATGAAGCAATTATTTAGTTTGCAAATGTTGGAAGGTGGATCTATAAATAGTCATCTTAATGATTTCCATGAAATTGTAAATTAGTTAAATTCAGTCAAAATAGTTTTTGATGATGAAGTTAAGGCTCTCTTGATCTTATGTTCTTTACCTGAAAGCTGGCATAGCTTGGTAATGGTGGTAAGTAATACTACATCTGCTTCAAATATCTTAAAAGTTGAAGATGTTGTTAGTGTAATCTTGAATGAAGAAATTCACAGGAAAAGCACAGGGGAAACATCAAGTAATGCTTTAAGTATTGAAAGCAGGGGAAGGCAAAGAGAGAAGAGCAAGCAAGGGAAATCAAGGTCAAAGATGGGAAGGAGATCCAAATCTAGAAATAGTAGAATAACCTGCTGGAATTGTGGAAAGAAAGGACATGCAAAGAAAGATTGATGGTTGAAGGATAGCAAAGAAAATCAGCAAGAAGATAATAAAGAAGTAAATGTTGCAGGTATTGTTGCACAAGATGCTCTTATATTTTCTTTGGATAGTCAAGTAGAATCATGGGTTTTAAATTCTGGTGTTTCTTTCCATGCAACTCCAAATAAATAATTTTTCAATGATTATGTCCATGGAGACTTTGGAAAAGTTTATTTAGGGGATGGTGAGCCTTTTCAAATTGTTGGCAAAGGAAAAGTGCAGCTGAAATTGCAGAATGGCAACACATGGGTGTTGAAAGATGTCATGCATGTACCCATCTTGAAGAGGAATTTGATTTCTACAGGAAAGTTGGGTGATGAGGGTTGCACAGTAACTCTCACAACTAAATCTTGGAAAGTTTCCAAGGGTGCACTTGTATTAGCAAGAGGTAAGAGAGTAGGTACACTTTATCTATCTACTTGTGTTACTGATTATTCTCCTTCTGTTCTATCTACTTCATATGTAGATGCAAAGATGTGGCACTATAGGCTTGGTCACATGAGTGAGAAGGAAATGAATGTTCTTAAGTCAAAAAGTAATCATTTAGATTTGAAAAGCATAGATCTAGATTTTTGTGAGCACTATATTTTTGGGAAACAGAAGAAAGTAAGGTTTCTGAAGACTGGGTCAACAAAAAAGAAGTACAGTTGGAGCTTTTTCACACAGACATGTGGGGACCAGCTCAAGTAGCTTCTATTGGAGGATCACAGTATTATGTTTCTTTCATTGATGATGCTACAAGAAAGGTATGGGTTTATTGTATAAAGAGGAAATCTGATGTTTTTGACACATTTAAGAAATGGAAAGCTTTGGTTGAGAATGAAATAGGTTTGAGATTGAAGTGCCTTAGATTTGACAATGGTGGTGAGTACTACAGTAATAAATTCAATAGTTACTATTCTATGAATGGAATACATAGGGAAAGGACAGTTTTAAGGACACCTCAGCAAAATGGAGTTGCTAAAATGATGAATAAAACAATAATGGAGCATGCACGGAGTATGAGGTTACATGCTGGTTTGCCCTTAAAGTTTTGGGTAGAAGCTATGGATACTGCGGTTTACTTGATTAACATAGGACCTTATACTGCTCTGGATGGTGGAATTCTAGAAGAGGCTTAGATAGGTAAAAAGGTAGATCTTTCATTTCTTAGAGTTTTTGGTTTTGAAGCTTTTGTGCACGTTGATAAAGAAAATAGAAAGAAGCTAGATGCTAAATCTATGTGGTACACTTTCATTGGTTATGGCTTTGGAGATTTCAGATTCTGGTTGTGGAATTTAGAAACTAACAAAATTATCAAAAGCCGTGATGTAGTTTTCAATGAGAAGGTGATGTACAGTGATCAACTCAAGAGGCTGAATAATTTTGAGCAGGGCAATCTTGATTTGGATGAGGTAATGATCCAAAATGAGCTCACGGGTAAAAATAATTAGTCACAAGAAAACACAAGCACCAACGTTGGTTAGATAGTAATCGACGTTGGTCAGATAGGAACTGACATCGGTCAGATAGTAACCGACATCGGTCAGGTAGGAATCAATGTCAGTGAGGTAGAACCGACGTCAGTCAGGTACAGATAGAAAGATGACCGAGATCGGTCACTGACAGAATGAAATTTGGGCGGATAGCAAGCTGTGAATGAGTCTCAAATGCCCATAAGGAGGACTGTAAGGGTAAGTAAACCTCTAATTCGTTATCTCCCTTCTTTATATTACATGTTGCTAATGGATGGTGGAGAACCAAAAAATTTTGATGAGGCAATATAGGTAGAATCCAGGAAACAGTGGGAGCATGGCATGATTGAGGAAATTGATTCCTTAGAAGAGAACCAAACGTGGGATTTGGTTGAGTTGCCAGCCAAAAAGAAAGCACTGAAAAACAAATGGGTTTACATGTTAAAGGAAGGAGAGAATGGACAGATGAGACATAAGGCCAGGTTGGTAGTAAAGGGATTTGCACAAAAACCAGGTATTGACTTTGGTGAAATTTTTTCTCGTGTAGTAAAGATGACTTTTATTCAGACTGTATTCTCTTTAGTTGCTATTGATGATTTGCATCTTGAGCAGCTTGATGTTAAGATAGTGTTTCTTCATGGAGATTTGGATGAAGAGATATATATGGAATAGCCAAAAGGTTTTGAGGTCACAGGTAAGGAGAAACTTGTGTGCAGGTTGAAGAAAAGCTTATATGGTCTTAAGCAAGCTCCAAGACAATGGTATCTAAGGTTTGACAGGTTTATGACAAAGCATGGCTTTAGTAAATGTCAATCTGACCATTGTGTTTATTTTACCAAATTGGATAATGGTTGTTATATTATCTTGTTATTGTATGTAGATGATATGATTGTTGCAGGTTCACACATGCAAGAAATTACTGAGCTAAAGGTAAAATTGGCTCACACATTTGCCATGAAGGATTTAGGAGCAGTAAAGAAAATCTTTGGCATGAGTATTAAGAGAGACAGGAAAAATCACAGGTTGATTTTGTCTCAAGAGGATTATGTGAATAAGGTGTTGGAGAGGTTCTATATGCAGGATGCAAAACTAGTAAGCACACCTATGGCTGGACACTTCAAGATGAGCAAAGAATAGTGTCCTAAATCACATGATGAGGTTGAGTACATGATCAAAGTTCCATATGCTTCAGCAGTTGGGAGCTTGATGTATGCAATGGTATGTAATAGGCCTGATATTGCCCAAGCAGTGGGAGGTGTCAGTAAGTTTATGGCCAATCCAAGAAAGGGGCACTAGAAAATAGTTCAGTGGATTCTCAGATATCTTAGAGGGACCAACAGTAGGCATTTATGCTATGGAGAGTCAAACACTTCTCTACATGGGTATGTAGATTCAGACATGGCAGGTGACTTGGATGGCAGGAGAAGCACCACAGGATATGTGTTCACTGTTGGTGGAACGGCGGTTAGATAGATTTCAAAGTTGCAAAAGGTTGTTGCCCTGTCTACTACAGAGGCAGAATACATTGCAGTCACAGAGGCAAGCAAGGAAATGATATGGATGACTCAGTTCATGGAAGAGTTGGGAAAGGAGCAAGAGAGTTGCAGATTGTACAATGATAGTCAAAGTGCAATTCATTTGGATTCAGCCTTTCATTCAAGAACCAAACATATATAGCTTAGGTACCACTTCATTAGACAGGTATTGGAGGATGGACAGTTGAAGCTGGAAAAGATCCATACAGATAAGAACCCTGCAGATATGTTAACAAAGCTGGTAACAAAGGAGAAGTTCAATCTTCATTCAACTTTTGTTAGTCTTCAAGATTGATCTTGAAGATGGAGATGCAAACTAGAGAAACAGATAGAGGGTGTTGCTGTACAGGTTCAGGTGCAGCTATTTATCTCCAAGTGGGAGATTGTTGAGTTGTGGAGCTAAAAGCTTCATTGTTGAGCTCTTGTGGAGGTTGTTGGGCTTTTACCAATAACCAGCATTGGTAGTATCACCAACATCAGTCAGGCATGGACCAGAAGCTGCTGACATCGGTCATGGATCAGCTGACATCGATCATATGCAGACTGACAGCAACTGACGTCGGTCACCTGTGTGTGCATGTGTTTGCATGCGTTTCCAAAATTAGACTTGGTCTAATTTTAGGAAGTCCGAGTGTTTGCATGTGAAGACTAATTTAAGTCTTGGGTCTATGTTTCTCATTATTGTATGCTTTGGATCCTATTTAAGAGACCCATGAGGCATGTATTGTAATTAAGTTGAAAATAAGATTAATTAGATCTGCAAGGTGTAAGATCAAGAAGATCTGCTGTAGTAATTGGTTGAGAGAGAGAGAGCTCTTGAGAGAAATACTGTACACCCAAGAGGTGTGGGAAGAGTGTGATTTCTTCATTGTATTCTGGAAGAGTTTAATAGAGATTGGTTGTTTCTCATATCTCCTATTATTTGCTATTTCTAATTTCTAGTTACTTATTACTTCTGGTTTAATTCCGTATTTAGTTGCTCATACAAAAGTAATCAATTGTACTCAGTAGTATCCTGACAAAAAGGACATCCATATTTCTTAGAAAGTAAACATGTGAAACTCAGTCAACTAAAATAATGAAACCAAATCAAAATTATAATCCACAGTCACATAGTATGCAGTTTCCATAACCCAATAAGAATTCATCCCAAAATGGAGGTAAATAGATCAACCCAATTTTAAGAAATTGTTTAAGAAAAGAATCCAAGCTTAAGACATAAACACAATTAGCTATATGAAGGTAAAAAAAAACCATATATACATAATTCAAATATATATATATATAAATATGTATATTTTAGTCAACAAATAAGGAAAACCTGATTCAAAACTTATTCTGAGGAACCCATGATTCACTTAAAAACCTAACCATTTATCAACATTTTTGCATGCAGCCAAGAAAGGAACATCATGATCCAAATAAAACCAAGAAACCACAACAAGATTTTAAATTCATCCCTTCACATAACAACATACACCATCATATTTAACTAGGCTAAGTCCTCATATCAGTTGCGCACCAAATAACATAGCAGCATATATCTATACATAAACGGTCAATGAATAAAATGAAGCCATGAAACCTTTACAACATGTTTATTTAATGCCATGTGTGTGTTTGTGTGTGTGTGTGTCATTCATATATATATGTCATTCACATAGTAAATCAATAAAACCACCAATCATATATTTATAACATAGAACAGACAAACCTTATAGGGTAACAAAAATAAAACCCATAAAACATAACCACACACACAATCAACAGAAACACTCTAAAGCCAAGATTTAACAAAATCCAACTAATACAAACCAAGATGATATATATATATATATATATATATATATATATATATATATATATATATATATATTGTAAGTTTATATGCAAAATACCAATATCGATTCACATTGAATCTTCTCAAGGTCTGTATACGCATCCAGAAGTCCTAAAATTTATGGTTGCATATATATATATATATATATATATATATATATTGTAAGTTTATATGCAAAATACCAATATCAATTCACATTGAATCTTCTCAAGGTCTGTATACGCATCCAGAAGTCCTAAAACTTATGGTTGCATATGTAGCCTTTTTATTTTTCCAAGATTTATATCAATAAAACCAAAAAAATTAGGGATAGATAAAATGTAACTTACCCAAAAACCAAAGAAAATAAAATCTTAAAAGCCAGAAAGATAGAATGTCAAAACCTTCAATTCCAAACCGTGTGTCCAAAATCCAACATAGCTATGTTAAAAAATCAGTCGATCTCCAATATTTACTCCATTTCCTCTCCATCTACCTAACCCCATCAATTCTTCCTATCCACCACCTAACTCTCCATGTATTTCATACAGTTTCTCATACCCATTAAATGCTCACATTGAATGTGAGGAGAGAGAAATCCTCTAAACATTCCCCAATGCAGTTCCCATCAAATTCATCATTGAATACAATGGTCATTAATTGACCTATCCCCAAGGATTGATCCACCAACCAAAAAACCAACCAATGAAAACATGGATTAGCACTTAATAAACCCAATTAACAATAATAAGACCAATTAACATCTTAAATCTCAAAGTCCATGCTACCAGCCAACTAATCAAACATAATGTTAATAAACCTATTAACATTAATCTATAATATGTCATCGATTATATGTTGATCTAAACAAACAAATGAACCATGTTTAATATCAATGCCTTCACATAATATATCAAGCCACATAATAAACCATGACACCACCTTATTAATATAAGGTTTTATATTATCTAGGTAATAGTCCAAGGGGGGTATCATGGGTAGGTCTAGGTAGTCCTTATGTAGTCCATCCAAATAGGTGAGTAAATCCAAGCAAGTATGTTGGGGTAAAAATGAAGTTTGCACGGAAGGAGTAGGAAGGAATTAGTTGTAGAGGCAATAACAAAAGGCTATGACTGTAAACAAAATAAAGGAACATAATAACTATGCGATAAGCAATCATAAAGGTACAAATAGCATACAATCGAAATTCAACAAGTACCAATGTCATGACAATGACATAATCAATGACCACATCGATATGTCCAAATGATAGAAAATATAACTGAAACAAAGATACATATCGGACTTGTCTGACTACTTAGAATTTTCTTTAGTACATGATGTATCATTGTCAACATCTACCTAGCTCATAAGATAATACCTAAAACCACAAAAGTACATCAATAGTACCATATCAAATAATCAATTAATTAATTATATAACTATAATAATATCAACTGTAGTAATAATCTGTAAAAATTATCAAGCACAAAATTAATCATGCAGTCCAAATACCACTACATCAAGTCTAACATATAATCCAATTAAAGCAAACCAACTAGTATTCAGTTATACATCATCAATAACAATGTTTTAAAAAGTAAAATAGATTATAAAAAGGTAGGGTCATAACAATCATGTGCTTATCAATGTCCTAAATTATGACATTTGGATATTATAATTATCAATTATAGTTTCCATTTTCAAAGCAACCCTTAAATATTAGGTTAGGTGTTATAGTAAATATTAGTACACATCGCTCTTCCTACTTCTACCTAGTAATCTATGTGGCCTAGTTTTGACAGCTCAAAATATACTAGTTTGACATGGTTTTCATCTACAAAATCTACAACAATTGAGTCAAATGATTTTTTGTTGAGAAGGAAAATAATTGGGGATAATTAGGTAGCATTAAAATATAAAAAACCAAGCATCTTGACAATTTGCATCTATACCTTGAGCTTTTAACAACTTAATTGATCCTTTCTTCAAGGAAATGGGTCCCAAAATTTCCTTCAAAAGTTCCTCAATACCATGAAGTTTAGGATCTAATCCATTAAGTAGGGGAAAAGGTCACATCCACATGTCATTAGGACTGATTTAATTCTTAGCAGCCCCAAAGGATACTTAAGTTGATGTCTCTTACTCCTACGGAGATCTCAACTCAACACACCCTGGTGCTAGATTTTTCACCTTCAACTTATTTTTTGTTGAATATGATCATTGATGGATGATGCATCAAGTGAGGATAGACCCACAATTCATATAGACATGGGTTTTCTTTTATCACTTTAAGCATACTTTAATTCTATGGCAACTTCAATTAGATTGGAAACAAGATTTCCTTCCTCATTGGTGTTACTAAGGGGTAAAGGTAGTTGGATGGGTTGCCTAAGACTTAATTCTCTAGCACCTTTAACATTCACCATAGCTCCACCTTCTATCATTAATCTATTCAATACATGAGCTTCCATATCATGTTGTAAACAATAAAAAGTTTCATATTAGTGAACTTCAATATAGATAAAATTATCTCTCTTTCTATTTCTTATCTAGGATTAAATAATTTTCAATTTAACTCAAAAATATGCCAAGAATAACATTTGTCAGATGCAGAGCAGCTCATAAGTGAAGCTAACTTGATTCATATAAATGAATTAGGAATCCATTTTATTTTGAACTTCCTCCTATAAATAGGGATTTGGAAAAACTATCCATTAAAGCAGAGAGTATGTGGCTAAGTATAGTATTCTAAAACTATGAATTACTTAAAATATTAATTTTACTACAATGTGTCTTCTAGGATGTCAAACATATACCATATGAAAGGACAAAAAACAAAAAAGTGTTAAGCACCTACTTCATTTCAAACAGGCTCTTATGGTAAGGGATTAACACACCCTACCTCTAGTAAATGACATGAAACTTCAATGATTCTAGTATAAATTGGTAAGAATTCTATAATTTTAAAAAAGCTTGAGAACAAATTTGTGCAGCAACATGGGAAGTTTCCTTCTAGATTACATTAAATGGAGGAGGCAATAAACTAACACAAAACCATCTTAACCTAGACTTGCCATGCTAAAAAATATATCCAAAATATTCATGATATAAATACTATGTTTTCATATTCATATGGGAGGGATGGTTGATTTCAAACCATGGAATTGTGAGAACAAAATCATAGAAATTCAAATCTCAATTCTCTCTTTTGGATTCCTCTTGAAACATGTCAGATTTGGTTTAGATTGATCTAAGATGTTTTTTATTATTATTATACTTTGGTGTTAATAAAAATCTTCTAAAAAATCCTATGATATATTTACTAAAATATCGACATTTCAGATCACCCTACATATCCTATAGGGTGACTTGCAAGATCAATATTTTAAGGAATCTATGACAAGTCTTTTACAAAAGCTTTTTTCTTAATTATAGGCCATAAAACCCTCAAAATTTATTATAGTAACAAAATATTACATAGCTTTAAGACTTGTTAAAATCTCCCCTAATAACACCCCTAACTATACACATTGCTCTTCCTGTTGCACCCTAGCTATCTTTGTGGCCTAGTTTTGAAAGCTCAAAATCTGCTAGTTCAGCATGGTTTTCATCCACAAAAGCTATAGCTATTTAAAGTTATAGGATTTTGTAGTCAATCATATAGACTCCAATTTAAAATGATCTCAAATACAATGATGATTTGGGTTGAAATTCCAACCCATGCCTACTAGAAATGCTTTTGAGATATTCTCTAATATTAATACAATACATAGTCTACAAATTATGACCATTGGATTTACATCTTGTCTGGGAAGAATCACCTCAGCTTTGTTGATTTAACAAAGAAAAAAAAGTATATTAATGTTTACAAATGACTAAATGGGTCAATGGGATTGTAAAAGTGTAACTAGTTTAATGTACTGGACAAAATTAGCCTTAAGGGTTAACTCGAGTGGATAGGATCAACAACTTTGGTCACCTAGGTCTCAAGTTCGATTCTTATCAGATACCCTATGATGCATCATGGCTAAGAGGAAGATGCTAGCCTATAATTTGAAGTGTTCATGGGGATAACTTGAGGTATGGGTCAAACTTTTCCATGTGATCTAAGTGAATCATAGCGGGGCGATTCAGCTTCGTATCATTCAACGGACATTATGGACCCAAACCCACCCCCATTAAAATTCAATTTTAGATTAATTTTTTTCCTATTCAAGGGTCAATAGTAAATAAGAAAATTATAATAGAAGCAATCTGGAAACCACCAAAACCTGTTTGGTTCAAATTAAATTTTGATGAGGTGTGTAGAGGTAATATATGGGTGTTAGGTGCAGGGTATGTGATTAAAGATTATAGTGGCTCTTTAATTAGGGCCTTATCTTTGAAACTCCTAGATGGGAATAATAATGAAGCAAAGGCTCAAGCATTGGCTGCTAGGATACAAATGGATATTGATTATGGTATAACTTTGCTTGAGATCAAAGGAGATTCACAAGTTGTAATTAAAGCACTGACTAATCAAAGAACAAAATCATGGAAACTAGCTAATATCTTGGATATTATTTGGCCCAAAATATAATTTTTCAATGAGTGGGCATGTTCTTATTGATTCAGAGAGTAACATTGTGACAGATTTTTTGGCTAATGTCGTTATAGATCAACTCATAGAAGTTAAAATGGATAATGTCAGATATTATTGAGATGATTGTAGTAATTTTGATTGAATTGATCTTTAAAATAATAAGAAATTATATAAGTGTATGATTTTATTTTTATTTTTAAATAAAATTCTTTTTATAGTTTTGTGGTAAGTGTTTTCCATTTTGAGTGATGTTGGGTTTGCATGTTTGATATTCATTAAACAATGATGGTCGAGGTAATACACTCCCATGTGAAAAGACTCACCATAATTGGAAAGTATGGCACCATAAAATCCACAGTAGGGGCATTAATGTCTTGGATTGGCTCAAAATTTGTAATGATCACAATGTGGTTCTTTTCTTGGGGTTGATCTTGTGGTAGGCCATCATTTTCTTCTTGCATGTTTTGAAGATGGAGAATTTTTGGGTTGAATCAGTTAGTTGGCCTCTAATTTTTGGTAAGGCTAAGACAAGAGAAATGGGCTTTTCTAGCTCCATAACTAGGACTTGTTGGTTTAATTTTTTTTAGATCCCATCGATGGAAGTGGTGGAAGTAATTAAACAAGTTATAAGCTTGGCATGTTAGCGGCTAGTGACAGGGTTTGTGTCAACTCTAACTTGTCCTCACTCTTTTCCATCAATCTTTATTTATTAGTTTCTGACTCAAAACATATCCAAAATATTATTGAATTCTTTGTTTGGCTAGAGTATCGATAGGGGCTTCTTTCTAAAATCACTTCTCTCACCCTCAACCTGTCTCCCACATTGCCCTTCTCTGGATAGGATTCCCTGGGATTCATTCCTTTGTCAGTTTTTCATGAATTAGAATCTTGATTCTTGGCTCTAATCTATTTTTCAAAGGAGGTGGACGTAGCTTGTGTTGATAATCAAGCAGAGGCTGGTAGGATGGGCATTTACATGCCCAACATTGAAGTGTTAATGCAACCCATCTCAAGGCTCAATGATTGGTGGGATTTACAAAGGCATCTTGACCATGTAAAGGCAATCAAGTGGCTCATGAAAGGAGTGGCATGGGGATCTTTCAAATCTCCCCTATGGTGGTGAGGCAAATCTCTAATGATTAGGGATTCAATGAGTTCTCATTGCATATTGGTCTTCCCTCAGGTGGTGGAAGTAGGAGTGAATTCAGATAAGTTGGTGGCATCTTCAAGAGCAACATTCAAAGCTAAAGTGTAGGAAGACTACCCTTCAGGCTTCATTAAGAATGGTATTCCCAGTAATAGAAAATTGGTCAAGCTTGTAATTATGAAATGATAGTGCTCTATATAGTTATTTTTGGTTGTTTCATGAATGTATGTAATTATTATAATCATTATTATATATAAGTACTTTTATAGAAGACAGTTGTAAGGTAATAACTAATTAGTTTTTATTTATATAGTGTCTTTGGTTTTCTTGAATATAATTTGTCTAGTTTTGTTTAGTCAATTTGTCTTAACATTCATTAATGTTAATCCAAACCACTATTTTTTCATTTACTTCATATGGTTTAAGGGCCCAATACCGTTTAATTCTAGAGCATTGATCAAAAAAAAGTACTGGACAAAATAAGTGTTCAACATGTTTTCAAATGAATGAAAGTTGTATAGACATCTCAATAGTCTTTTGGATTTTATTAATGGTAAAAAAATATAACAAATATTATGAGGAGATATATTCAAAACTTGTAAGGCTAGGGCTTCAGTTGCATTAGTGGGTTGGCACTTCTATTGCATTATTGAACAAATAATGTCAATACTAATATTTGCCATTGATTTCAAACCAGGTGTATGGTATGCTATCAATTGCAAAGGCATATTTAACACCATTTGAACCTATTTTCACAAATTTCAATCTAGTGGTAGACTACTTTCAACATGCAGGAATCGACAATGCACTGCAACAATTGCAAAAAAGAATTTTCATACATTTACTCTCACCATCTATTGTGTGATATAAAAATTGAAGCCAATAGTAACCTTCATTGCATTAACAAAGATCAGGTGCTAAATGAATTGCTACCTGCACTAAGGAGAACAACATACACAGGAGAAAAACATACACATATTACCTACAAAACAAAAACAATGTGATCTATTTTCTATTAGAACTTACCATGCAAGGTGTCTTTAAAATTGATAAAAATAATGTCATTAAGCAAATTGTTCCAAGAATCGGCAATGAAGATATGCAATTGTCTAATAGTTTAATATTTACATAATGTTGTATCTAGTTGCAAAATCCACAACATTAATAAACAAATTCTTTTGAATAAATAATACTCTTAGCTACATTATAAATGTTATAGGGTTTTTCTTGTCCCAACAAAGCAACATGCAAGTCTAACTCAAACCATAACATCGCACTTATTTTGAAGGTAAGCAATCTTCGTACAATTCAACTACGTAATTTATCCTTAAAAAATAATAGAGAGGATAATGATAATTTATACCATGTTCTTAATGCTTCATTTATATCGGTTCTCTACACATAGCTAGTGTTCGTATGTTACTTTCATGCTTCGCACCATGTTTCTAATGCTTCTATTCCATTCTGAATTTGTATTTAAATATCTCATAAATCTACTAACATACTTGCAGTATTGAAGCACCTAGAGTCCTTGGAAGAGTTGAAGTGTTTGCGTTGAGGTCCAGTATTGAAGTGGCTATGCCAGATGCAAGAGAAAATCCCTCTATAAAATAATTCAATTTCAAATAGCACTTTCAAATTGCAATTATAATGATTTCTATTATTACTACTTACATAGTACTATGTCAACTGCAATACTTTTTTTTAATGCAAATGGTTAATAGCACTTGCTGATTTTCTGAGCTTTCATTATGTCTTTGTTTTTGTTATGCAAATGATCTACTATGTCAACTACAACATTATGTCAACTGTAAAATTCAAATGATTTTTTATTACCTGTGCTGAGTTTTCATTACATTTTGGTATATTATATCAATTCAATATTATGTCAATTTCAATATGTAAATGATTTTTTTTTACATGTGTTGAGTTTTCATTACATTTTAGTATATTATGTCAAATGCAATGCTTTTGGGTTACAAGTGTTGGCTACCAATGCTTACAATCAACCGCAATATTTAAATGATTTTCTAATTTCAACTGCAATATTCAATACTGAGTTCTACTATATCAACTACCCTATCAACTTCAACCACCATCAAGTACTCAAGCTACTCCACAACACTTGTTAATGTTGTTTTTTTACAAAAAATCGATTATTTCTTATATTATATTATACACTAGTTTTAACTAATAACTCATATTCTAAATTATATTATAGTCATCCGTCCTCCTTAAATCTCTATCTTCGTATCATATTTGATAGCGGCCTTGTTAAATTTAGACATCTCCCCTGGCCATTCTACTTAATCTTTTAATCTTCCACATCAAGCTAATGATGTTCTCTATATAACTCAAGCATAACTCTAATCCCTCCATAAGACCATCAATCACAAACTATCTTTACTCTAAGATGTATTGTTTTCCAATATGTTGGAATAATTCACTGTTATTACTAGTAGTGTAGGTTAGATAGATTCTAATTAAATATAAAATTAAAGGAGATCAGATCTGTATAATGTTATGTTGAGTTAAGTTTAATGATGTTATAATTAGAAGTTAGGTTTAAAAAAAATTAGAGGTGTAATTTTTTTTTGAAGTAAATAAAATTGTCACAATAATAAATATAATTCATTTATCATATATTTTAGCATAGTAAATATATAATTAAATTTTTTTATTTTGAAGTAAATAAAATTATCTTATATACTCCAATATGGTAAGTATATTTACTTTGAAATAAATAAAATTATCACAACAAAATTATAATTTATTGTCATATTATTAAATATGTTTTTATAATATCAGTGAATTCTCATTAAATAATAAGGATTTTAAAACTTAATTTTTATAAATAAAGAGTTTAAATTTTTCATACTCATTTTATTTTTAATTATCGTTATTTTTCACATTATTTTTTTTAAACTATATATTTATTAAATTTATATATATATATATGAGAAATCAAATCAAATACATTTTTATTATTATAAGATTTTTTTAGAATTTATATATATTTTTTTTTGAAATTTTTTTATAAATCATAAAATCAATAGATATGTTTAGTTCTCATATTCAATTTATTTATAATATAATATTGTTAGGGGTCGATTCTGATAGGGGTCAATTTTGATTGTCTTCCAGGATCAGAGGTTAAAATTTTGATACTATTTCAGTGGGGTTTTGGATCCTATTATTTGTATCCTTGATGGTGCGGGGGGTTGTAAGAGAAGTTAAAATTACCTTGTTAAATTGTAATTCTGTAATTAATTTCATTCGTTAATTAAAGGTTTCCAGATTTAATAGTAGAGGTTATGTTTAAGCATTTTTACCCTGAATTGACATATCGTTGAGATGTATGATTGTAAAAATAATAAAATATTGTACACAGAGAGGAGGTGAAAAAGATAGAAAGATGTAACAGGGTTTGTTACAGGGTTTTATTTCTCCCTTGTATTGTTGAAAATAATATACTAGACAAGTTTGGTGGATGTAGCTCATTTTGAATGAACCACATTAAATCTAGTGTCCCATGTTTTATACATGTTTACGTTTATTTTTTAAATGTTTAATTAGTTCATTTCATAATGTTTCTTGTATATAATTTGAAAATAGATATGAGTTTTAATTTATCGTAACAAATATTAAATATTTTTTTATAATATAATAATTCAATATTAAATTATTATATTAATATAAATTTGTTAAAATATTTTAATGATATATTAAAACTAATATATTTATATCTTAGATAAATATATAAAAAGTAAAAACTATCTAAAAGTATTAAACCCATGTATTCCCCCAGGAAGGAAGTTTACGCGATGAACCAGAAGGTAAGCGAGCTTGCCCCTCCGTTCTTCTCTTCCCTTCCCTTCAAATTTCTCATGTGAATGAATGTTGATATAGAAAATAACTATATGAATGGGATAGAGCTTCTATTATAATAATGCTTAGAATTTATTTAATGCCTCCCATTATTTTTGTTTTTTATTAATATATTTGTCAAATTTATTTAATGAAGATTTAAGTGGAGTTTATTTCATATGAGAAATTTAGTTAGTTAATATATATTAATATTATTAATTAATTAATTAATTTACTATTTTTGTTATATATATATATATATATATATATATATATAAAATTTAGTTTATTAATATTATTATTTAATTAATTACTTTACATGCATTTATTTTAATATTTTTGTTCAGAGACAATTTTAAATGAATTTTAGTTATTTTAATTAAGTATAAATTAAGATCTTATTTTAATCTTAAATATTATGTTCAATCCATTTATATTTTTAAAATATGCAATGATAGTGTTGTAATATTTTTTCTTAATGTAAATTAAAGTTTTTTTTTTTGATGAAATATATCTATATATTAATTAAACAGAAATATACAAATAATTCACAAAAAAAAAATAGGTGGTATGAAAGCACGCCACATCATACTAGGCAGAGCCTAGAAGCAAAATCACAAGTATCAAAAAT
The DNA here is from genome assembly GCA_037957365.1 of Torreya grandis. NCBI lineage: Eukaryota > Viridiplantae > Streptophyta > Pinopsida > Cupressales > Taxaceae > Torreya > Torreya grandis. The sequence goes on along the minus strand of JARHVA010002747.1, from coordinate 1,718,464 downwards.
TAGGCAGAGCCTAGAAACAAGTCACTAAGCCATTAAAAAAAAGAACTTTTAAGCAGCAAGAGCAAGGCTAGAAGGTAGAGGATCCGTATCATTAGGACCCTTGCCCGAGCTTGGCAGGGCATTGCCATCTAGAATAGGCTCCCAACCAGTAGCTTGGGCAGTGTTCATGTCATCATCTTCTGCTTGTGTCTGAGTGGGCAAGATGGCCAAAGAAAACTTAGGGAACTTATCCAACACATCCATTCAGGCTCTAAGTGGCACCCCCCAAGCATTTGGGTATGAAAGAGAAGGAGAAGCATCCTAACCATCCTGCACAGCAGGGGAAGGAGGTGGTGGTTGCCACCCTCACTGCTACCCAGGAGGGGAAACACGTTGGTGGTGTCGTTGTGAGAGTGGTTTCTAGAATGGCTGTGATGATGCCCACCATGAGGCGATCAAGGCACTCTATCATCCAATCTAAGATCCCTGGATGGAGAAGGTGAAACTCGAGCCATAGTACATGGAGCATCTCCCCAATGGGAGAGGAGATCCTATAGATACCCAAGATCCATAGCCACTTTATTGGATTAGACTTGAAAGTACAAGAGAACATTAGAGATAATAAAATATTTGTGTAAATCAGAAATATTACAGTCAGCACAAGCATGATTAAATAACGAATTATTTATTTCTTTCCAAATCCAGAAGAGAATCTCCACTCTAAAAGTATACCAGACTTGCGTGTATCGAAAGGGCATCATGAGTTTATTTTCAAGAAGGATATGCTACCAACTAAAGAATTCGGGCTAGAAAGGCCTGAAAAGATCATGGATCCAAATCCAAACCCTTTGAGCTTTGGAACAGAACCAAAAAAGATGAGGAAGAGTCTCGATGTGGGCACAAAAGGGGAAAGTAGGTAGGAAGACTCCAAGCTGGATGAGTCTTCTACCAATAGGCAAGCCTTTGTGTAGTATACACCAAGAAAAATAAGCAAGCTTGGCCTCCACATAAGCCCCTCAAATAGTGTTAAGGTGAAAGCTCCATGTTTTAACAGATGATTGTATCCCCCAGTGGGCATTAAGTTTGTCAATCATGGGCAAATGAGGAGTGAGCCATGCGTAACCAAGCCGAGGGGTGTAGTTATGAAAAAAGGTCTCGACATACCATTTCCAGTCCTTCCACCATGGTCAAGTGGAATGAATTGAGATTTTGTAGATCCTGAAAGCTAGGATGGCATTAAGGATCTCTTGATAGGATTCTTGGTCCACATTGGCTAGCCTAAATTTAACTTTTGCCTCCTCCTAGGATAGCCAAGAGTGAGAGCACCTATAGAAGATATCCTAGATGGTATGAATTCCTTTATGATAGAGCTTGAGAGCATTGACCCAAGGGACCTCTACCAGGAGCATCTCATTGCGAGAGAAATGGGTGACCACTAAAGAGAATGGGAGTTAGTAGAGAGCCCAGTCTAAAAATTTGAGCCATTCTAGATAAGCCATGGTTTGATCTTTTCCCAGGATTTCCATATGTTTTTGGCCATAAAGGACCTTGTGATCTAGACAGGAGATTAAATGAAGAGTAAATTAGGGAAGCTGAGCCCTTTCTAGGCCTTCCTACCCTTGGGCAAGCCTGATGATATAAAGTGTTTGAACAATACTTTCCAATCTTCTTGGTCCTGAATGGCTCGCACAATCCATTTGGCACATAAGGCAGTTACTTGTCAGGCTATATCAATGAGCCCCATCCCTCCAGCATTATGCATAAGGTAGTAATATTCCCAAGGCACCCTGTAAAATCTTTTACCCTATAGGGAACTGACCTAAAGAAAATCTCTAAGTAACTTCTCCAACTTCTAGTAAGATTTTTTAGAAGGCACCCAATATGACAAGTAGTACACATGGGTAGACGCAAGAATTTTTTAGTAGATTTGAAATTTCTTTGCTAATGAAAGACTTGGTCACCTAGAATTCTAACTTCTTAGCAACTCTGTCAAGAACATATTGCCACAACAAAGGTGGTGAGGCATCAAAATCAAAGGGGATGCCAATAAATTTAAATATGTCATCACATTGGATCCATTTTCAATCGAACTTAGCAGCCCACGTCGGTAGAGGGAGGTAAAATTATCTGTAGTAATGAGTTTTATGCCATTGGATGTTGGAGCCAGAGGGCAAGTAGAAGGTGTTGATATGTTGTAAGGCATTGTCCACATTGGATTCATCTTCAATGAGAGTAAAAAAGGAGTCATCTGCAAATTGACCATTGAGTAGTTGCATATCTTCATGTGGGTTCATGGCATCAGCAGGGAGATAAACTCCCTTAATAAGGCCCATAGCTTGGGCATTACTAAGAATATATCCAAACCCTCAACAGCAAGCACATAAAGGGCAGGAGCAAAAGGATACCCTTGACGAATATAATGGAATAAGCCAAATTGCTTAGAGGTGACTCCATTAATGGAAAGGGTAGCTGAGGTCTCTGAGAAAAGCATTTGAATGGTTTGGATGAATATGGGTCCAAAACCCAAGGCTTGAAGCATAGAAAGAATTAATGGCCATTCGATGTGATCATAGTCTTTTTTAAAATCAATTTTGATGAACATAACCTATTGCTTAGACTGCCTTGCCCAATCCATGCCTTCCCATATGACAATGATATTATCCAAAATATAGTGGCTTCTGATGAAGCTTATTTGTTCTAGATGCATAATGAGAGGTAGCATATTACGTAGATAGAGTGTCAAATCCTTGGCAATGATCTTATAAGAAACATTTAGGAGGGTGATGGGCCACCAATTGCAGATCAACTCAAGATCTCCCTATTTAAGTATGAATTTGATATTTCCTTTATTTATATTTGCACCCAAGAAATGCTTTCCAAAATGCTTCTTGATAAACCTTATGCAAGTCACTGCCCATAAGGTCCCAAAGCATTTTATAGAGCTCATACAGGAATCTATCAATGTCAGGGGCTTTGTCATTAGCCATGTAAGACACTATTTCATGCAAGTCATCAATAGAGAAGGGCCTATCACAAACCATCCACTAGATAGGAGTGAGTTTGTAAGGTGCCATTGAAAGGCATTATTGAAGGGCAGATTCATGCTCAACTGAAGATGCTTAGGTTTCGAACACTTGTTGGTAATGATAGACAAAATCATGCACTATTAGTGGAGTCTCTGTGAGCTTGTTATTAGCCTTAGAAATGATTTGTATTTGTTTTTTTGAGTTTTTGGCTCATAGCATCTGGAAGAACTCCTTATAAGCTTTATCGCTTATCTTAAGCCAATGAATCATGGCTTTGATTTAGGCTCCTAGGGCATTGTAGTTGTTTATAATCTGAATTTGGTATCATAAGGAAGAAACTCTTACCTGTAGGATATCATTAAAGGGATCTCTTTTCCAGGGCTAAAGCCACATGGCTTAGCTCAAAAGAAGTAACATAGTAGGATTGTCTCCAAATTTTGGTTAGTTAGTGGCCATTGATCCATAGAAAGTGAGAGTTTTATATGATGGCATCATCCCACCAAAGAATGCATCTAAATTCTTGAGAGGGTCATGGATCTAAATTCTAAACTTTCCTAATGTGTGCCATTGTGGGCCCATGCTTGAGCAAGGAGGTGTTAATAAAAAATTACATTATGTGGATTTTGGGGTTCATGAACTACCATGTCACTCAGAACCTAATTGGGAAGCGATTAGAAAGCCCAAAGTCTGATAGCACCTATACTAGAGGAAAAAAACCATTATCAAAAGAGAATTACGATTGGGAGGATGTCATTTCCCTATATAAATGTTTTAGAATTAAAGTGGGGCCTTCCCTGAAGTTACTCCAAGTATACCAAACTCCATCTATAGGTCGATGGGTTATGTTTAGGTCATAAAGGCCCCATTTAGTGCACATGTAAAACCATGCCTCCCTTTTTCCAATTGCCTACCTCATAGGCAAGTGGCCCAACTTATCCTTGGGATATGCCACCATATTAAAGTCACCACATAATACCCAATAGACATCGAGGAGATCATTTGCAATCCATCACCATACATGGGTACACTCTAAAGTGTCATTTGAGGCATAAATATTAATAAAGCCAAAATAATGGCTTTCAATGCTAAAAAGAGCCCATACTAACCAATTGGTGGGGTCCACACCAAATTGCACTAAGTGTGGCCACCACCTTGGAGAGATGAAAGTGATCACCCCTCCATGTCCTATGGCATGATTGTTATGAAGAATGATATTATCATGCCAGATGGAATTATTGATAGTCATTAATAAGAAATCCACCACCTTGGTTTCTTGCAGATAGAGAATGTTTATCTCAGGAAATTTTCTTCTGAAATAATGCACAACAAACTTGCATTTTGGGTCTATGAGACCTTGAACATTCCATGAAAAATGATTCATAGATGATGGGTGTCAAGGGACATGTCCTCCAAGTCCATCCCCTCTAGGGCATCATATTGGTTCTGCAAAAAGTGCCCACTATTGGCTCTTAATAAATCATCAAATTACTTCCTTATAGTATGGTCAACCTGATAATCTCCTTCCTCTACCTCGTCACTCCTCTGGGGAGGGATACAAGGGCATTTGGGTGATTCTTACTGAGCATAAAATGAAAGATTGGTTGGTTATGAGTCTAAAATTTTAGAATAATTGGGCATAGAAGCCTCAAAAACTTGGGACAAAATATTAGCATCTAGAGGGGTGTTGAACACCCTAGGCTTCTCTACCAATTTTGGGGCTTCAGTTGATGAGTGTTCTTTCACAATAAGAACTTGCTCCTGTAGACCATTACTTAAAGATGGCTTGCCTTCTTTGGAATCAGTAATTTTGGTTACAACTTTAGGGTGAGTGTTTTTTTCCCTACCATGGTCCATTTATCTTCACTTATATTCTTATTAACTTCAAGAGAGGGCTTAGGGGAGAGGATGAGTAATTAGACACATTATTGTGAGTCAACTGAAGGGGACAATCTTGTATCTCATGGTATTTGGATTTGTAGTGAAAATAAGTGTTAGTAAAATTAATGTACATGACTCGTTAAGAATGCCTTATATCACTGACTTGGATTTCCACAAACTCCTTGAGGTCCTGAGAAAGGTCAACTTCTACATAGACCCTTTTTGTGGTCTAGCTAAGTAAAACCAGTTTTGTTCATGACAAACCACCTGGCCTATGGAGGATGCTATTTGGTGATTAAAATGCTAGTAGAGGAGTAGAAGACCAGGGAATTCAACCCAACTCGGGACTTTAAGAGTGATGTGCTCTAAGACCACAAAGTGATCTGGGCAACAATTAGGGTGATGGATCCACCCCAATTGATGACGAAACTTCTAAGAGCCATAACTATTGCACCGTAGCTCCAATTGACTCACCGTTTGAACTGTTGGAAAGCTAAGAATGAGGAGAATGCCATGATATGGCATCAAGATTTTATAAGTGAAGTTTGACCCCCCCAAAAACCCAATGGAAGTGCTCTAAATTTCAATTTTAGTAGTGCAGTCTAAAAATAGTAAGTTTCTAAAAATAGTAATTCCTCAAATTTTGTATTGTTGTAAATCATGGAAGTTGAACCACTTAATCTCCCTCGAGATTGGTGACCTTAAATATCCTCCTACCACCTTAAAAATGTGTATAAATTAAGATGTAACTTTAAATGGAAATTAGACATCTCTTCTCAGAGATAGGCATATGTTTGGGTCTATAAATTTGATCAATAAAAAACATCTCTTCTCAGAGATAGTATTATTTGAATTGTGTTTTTCTTGTTTCTTGAATTATCTTTCAACCAAATCTTTCAAATTTTGGATCACAAAGTCTCATGTCCAAGGGGAGAGAATCATAAGTGAGTTCTTGATGTACCAAGTGGCTGACCTATGGAGGATTCCTCTTACATGGTAAGGGTCGAAGAAGCAAAAAATAAAAAACCCCTTAGTCATATTTTGGATACTCTCTAGCTTAATTACATGAGCTTCCCAGTGAGTTTGAACCCAAGATTGAAGCATACTTTTAGAGGGGATTTTTCCTATGAAATAGCTTATTAAACAAAATTGCTCTAACCATTGACATGAAAAATTAAATTAAGGAATTAGATATATAACATCAATTTCCTAGGCATTACCTCATGATATACCTTCAAGACAAACTTCCTTGGATGTTTGTAGGGGGCCATTACTTGATGCTCTACCATTCTTCTCTCCAGCTAAAACAATCAGGATAGAAGGAGGAGAGGTCATTATAAAGGTTGGCTCCACTTGAAGGTGAGAAACCCTAAAATGTAAATAAATTCAAGTCTCATAGGTGACTAAGGCCACGCTATGACATAAGGCTGGGAAGGTAGAAAAATAAGGGCTGACTCAATGACAAGCATGAAGGAAACCCTATCAGAACAAAAATAATGTAATCTAAATTTATACGTATCATGATCAATTGTTAGTTAAACTATTTCAAAAAAATCCATATATTTAAACTCAATTTTAATAGTATCCAGTGTGGGGGGCACCATGTTATAATAATTATTTTTAACGTTCACTAAAGGTGTCATCACCAATTTTTAATTAAACTAATTAACAAATTTCCCCTATATTTAATCTCCAACTTGAGTCGTGTTTAGTGTGTGTGGGGGACATGAGCATTACATGTGAAACATTGTCACTCATGTTTTAACTAATGACTCATATTCCAAATTACATTATACTCATGCTTCCTCTTTAAATCTCTATCTTTGCATCATATTTGATTACAACCTCTTTAAATTTAGATACCTTGAATTCACACTTTAGTGGCCATTTTACTTAATATTTTAATCCTCCACGTCAAGCTATAGATGTTCTGTATATAACTCAAATAGAAGTCTAATCCATCCACAAGACTATCAATCACAAACTATCTTTACTCTATGATGTATTGTTTTCCAATATGTTAGAATAATTCACTACCATTACTGGTAGTGTAGGTTAGATAGATTCTAATTAAATATTAAATTAAAGGAGATCAGATTAAGATATGTTCTAATTAATTATTAAATTAAAAGGAGATCAGATGTGTATAATATTATGTTGAGTTAAGTTTAATAATGTTTTAATTATAAGTTAGGTTTAATAAACTCTAGTTTTGCATGATTAGGAGTCCTCTTTTTTCATGTTTAGTTCTACATGATTAAATCAAAATTGTGTATTTATAAGACAAACAAGTATGTAATTAATAAAAGAAATAATAAGGCAACATCTAAATTTTTATAATTTATTATTTTCTCTCAGTAAACTCAAAAATATTTTGAATACAATATCTAATAGGTAAAAACCACCCTAACCCTTGTGCTTTTAAGTATGATTGCAGCCACCGTGCTTGTGCATATTGCCTATTCAAGGTGGTAGGGTAATGAGCCATTTGGATCAAATATGTTGAGATAGTTTCCAAGACAAAGGGATATAGAGAGATGGATGGATGAGAGAATCCATAATTTTATAGAAGAATCAAGGAGAGACGAAACAACTATGAATGAGATTATCCAAGAGCATACATATGGTGAAATCTATGAAATCATTTGGTGTGAGTTGTCTAGATTTTTAGTTGCATGGCTATCTAGGTTGAAATATTATTGCTTCAGTCCAAGGAGGATATATCTTATAGTTTAGATATAATAAAAGTTAGATATATTATGCAACCTGGCTATAGACTAGACTTGAGTAGTAAACTATTAGATGAGGACTATAATTGACGGTTATATTACCAAATTCATAGTACAAGGATATATAGCTTTTGAATCTTTGCAAGACTAGTTTGTCCAAGGAATTAGGGAGAATTTTTTGTAGTGACTAATTAGTCTAATTAATATGTTGGTTATGGAAAAGGCCATGGTACCTACTCCATCCAACATAGAGTAGTCACTTCATGCACCATGTGGGTGCATGCGGGATATAAGTGAATGATGAGGAGAAGACTAAAATGAAATTGAACATAATCCCATTAAATGGAAGGTAAAAAGACTCTAATCAATAATAATATTCTAGGATTAGAATGGGAGCTGTGATAATAGAAACTGTCGAACAAAAAAATAAATCTAGAATTAAGTGTAGTTAGGATTAGAGGTAGGGAAGAAAGAGCTAGATCTAGAAAGATGAGGAAATAATATGCTAGAGATGGAAAGATGTTGAGATAAGACATGAAGGTTTAGGAAGCAAAGAGTGCTTAAAGTATGAAAAAAAGCATAGTGAAGATAAATAAGTGGATAAAAATGATGCCGATATGGAGATAGTGCAGAAGGAAAAAGAAGGTAAGCTAATAGCATATCAGTTAGAAGGTAGAGATAGATCATAGTTAATGAAAGGGTTTCTATCTGGACCTAGGAAGGAAATTTTATGGGAATAACTTAGATTCAAATCTAGAACTATGAAAGGTTCAACTTTAAAGTTAGAAGACATTCAAACTAGAAGTCATCCATTTCTATAGTACGCATCCCTCGAGCCCAATTTATTATTGGAAAGAAGAAGAAGAAGTGCAAGATAATTAGAGGATATATATTGGTTTGATTCCTTTACAAACAAATTTAGAAATCTAAATGCAAAAAAAAAGTTAATAGATAGGAATAAAATAGAAGAAGCAGAATTCCTTTTTAACACACCTAAAAAGACTAGTGCACAATCAACAGTGGTAGTCAAAAGTGCACAATTACCTTGAGTCATAGTTTCCAGTGTTTAGTAACCTATGGTAGCAACTATAAGTGTGGGAACTATGGTGCTCAATGCAAGTATGTTTATTTATTTAATGTTGTATGATGGGTCTATGTATCTAGAGAAATATTTGGTAACTTGTGATATGAAATGGAATGTTAAAGGGATAACATCAGATGACATTAAGAAATATGAACTCATGGGGGCTTTGTCAGAATGAGCCTTAGAGTTTATTTGTATAAGGGATGTAAACACTCTAGACCTTATGTAAGTTAAAAGTCTGTTGATAGCAGAGTTTAAATTGAAAAAATGTACAAGCTAAACTATTCAAGATTTAAATGAGATTCATCAAAAGTATAGAGAATCAATTGGAGAATATGATCAAATATTTTTTAATGTCATGAACAAAATTAAAATAATTTTAGATGAAAAATATAATGTTTCTTGGTTCATATAAGGGTTGTAACAAAGAATTAGATTTTATATTGTGTAGAACCAGTACCTGACCAAAGCTAATTCTCTATATGTTGCTTTGTAAGTGGAGAAAATAAAGGATTATGGGTATGCTCCCATAGTTGATTGCATATTTTAGGCACAGATATATGCATTAATGAGAATAATGGAAAATATCCAAAAAACTAAGCTTTAACTAAGCTTATGGTACACAAAGTGCAGATGGGAAAGACATTATAGAAATCATTGTCCTAAGCTTAACAATGAGTTTTGTGAGATATGAAAGTTTGTAGGGCATACAATTTCCAAGTGCCATCTTTTATAACACTACATACAAAATCACAAAGGTTTTTTTGAAATTTTTTAAACTCTACTAACCAAGATGAAAATAATTATTGAGCATTACAAGAGTTTAAGGAATATATTACTAAATATGTCTTTGCAATTAAAGCACAACAAATACTGACTAAAAGTAGGTGATTCCAAGATCAAAAGTGGAGATGAAAAATATGACTAAAAGTAGTCTCAGATGGATGCCTTTGTCACCACAGTATCAATCGCAAGGTTTGGAAAGTTAGAATAATATATCATCTCCATCATATCAATATTCTGGTTAGTATCAGGAACTGTGGACCAATACAAACCTCTAATAAAAATAGTCAAATTGGTCTCCATGTTCCCCTTAAAAAATATGGGGGTATGATTCATAGCAAAACCAACAAGGAGGGTATGTTAGACAACAGACACAAGGTTGGGGATACCAACAAAATAAAGGTGTTTATAGAGGAGGTTACAAGGGAGGATATTGAGGGGGATATCAAGGAGGTTGTAACAATGATAATTGACAAACCTGACCACCTATGCAATGTTATTTATGTGGATCATATAATCACTATGTAAATAATTTCCCTACCAATCTATAGAGACAAATTTACTATGTATATTGTAGAGTTTAAGGTCTGCATCAAATGAAAGATTTTCAAGGGTTTGAGAAATAAAGGAAGGAGAGGCCAGTGTGAAATGTAAACATGATCAATGTATAACCAAAGTAGAATTCATTTGTGTAAGTAGTCATAAGGCACCAAAGAGCATAACAAGGGTTACTTCCATTAGAAATGCCACATGATTAGGGGATTATAAAATTATAATGGGACAAATATCCTACTTTTATAATTAAAAATAATTTCATGTACCAAGATGTGTAGGTTTTTCAAGAGATCTAATAACAACTAGCTTTTGAAGGCAATAATACAACCATTAATGCTCAAACATATGAATAAATTGTAAGAATCATGAGATATGAGGGTGTTTTGATGGCCCTAATAGACCTAATAAAGTTATTCATCACCCTGTGCAATGAAGACATTATGTAAAACTTCACTAATCTCATGTATAATATTCTAAAATATACACATCGATGTAAACAACATATTGACAAAGTAGTATGGTATGTAAAGACTAAGAAACCTTGGGATGTTGATTCTCATGTGGACATTGAGATGGACAGATATGAGATTCTAAATGCAGTGTTTAATTTTGGTAGCATGGTAAATATGATTCTACCATCAACTTTGGAATCTTTTGGTTGATAGACCTTAAGCTACAGTCCAATTACTCTTAGTATGGTAGATTATGGCAAGGTGGATCCCACTAAAAGGCTAGAGGATGTTGATATTAAAGTAACAAAGCTTAGTCTGCATGGAGATTTTGAAGTCACTGATATAAAGACAATCGAGATCCATTATCCTACCTTAATTGGTAAAAAATGGACCTATGATGGCCAAATGACTATTAACACTATGCTCAATCAGCTAGAGACACATCAAGGGGATAAGATAGTGTTCATAACCCTTAATAAGCCTGATCAAAACCCATATATCATTCCAAAAAAGCCAAATTTCCTATATGCCTATGGGTATAATAGTCAATTTAAGGTCAATGCAGATGAAAGACAAATTGTTTTATGACCTATAGAGTATCATCCTTGGAAACCACACACTACATAGTAGTAAGAGTGACCAGTGTGTGGGCCTATAACAAAGTATCAAACAAGGCAAGTTCATATAGAAGAATGTGTTTCTCTATTAGTGCGCTCTCTAATGAAATATAAAGTATATTTTCTATATAATATAGGTACAATAATGATGGATTATAGATAACCCACTCTAGAGGGTGTTTTACCTTAGGAAACAACATCATCCATAAGTGATGACTCAGAACTCATATGTTAGACTAGGCTTAGGGAGATCATGAAATACAACCATTGTGTATGGTGTTAATTGTCAAACACCAGATACCTCAATAATTTATGATAGAGGACCTTAATCTATTCATATTGAGGCTCAAACACTATGTGTTGGAGGTGGATCAATGAGTCAGCACACTCAGATATGCAATAAAAAGGACTACTACAACTTGGTGGGTAGTGCATAGAAAACTAGAAATTCATTGGGAGGAAGCATTTGAATTTTTACATGTAAGATTCTAGATACCAGCTACTATGAAATAAGAAGGTCCTTTCTTCTAAGAAGGTTAGTGACTTGAGTTAAGTATTCATTAGTGTGTGGATATATGGACTGTGGAGGGAGTGGAACCAAGGTATTAGGTGCACATTTTAGTCATACATTATCACCTCTATCAACATCCTGGTATATGCACCAAGAGTACAGGAGATACCAAACATTGGGTAAAATTACATCAAGACTTCATTCAGACTTTTATGTTTGAATATAATAATTCATTAGTGAATAATTCCTTATAAAATCCCAAAATATTTATATGTCATGGATGAACAGAAGAGTTAAAAACTTTAGCTGAATCATCATCTCAATAAGAACATCATAGGATTTGAATTTGGAAATTCAAAATTATAGGTCTAGTCAACAATAATAAGCTCTTATTAAGCCATGTAATAGAAAATAGATGAACAGATAGAGTTCAGTGATAGTGATAAATATCTAACCCTATAAGGTTTATTTGAACAAGAACATGAAGTTGAACTAAAACCATTTCAAAATGCAGAGCAAGTTGAAGAATAAAGACTATACAACATAAACATTCCACAGTGGGAAGGTATATGCATCTTACAAAAACCTCTAACCAATGGATCTGGTAAAGTATATGAAGAACCCTTAAAAAATATTGCGGAAAACATTGGAAAAAAATGCTACCTAAGCTTGTGACTATGGGCAACTATTAGGAATAAGAACAAATCTCATAAACTTTACAATTACTCTAAGACTATCAAGATGTATTTCCAACCAAGTTATCTAAAGTAAAAGGTGTGGATCTATCCTTTGAGGAGATGCATATAAAAATGAAAGAGTGCACTCGACCCATCAAAAAACACTCATACAAGCTCAATACCCATATGATATCAAATTAAAATCTAAATTATATCAAATGCAAGAAGCTATAATTATTTATCTAGTTTAAAAATTATAATTAGTAAGCCCTATAGTTGTGCAGCCAAAGAAGACAGGGGAAATTCAAGTTTATAGAGACTACCACACACTCAATTTCCTATATCAATGACACATTCCTAATACCAATCATTTATGAAGTACTCGAGTTTGTCATAGGGCTTGAAGTGTGCTCATTCATAGATGGATTTAGTGGGTACCATCAAATTCCCATCACAAAGGAGGATCAAGTTAAGACTACCTTCACAACTAAATGGGGATCATTCACATATAAGGTATGCCCTTTGGCCTAAAGAATGTGTTGATAGTGCTTTTTAGGGATATAGTAAATTCATTCAAATACTTCATTCATGAGTTTTTAGAATTTTATTTGGATGATTGTGATGTTTTCTCTTTGTTTAAATAACATTTGTCTAAGTTGTGATTAATGCTAGAACGATGTCTCACTTTGTGCATTGTTTTGAATTTAAATAAGTGTTTGTTCTTTACACCTTTTGGTATTCTAGTGGGCCATGGCATATGTAGTGATGGTATTTTTAGTTATCTAGCTAATATTTTTGTGATAGTAGAGATGTCACCTCTAACCAACTCTATATAAGTGTGCACATTTCTAGCTCATATGGGATACTACAAGAAGTTTATAAAAGGATACACATTCATATCGATGTGAATAGATAAACTATTGTGCAAAGATACAAAGTTTGAATGGATAACATAATGCCAAACATCATTCATTGATCTAAAATAAAGGTTGGTAATAGCACCAATTCTAATTTTTATTGACTGGAAGAAGCCATTCCATGTACATGTGGATGATTTTGGCACTGTAGTAGGAGTTATCTTAGCACATTTAGGTGAAGGTGGGTTGGATCATCCTATAAATTTTTCTAGTAGGAAGCTATCAATTATAAAAAATAGTTATATAACTATAGAGAAAAAGTCATTAATTATGATTTTTTCACTAAAAAAATTTTACCATTACTTGTTGGCTACACCATTTGATTAATTTATAGATCACCAGACATTGCACTACCTGGTTAATAAGCCAATGTTAGGAAGATGGATATTTTGGTGGCTTATGTTGTTTCAACAATTTCAATTCCACTTCAATGTCAATCTAGGATAAGAAAATATGGGGCCAAATCATCTGAGTAGGTTACACAATTGGGAGGAACCAAAATAAAGAAAATATGAATCCCTAGATGCACATTTATCAGGGTTTCTACAATCCTAGATAATATGGAATATATTTCAAACTTTTTAGAGTAAATAACTTTCCCTGCATATTATATGGAACAAGATAAAAATGAAATGGTCATCTAAACTATACCATATAATCTCATCAATGGGTTTTTGTGAAAGTTATGAAAATATGATGTGTTGCGTAGAATATCACTAGAGCATGGGCTCACTTCGCATGTGAAACCACTAGCAGAAAACTCCTAGAAAGTGGTCTTTGGAATCCTACCTTGTTTTAGTATGCACATAGAGTATACAAGTATTATGATGTCTTTCAACAAATGGGTAAGCCAAATCAATGTGACTAAATTCCTTTGGTTCTCATGATCACAAAACAACCATTTAAACAATGGGGAATTAACTTTTTTGGGCATGTAGCTCCTCTTAGTAAGTGAAGTCACGTGTAGTATATCATTATTGTGACTGATTAATTTACCAATTGGGTAGAATCAGTTGTGACCCCAAGTTGTGGTATGAAGGATGCTACCAAGTTACTATATGAAAATATTATCATAAGGTTCAAATGCCCAATCAAGCTCGTTAGCGATAGAGGAACACATTTTCTCAATAATACCACCAAAAGTCTTATTGAAGAGTTTATGGTATCGCACCACAAAATCATGGTTTATCAACTCTAAGTAAATGGGTAAGTTGAGGCATCAAACAAGGTTGTAGACACATAAATTTCATTTAGTGTCAAAATCCACCTAATCTATTTAGTAATTATTCTTAAATTAATAAATCATATTACCTCCCAAATTCAAATAATTTAATAATTCAAAATATTGAATAAGTCAATTAAGCACACTTAAATCCTTATTTTAAATAATAAAATTCAGATTTTCCACCTCATCAAAACATCTATCACCTTTTTCTCCCTCATCCCAACCAAATATACAAAAAAATTAGCCTCTTATGACTCATCCTTTGAGTTGTCAATAAAATTGACTTAGTCTTGATAACTCAACTAACCAACCCCATGTTTTTCTCAACTATTTTGAAATGGTCTTCATCCTCATAGGTGAGGACTCATTAGCCACTATTCATCATTTAAGTCATTGAAAAAGTCCAAATGATCCTCCACCATTGGATCCTTCCCCAAAAATCTATAAATAAACCTGTAAACCAGCATTTTCAAAAGTCCTAAAATCAAATATTGGAGAATCCAAACTTATGCTAATAGAGTTCTACACACAAGTGAAGTAAATCAAATCAAGGTGAATCAAAGACTTAATTTTGCACCAAAATGTTGTACACTATCTTTTGCATTGGAAGAATGAGCACCACATATTTTAAAGATCAAATCCAATGTATATCGTAATGGAGAAAGCTTGTGCATTCAAATTGTTAAGTTTTTTATTGTTGTTTTCTTTATTTGTTACTCTACCATAGTTTGAATTTAGCTTAGATTAAAATTAGTTTACTTTATTTGCATGTCTAAATTTAATTCATACATTTTTGGCATACCTGGGGGGAGCTTTCTCATGTCTTATTTATTTCTTGATCATCATTTTTGTAATTAGATAGTATTTCTTTTTCTATTTTTATTGTTTATGTTTACATTTGCATTTAATATTTCCTTTTTTGAGTGTTGGTATGAGCTATAGGTTGATATCAATTGTTTTATGTTCGGTTGTGTACACTCCTCTATGTAACAACGAATGTAGAAGTAAAAATAAAAAAATTGTAGACCATAATAATGAAATTATCATGTTTTTGCTTTTTTTGTGTTTTATATTTTGTATGTAGGGTTAACAAAAAATTTCCCAAGAAACACTGATTTCATCTTTGTCAGAAGTGATTCTATCATTACCTATAGTGATTTCATCATTGTCAACAACAAATTTATCATTACCCATAGTGAAATTGCCTTTTTCTTCAATGATATCATTTTTACCTATAGTGAATTCATCTCTATTAGTAGTGAATTTATCATTGTCGGTAGCAAAATTATTTTTCTTAGCAGTGAAATTATCTTGTAAGCATGGGTCTATTTATTTTCTATTTTTTTCTTTCTGTCTTTTTCCTGCATTGATTTCATTACAATTTGACTTTTCTAATATGTCTGTGTAATAGTGATTTCATAATAGAGAGGTGTTTTTCACTTTTTTTTTTGTGGTTTTTCAATTATTCTATTGTAGGTTACCTTATTACTAGCTAAATCAAACATTCTAACAACTTGTTTGCAAAATGCTTGCCCTAGAGAACCAGCAAAAAGAATTAATAAAAAGCTAATTTCTTGTTACTAACACTTTTGATATTTGATTTCAAAATTCTTAGTAATTACATCATTTTTTGTTTTAATATTTTTGTTTACAATTGTGAAAATCACGTATGTTCTTTCCTTGGCATTACATTACTAATGATACTCAAAAATCAAAAATGTTTCCACAATTATCTATGTTACCCAAGTAGAATCTCATATGCTCTTTCCTTGGTGTTACATTGGTGGTAAAACTCAAAAATCAAAAATGGGTTTTTATTTTTTTTAGGGGTTTTATTGACCATGTATTTCACCACCATACAATAGGTCAAACCTCATTTATTGATGGGGCATATAAATTGAGATCTAGTTATTTCAATTAATTAAATGGTTGTGTGTTTTAAGCATACCATGACATGAGGGGATTTCATGCTCTAATACCTAGGGTTTCAATAGCTAACTCTAAATACGATATCACTGATTGTCAAAACACTAAAACCCCTATGGCTATGTTGGGCACTTTGGGATGAGACCTAATAGTGTGTACCCATTTTATCTATTTCTTCCATAATTTTTTCCCCCTAGATAAGCTTGTTTAAACCTTAAGCCTAAGATAACATATTTTATCATTCAAATTTAGTATATCGATTAGTGGTTAGCACTAAGAAATAACTTTCCACACACCTTCAAAACTAGACTTAGTGGACTAGGGGAACAGTAGGATCTTCTATGGTTAGTGCCTTGAAATACTATGCCATAACTAAGAGCACAAATGATTCAATTACAACAAAAGGCCCAATAGTTGTTCATGACCTTTTATCCTAGTTTTCACCTTTTATGTGCAAATTTTTTATTTAATTAGAATATAAATTCTGTTTATTATTTTTTAGTGTGTTTGACACGTATCTTGTTTGTAAATTATTTTAATCAAATTTTTAGTCATTTTTAGTTTGTTTTTAATAGTGCCATCTATTGTAATAATCATGGCATCTTAGAACCACAACCTAACCAATTCCATCCCAAATCATAACTCAAATAATTCATATTATAATATGGGGTTCAATCCAACTAATTTTGATTCAAATTCATACATGAATCAATATCAAATCAACCATCAAGCCAATCAAAATCTAAGTTTGATTATGTATTCAAACTCAACCCTCAATCAATCAAGTCAAAGCATGGATAATTGTTCAAACTTCCCAAACAAGCAATTTAATACACACCATAACCAATTCATTTCCTATTCATGTTCACCTATGGAACAATGTCAAAACTTTAATTCAAGGATAACATCAAATTAATTTTTTTATTATAATAATCAAAATTCTTTAGATTATTCCCCCAATCTTACATCATCCATGTATCATATGCCACCCAATACAAATCAAACTATGTACATAGATCCATATGGTTCAAATCATAACATCAATGTAAGTCAAAATTTTGGTCCACCTTCACCATCACTTTTTGATATTCATATGTAAAAAAATACATTCACCAATCAAACTCCAATCTAGTCAAATCCATATACATTCCATCCAAATCAATCTTCTAACTTCTATGCCCATCAAAATCAACCATTATATAATAATCAAAATCAATAATTTGATTTTGCATCCAAATCATTCCTAAACTCAAACCTGAACTTCACCAATCCCCACACATTCACAAATACAACAAACCAATCCTTCCAGAATCAAGCCACTTCCTCAACACAATTAACTACTAATGAATACCAAAGCTTTCCATAACAATATCATTTTATCACTAGTAATCCTTCTTTTCAATCAAATCTCCCATCTACTAGTTACAATCTGAACATCCCTTACCTCACCATCCAAGAGATGATCAATATCAAATACATTTGAATTAACCCATATCTATTCATATTTGAAAATATTGCTTTACAAATATGTCAATACATCTCTCTGGAGCCAAATCAAAATAATAACCTTTCATCCATTATCCACCAAACAATGATTTTTTATCAAATACCCATTTTTGATAAACATCTAATATTGACTCAAACACCATGTAATCTACCTATAGAAATATCATATGCCTTCAAGACAACACCCAAAACACCACATTTTCAAAAATATCTTCACCCCAAATCCAACATTTCTAAGAGAGCAATGAAAAATAAATATGGTACTAAAGCACTTCAATAGGCCTTCCTAATGGTCACATCTAAACCAAGGTCAAATGTGTTATCCAAATCACACATCCAATTTATTTTGGAATTAAGAGAAAGTTCAATGACCACTTTTATTCCAACTATAGTTTTATCAGTAGACAAATTTATAAATGATAGTGACAACATTATAAATAAAGATGAATCCTCATCCATCATCAATACAAATCTTATTAGTAACATCAAAGTAATGTGTTTCATTTCCATCAACATTATTCTTCCTTTTCCTATTAACATTACACTACCTACACATGTCAACTAGAATCCATAGTAATGGGTCTCATTGGACTTATCTCATAAAAACATATCAATTATAACATCTATAAACATCCATCAAAGCATCCCATTTGAAGAGATGCTACTCCAGCAACCATTACTTGAAGATCCAAAAAGTAATCTAAGAACATCAATAGATGAATAAATCAGTTCTTTATTTCTTGAGGATAGTCATGTCAAAAACATTGAAACTACCAAGTCAATTAGGAGAGAAACCACATGGAATGAT
Source organism: Torreya grandis (assembly GCA_037957365.1). Taxonomy (NCBI): domain Eukaryota; kingdom Viridiplantae; phylum Streptophyta; class Pinopsida; order Cupressales; family Taxaceae; genus Torreya; species Torreya grandis. The sequence continues at coordinate 1,699,791 of JARHVA010002747.1, read as the reverse complement.
CTCCCAATCATACTACAAGAAATAATCTTAACATCTATGTTGGATACTTATTATGCCAAACTAGTAGAATGGCATTACAATAAGTTGGATTATGATTTTGAGATGAATTTCAAAGCACATCATAGTAGCTTTGAATACTCTGGATTCGCTAAAGAATTAAGAATTGTCAACATGGATTTATCCTATTTTGACTTTTATAGCATTTGGTGGTTAGTTAATAGTGATTAGGTGAGGGATGTTTATTTTTGTACATATGGAGAACTTATTAGACCTTGTGATTAATACACTTTAACAACATAGCTTGTATTCCTTATCAAGAAAGGCATCCAAATTTCATGATGGTTAGAAGAACTATTATAAGCTTTATAGAGTTCATATTTACTATCAAACACATGAATGTAGGTCTCTTTGATAATTATGTTTTTTTAATGAAAACCAAAGTTACTACTGAACTTTGTCAAAGAAACTTACATCTAGACATCTTTATTCAACAAGGATTCCCCAATCAAGATATACTTTCTAGGTGGTTTGCTAATAGCGCTTGGTGGGCTCAACAGCCTCATCATGGTCAAGTGATATTCAAAGTCAATAACAAAACTAAAATAGAAATTGGCAAGGAAATCCAATCAAAACAACAATGATTATCTAGAGTTGGCATGGGATGAAAAGCTAGAAAAATAGGGAACTTATGCATCTTGTGACCTTCTATTAGTTACAGATGCCAAAAATTATAAAAATCATAAAATCATAAAAAGACCAAAAAAATAAGTTGTTTATAGGCCCCTTGACACTTGGTGGCACTTTATTTACATCTGTAATGTCTTCATAGTATTTCATTATACCATCATGCCCATTTTGTCTTGTATATCATATGTTATGTTTAATGATTATTTAGTTGTCAGTTTGCATAACACAAATATTTCAAATTGTAGCTTATCATATCATTTCAATTTTATCATATCACCATATCATCTCATAAAAGACATTTTAAAAATTAATGTTACATTGCATCTTATGTTAATTCTTATGAGAAGATTAAATTTTTATTTCCTACATCTCTTTACTAAACTTAAAACATACCAGCCCATGGCCTTGTCTAGAATATTGTCCATGACAAAGTCTCCTCTTACAATTCCTTTTCAAAGAAGAAAACATTAAGCAATTTAGAAGAAAAAATAAGAAAATTTACTTGCCTATCTTGGTCTTTGATGATAAGCCCTTGCATCTTACTAGTCACATGGGGTTAATATTTGGGGTATAATTCTAATTTAAAGCATAAACACCTTTATTCAATGCCTATTAAAATCAAAATGCATACCTCTCACACTTTCTTGACCTTCGGTGCTTAGCCTTTGCATCTTACTAGTTGCATAGGATTAACATTGGGGAGAGATATCCTTACTCATCTATGTGTAGTTTTTGGTGATAAGCTTATGTGTCTACCTATTCACATGAGTGGGGGTCATAAAGAAAATAAAATCAAAGGATCATCAAATAAATATTTTTTCAAAAGGCTTGTTTACATGTCTATGCTACAAAGGGTAGACTTTATCTCGTTAACTAATTCTGTCAAGGCTAGTTTTTGCTAGACACGTCCAATAATGATATTATTTTTGGGAGTTCAACAAGATGTACACTTTCATCTTTTCCTGTAATGATTATATCACCATCCATGTTATACATAATTTTTATTGTTTATCTTCACCATTTTATCATGTTCTTCCTTTCATTGTTTTGTTGCAATTTGAAAGATATATGTTATGAATACAAACAACTAGATCATCCCTCAAAAATCAATTGATTAATGTATCAACAAAGTATTTTACATATCCATCATGTCACATCATTTAACACCAAATAGGTGCACCATGTGTAATCCATTATCTATAAATTACTTGGGGGCATCATCCTTAAATTATCCATTGTATATTTTTTCCCAGTGTGTTATTTTGTCAATTGTTAGTCATTTATCCTATAGCATGCTAAAGTTCAAGGTTGTTATTACTTTTATGTAAACCCACATTCTTTCTCATGATTATGAAAAATGTCTTACTCCTTATTTCACATAATACCCAAAAACAAAAAAAATCATAAAAATACCAAAAATATCAAAAATAAAGCAAAAACAAAAATCATAAAAAAACACCAAAAACATAAACAAAACATTTCAAAGATATCAATTTACACACATATACCACTCAACTATATTCCATATCATTCACTTATTCTTGGATGGGTCACTCATGCATCTTTTTTATCATAACATTTAACATGTTTCATCAATCATCAACTTTCTCATCACTTCTCATATTGGGAGAACTACATCTAGCCTGGTATCCCCACATAGACTTTGTCTAAGGTGAATTATATAGGTAGCACTTAGATATATGGGGTATCTAGGGTCAGCTTGACCATCACCTCCTCCATCATCCATTTCCCCAATGTTGGATTAGCTTATCCTTTGGCATGTCCCTCACTTGTTTGGTTCCTAGCCTACCTCTTGGCTATAATTTTTTAGTATTTGTTTATTTTTGTCTTTGTTTACAACTTTTCCAAAAAAATTCACTTTTATATTTGTTTATTTTTTTCTATCCCTAGCCATTCACTTGGCTACTTTTATCTCTTTCTTTATCCTTAGCCATTAATTTGGTTATTTCACTTCATTTTTATCTCTAGCCATTCCAATGGTTATTTTTCTATCTTTTATCAATTTTGTTCAATTTTGGAGTTACTCTTTGTTTAGTTATGTGTGTCATTCTTGTTTTCAATTTTTGAAAATACAACATTATCATTTTATTACATTCATTTAGATTACATTCATTTCCATTAACATTTTGTGTGTATTTCAATCACTTAACTTAAATCTTTTGTTTTAACATCTTTTTTTTTGTTTTCTATATGTTTATAAACATTATTTTATGCAATGCATACATAGTATGGTTATGGCTATATCATGATTTACTTTAATGGAAACATAATTTATTCTTTCCTTGGTTCAAATGTAAAAAAATATCAACATTCATCTTGATTATTCAATATCATTGGTGGTATTGTGTTTTATGCTATATTAAAAATTAGGTTGCTCAAAAAACTCAAATTTTTGTTGAAAATCTAATACAAAGAATGAAAGTAAAAGATATGAATCAATGTCACATTCTATATCCATGTACATTATCCAATCATATGTTAGTCATACATCCATAATAAATATGTTGAAAGAGTTAATGCATGCTAACATGAATCAAAATGCAGGAAATATAATCAGTGCTATCATTTATCCATACATCTATCAATCTTATATCCATAAAATCCATGTAAACCAATAAGTAATCCATCAATGTCCATAGTCTATAGTACAAAGCTCAAAATAATCATCATGAATATATATATATATATATATATATATATATATATATATATATATAATGTGTCTATACAAAAAGGTACATCTCAATATATGTATACATCGATGAAATCCATCTATCTTAATATCCCTTGTATCTATGTCTTGTCTTGTCCTTCAGATGAGGTATCTAGTCTCGATAATATATCTCCACATCATGGTGTGCCTCATGGAAGACCCATCACACATGATACCTTTCCTACTGACCTCTTTGATTCCATTGGATGAATGGATCTAAAAAACATTGATCATCTCATAGAGTATTCTTTGAATGATGTTACCCTCTGGTCTCATGGTAGATCCCCCTCATATAAATTCCTATAGAATGTAGTAAATGCCATAGCCTGCATCACCTTATCCAAAATAACTATTTTCCTCTCTTCAAATAATTTTACTTTAGCCTCGATAAGTGAAATTTACTCATCTCATTGTGCCACCTCTCTACTAATGTTGTCAATACAGCTCTATCCGCTCAAACCTCTAGTATTTGTGCAATGTAGGATAAACCACTTGTCTCTAGAATGCCAAACTCATTGCAATGAATCTAGCCATGTGTATCATCATTATAAATCTATGCTCTTACATCACAATCACTGGTAATACCTCCTAAAAATCAAATACATTAGCATTTTATTAGTTTTATTCTGTAATATATTCTTCATTCTCATTACCTTGCAAATATTTAACCACAAACACAAAAAAATCAACTAGAAACATCTTCTATATAAAATCACCATTACAATTTACAAAATCACTCTAGACTTTTATAAATTCACTTCTAATCTTCTTTCAATAAAATATCTTCATAAAACAACAATTTTGCTATCATGTATAGTGATTTCACTACTACCCAAAATAGTGAAATCACCAAATTCCTCCTACATGAATTCACTACCTTGTTTGATGATTTTGCCTCCAAGTTTAGCAAAATTATTGTTTACCCCTTTGAAATCACTAACTTCGATGTCAAAATTCTCATTTCATAACAACAATTTCATTTTTTCTAAATTTAAGCCCTAATAAATGTCAAAATTTTCAAAAATTAAATAACTTACTCGAGGCCTGCTCCTCTCAAATCTCTGGAATCATCTCACTTACTCTACTCGATACTCGTGGTGTGGAATATGTTCTATGTTTCCTTGCAAGGCTCAGAGTAAATATCTCAAATCACAATTCTTAGCTTCTAAACTTGGAAAATAATTTGCACAAATGATTTTCTAATCACCATTTTTTCTACTTATATTTTTTCTACACTACCAAAAAAAAATTCCCTCCATCCTATCATCCACTTCATTATTCATTTGTTTAGAACATTCAAGCAACATTAAATCAATTTCTTCTTAATTTGTTTTTCAAAATCTTGTAATAATCTCTCAATGTAAAATTAACACAATCATTTGCAAATTCAATATTTTTTTTCTATTTAAAGATCCATAATTTATTATTTCTAGTATATATCATTCCCACACTCGTTTAATTGACCCCTATATCATTAGTAACAATAATAAAGATGAAATCTCTGAATGGTTAAACTATTATTTTTTAAATCCATACTCTAGTTTTCATTAACTATAGGCAACCTTTTTATGCAACAAAAACATTACAAATTTGACATTAATTCTAACATAACTTGATTTATCATTTCACCACATTTACTAGTTCACTCATTCTTTTTATCAATTTTAAACATTTTTCCATTATCTCACACAAACCTTCAAGGGGGCATCCTCACACTCATTTTCATTCATTTGGGGCAAATTTTTCCTTTTCTATCATCAACACTCTACTTCTTCTACTATTCTTCGAAACAGTATTAATTTGCAACATTATTTCAAAGAGGGGCAAATGTAGACACCTAAATTTCAAATAGTGTCAAAATGCACATAATCTATTTAATAATTCTTCTTAAATTAATGAATCACATTTCCTCCCAAATTCAAATAATTGAATAATTCAAAATATTGAATAAGTCAATTATGTACACTTAAATCTTTATTTTAAATAATAAAATTCAAATTTTCTACCTCATCAAAACATATCCCACCTTTTCTCCCTCTTCCCAACCAAATCTACAAAATTCTCAGCATTTTATGACTCATCCCCTTAGTTGTCAAGCAAATTGACTTAGTCTTGTTGACTCAGCTAACCAACCCCATGCATTTCTCAACCATTTTGAAATGGTCTTCATCCTCATGGGTGAGGACTCATTAGCCACCATTGATCATTTGGGTCATTGAAAAATTCTAAATGATCCTCCACCATTGGATCCTTCTCCAAAAACTTATAAATAAACCTGCAAACTATCATTTTTAAGGGTCCTGAAATCAAATCTTGGAGAATCCATAATTATGCTAACAGAGATCTACACACAATCAAATCAAAGTGAATCAAAGACTTCATTTTGCACCAAAATATTGCCCACTCTCTTTTGTATTATATTAGTGAGCACCACATATTTTAAAGATAAAATTGAATGTATATTGCAATGGAAAAATCTTGTGCATTCAAAGAATAATTTTTTTTATTGTTGTTTTCTTTGTTTATTTCTCTACCATAGTTTGCATTTCACTTAGATTAAAATTAGTTTAATTTTTTTGCACATCTAAATTTAGTTCATATAAAGTTATTGGGTAAAATTCTAACAAAAATTTGTAATATGCAAAGGGACAATTATAAGGATCACATTCCTATAGTTCTTTGGTCATATAGAAAAAATTATAGACACATCACAAGTTTCACTCACTTTCAACTTGTTTATGGTCTTCAAGCAGTAATGCCTATGGAGTATATAGTTATGAGCTTGCACATTACAATAATAATTAGGCTTGATGATCATTAATATTTGAAGTAAATGTTATTATACTTGGTTAAAATGGAATAAATTTGATAAAGGGCACTATGGACACAAGAGACACATAAAACAAGTCATAAGGCATGGCATGATCGCAACTTGTGATCTAAACAATTCTATCCAGGGTAAGCAGTATTACTATATGATATTAGGTTTAATGCATTCTCAAAAAAATTAGGCATTAGATATAAAGGACTCTATATTATACAAGAAGTTTCAAAATAGGGTACTATAGTGTTAAAAGATCTATAGCGAACCATACTACCAGGACAAATAAATGGTTGTAAATTTAAGCCTTACTTCGTTTAATATCTATCACTTTGATGATAACATGGGTGGGTTTTAATTAACACCATGTAGTTAGGTTTTTTTTTAATGTTTTTTTTAAGGATTATGTGTTTGTATAGTGTGATATCTTCATTGAAACTAGAAAGGAGTAGGTATAGTCCTAAGGTGTGATCAAATTCTAGAGACAACTTAAGGAAGGATAGTTGACACCAAATACTGAGGTCATGAAATAAGTCTAAGAAGGTGATGGTGATAAGGAAAATACTCCTAAAATATTAATAAATGTCATTCAATATCATTAATGTCAAGGTACTTGAATAGATTGTATTCTTCCCAAGGTGGATTGTGTGGCCAATTGACAGATGGTATGCTAAAATAAATAGGGTAGATGAAAATATAACACATCACATCAAATAACTACCAATGCATCAATCAATTATTCTAGATAAAAAAATGTTTCTATTAGATCAAATTGTACCAAGTAAGATTAAATGTGGGAAGGAAAACTTGTGCATAACTAATCAACACATTTAACATAGTTGGCGAGACATAATTGAGCACTAAAATCTATATAAAAGGGGGAACCAATAACAAACATTACACTTTTTTGATACTAAGAGAATTTTTTGATTTTTTCAAACATCTTTAAGTGCACATGTTGCATACTAGAGCTCGAGTAATAAAAGGAAAGCTTCATCTTAGGTAGCAACTACAATGATGGAATCAAGTCCACTATTGATCCCACTTACAGATGTATAGAAGGAGGATATGGGAATTGGATTATGTATTCAACAAACTAAATATAATGACCCTGACCCTTTTGACTTCATGGATCAAGAAAATATGCCTTTGTTTTCTCTTAGGCCTTAAAATCTTGCACAATATGGAGCCTAAATGCTCCTACATCCACTAGAAATTCAGATATAAAAAGATTGATCAAGTTTCCTACATTTGGTTATGAGGTGATGCTTACCCTCCTCGATAGATATAACCAAGGGGATATTCATTTGTCCCAAGATGTTACAATTTGGATTGATGCCCAATCTATGACATGAGCTACATGTCTCCCAAATCGTGGCAAATCCCTTTTTGTATATAAGACCACCACGCCTCCCATTCATTTAGACACCAAGAAGAAATATACAAATAGGTCAGGCATATGAATACCAATTATATCCATAATAGATTATGTAATTCACATTTTGTTTGGATGTATCATAAATATTTTTTGGTAGGCAAAAAAGTAGTCTATGCAAGTAATAAAAGGGTCATTGATATCACGTATTGCATGATACACCTGTGCAAATATTTTAATTGTCCTGAGTTTTTGGCATTAGATTCAACTACCAATATTGATAATTTACTTGCACATACTCCAAAGACTTTCCAATATTAATTTTTTATCTTACTTTTATGTTTTACATAGTGGAAATCCTTAGAAGGACCTATTAATGTCATTGCAGTTTTTGGCCTACCATCACCTTCATAAACATTCCATGAACAAGAATAGTGTAATATTATGAAAAATTGGAAAATTTGAATGCATGTTGGATTAAGGACCTAGCCTTAATCAATTCACACCCTTGAGTCCCTTGGGATTTCATTTATTATCTAGGGTAGCATGCTTTGATAACAAAACTACACAATGGGGTGAAAATCAAAGTGCATGACCTATCAACTCTAACTGTGATCATAATGTCTTTTTTCATTATAATTTTGTATGTGAACTATAGTGTGGAGGCATAAATATTTATTTTTGAGGTTCATGTAACCCTTGTGATCTATTCCTCTAGAAGGATAACAACAAGTGAAAGAATAGGCATAAGCACAATAGTAAGCATAAACACAAGCACCATAATAAACATAAGTAGCCTCATCATAGTAAGATAAAGGTAGAATAAAAGCACTTGTGTAGTGAGCCTCACCACCATCACCAAAAATATGATGTGTCATACAAAGTCATGGTTAAACAATCCAAATGTCCCAAGGATAGCAGGTGAGTACAACCTACCAAAATTGGAAGTGAAAGAGTTAGAAGTCTTGAAGACTATGCTAGAAGACATTGATAATGATGTATATAACAAGGAAGAAGAAAAGTAATTATTTGTATAGAAAGAAATACACATATGTTAGGTGCGTAATTAGGTAAGATAGGATCTCTAGGTTGATATTACTCAACTTCCACCCTCTATTATTATTGATATTGTAGGTCAAGAAGCAGTACAATGCAAGTTGGAAACTAAAATATTTCAATTAGAACCAACTATAGGATCATATATTTCATAAATGGTTGATATACCAAAATAGGAAAGCCCAACATAGTCATTAATGTACAAACCACACACACACCTATTGACCCAACCATTTCAAACTATAAGGGAAAGAATGGTGTCTTTTGGGGAACCAACAATTGTAAGTAGTTCATAGCCATCACAAGTATCACAATAATAACCTCCAACTCAGGATTTAAAGAAGCAATAATAGACCCTCACTCCTCCAACCACATCTAATAAAAAGACATTTTTTGCATAGAGGTACAATTATGGAATCAAAATTTAATGAAGAGACTAAATTAGATACCAAACTTGACATCCCAGAAGTTAGGGAGGAGCCTCAATAAACAACTATGTTAGAGCTAACACCTAAATAGAAAATTATGCATCAAATATAATATCTAAAGGATACACAAAATAAAGAAGAGAGGAAGAATAAAAAGGAAGAAAGGAATCATAAGAATAAAGAAGATAAATAGAAAGCAATAGCATAGGAGGTGTAAAGCAAACAATAAGAAACTGCATAGGAAGTATAATATAAATAACAAAATATATATTAAAAGCACTAGAATAAAGCCAAAGAAGTAGAGGCTATGAAGAAGTAGGCCAAAGAAGTAGAGGCTATGAAGATGAGGCATGAGGAAGTAGAGGTTATGAGGAATTAGGTTGAATAAGTGGAAGCAAAATAGAATCAACAAGAACAAGCATAAATAAAACAACAATAAGCATAGGTTATGCAATTAAATAAATATGAATAAGATGCAAAATACATAGCTTGGGCTAAACAAAATGCCAAAAATGAGTAAGCCAAACAAGTAGTTGTTGAACAAACATCCAGATATAAAGTTAAGGCTGAGGAGGAGACACACAAGAAATAAGAGCAATCAAACATGCATTTGCAGCCTAAGTAGCTAAGGATAAAGCCAAAGTTTAAGCTAATCCCAAAGCTAAGGTCGACACCAAAGCTAAAGCTAAGGCTAAGGCCAACACACAAGCCAAATTTCAAGTTGAGTTAAATGTGTTAGGAACTCGTGTCCTACCCTTCTCTTTACATTATTAGTTTATTAGTCACTATAGAAGTATATGTTTTATAAGTCATCCCTTGAGCATATTTGAATTATTCCATATACATTAAAATTAGTAGTTGCTATAATAGATTTAGTATTTAAGTGTTGAGGCCCAATGAAGGATTCATAAATATTATTATATTGAGATTGCTCAAATGAGGTTTCCCACTCAAAGTGGTCTGTGATCTAAAGGTTATTTTATGTTATTTTCTAGAGTTCATTTCATTGTTCATATATTTTTTATATTTCATAAATTTATGCAGAAGGATCCTCATATCTAGTATCACAGCACTTTCCTAGTTTTTAGGTAGATTTTGGAGAATTAATTTTTTAGTAGTGGCTTTCTAGGATTTGTGCCATTCACAAAAATATTTTTGCTTGCCTTTATTTTCTACATATTCATTGTAGGTTAAGATAAGTGTAAATACCCCTCTGCATAATATGGGAAGCACTTGGGCATAAGCCATAAAACTCATTATGAGTAGTACCACAGGAACCCCAAAGTAGTTGACCCATTAAGACGACCTACTAGTGAAAAAGGAAATAGCCCCATCTTGATTGACTAGTTTCCACCCATGAGGTAAACCAAGAGTTATTTCTTAGGCTTATATCTGTGGCCAAAACATTTTTGGAGAGCAGTACTCATTCAAACAACAATTATGGCCAAAGAGACTCCTTAAAATCCTTATATAATCAAATATATTTGGGGTCCATATCCAAAATAATAGTTTCAAAATACCAATAGCAAATTAATCATAGTTGAGAACATTTGGTAACCATGCACTTGCAGACATGATTTTAGTAGGAGCAACCAACTGGCAATCAGATTTTCAAAAAAAACAAAAAATTATAAAAAAAACATTTTTGGACATATCCCTCCCTCTATAGTTCTGTTGACTCTTAAAATTTCATGGAACACCCAAAATTTCATTCTTCACATTGTTTTCCTTGAGGGCCCATACCCAAATTCCACTTTTATTAGCCAAAAATCTCATTTTTAAATTTTTTTTTGGGATTTTCCATAACTTATTTAGTTTTTTCCCTCTTGATTCAAAACTTTTCCATAGTTTTCCTTTCCATTTTGTTCTCCTAAGTCCCTCTTGGACAAATTTTCCATTTTTTCCATTATGATTCCAAAATTTCCCTTGTCTTCATCAATCCTAACCAAGAGGTGCCAAAAACTAGTTAAGGTACATTTACCCCTTCTAATTGAACCCAAATTAAAAAAATTCCTTACTGACCATGTCTTAGAACATGTTTTCTATACCCTACCAAAAAAACAAAAAAAACACTAGTTATGGTAGACACCTATGAAGGCACAAAGATCATGGATGAAGAAATCAAATCATTTAAATCTTAGGTCATTGAGTTAACTGATATGATATGTGGATTGAATCATCAAAATAACCTTTTGTTCCACAAATTGGAAAATGATTATTCTTCAAAGAATAGTTTCTCTTCTCCCCACATATCACATGGACCTAAGCTAAACTTTCTAATGTTTAATGGTATAAATCCTACAAGATGGATATATTGAGTTGAGCAATTCTTCAACCATCACAATACATATTCTATTAATAAACTCACAATTATTTCTTTCCACTTGGAACAAGATGCACTCCAATGGTATAGTTGGTATCTCAAGATGAATAATTAACCCAATTGGAAAACCTTTTCATCCTTAATTCTAGGTAGGTTTGGTCCCTCGACATTTGAGGATTTTACAAGAGCTCTCACCAAACTCTTCTAGATAGGGACCATTCATGATTATCATCTTAAATTTGAGAAATTGGCTAATCACACTAAAGGGTTATCAAATGACTTTTTCAAGAGTTGTTTTATTAGTGGCCTCAAAGAGCCAATCCACTTAGAGGTGAAAATGTTTTATCCCAACAACATGATGGATTCCTTGGGTTTGGATAAGTTAGCAGAAGATAAACTCTCAATATAGTGTCGACCTCCCACTTTACCACCCATAAAGAACACAATGAACCATCCACTAGCCATAACCACACTAATTAAGCACCTTATTGAGGTAGAGATATCAGCTCATAAGGATAATGGATTATGTTATAATTGTGGTGACAAATGGGTTAAGCATCACAGATGCATCACATAAAATCTCTACTTACTAGATGTGAAATCATCACTAGAGCAAGACAGTGATTCCAATATCAAGGAATTTTAGAATGCTTAGCAAAACAAAGCCCCTCAGAGAACTTAATGGCTTAGGAGACTAAACTTGAGATCTCTTTACATGAATTAGTAGGTGTTATCACCCCTCAAACCATGAATATTGAGGGGTTATTTTAAAATATCCTTCTCATAATCCTCATTGACTCTGGTAGTACTCATAATTTCTTTGATCCCCATGTTTCTAAGCGAGAAAACTACTTTGCATACCCTTTTTATAGCTTTAAATTCATGATTGCTAATGGGGGAACATTTCCATGTAAATAGAAGTGTCATAATGTGTGTATCATTATACGAAATTACACTCTTCACTTAGATATGTTTGCCCTACCCTTAAGAGGATGTGATGTGGTCTAAGGGGTATAGTGGCTTCACACATTGGGACTTATTCTATAAGACTTCTCTAAGATTTGGATTCAATTCATAGATAGTGGATAGAATCACACCATAAAAGGGTTATTGCTTGGATCTACTCAAATTATCAATTCCTATCATGTGGAAAATATTATAAATATAGGATCACATGGGGTCATTTCCCAACTACACTCCATCCAACTCCAAGTATGCATAGCTACTAACTACCCTACTTATTCACATGCCATCCTCAACAAGCATGAAACCATTTATAGAGAGCCTATGGGTTTTCCCCCTTTAAACCCTAAATATCATCTCATTTTTCTCCTTCTAGGAAGCATTCCACCCAACATCCATCCATACCACTATCCCCATCTGTAAAAGACTAAGATTGAGTAGCTCTCATAAGAACTCCTCAAATCTAAAGTTATTCACCCCAGCACCAGCCCATAGTCCTCCCTAGTGCTTCTTGTCTACATAAAGGATGTTTCATGGTGCCTATGCATTCACTTTTATTCCCTTAACCACCTCACTATCAAAGATAAATTCTCAATTCCAATCATTGATGAGCTCCATGGGGCAAAAAAATCCTCCAAATTAGATCTTCATTCAGGCTATTATCAAATCCTTGTGTATGTTGATGGCATTCCAAAGATAGCCGTATTCACTCATGATGAACACTATGAATTCTTTATCATGCCATTTGGACTTACAAATGTCCCTTCAACATTTTACACACTAATGAATAAAATTTGTGTGCCTTTCCTTCATAGATTTGCTTTGGTTTTCTTTGATGATATTTTGATCTAAAGCTACACATGGGTCAAGCATATCCAACATATTGATAGGGTATTACAAATTATAATAGATAATCAATTATGTGACAAGTAGTCCAAGTGTTCCTTTAGTCAAGAGGAAGTTAAAAATTTAGGGCACATTGTTTCAGCCATTGGGGTTTACATGGATCTATAAAAAATTAATCCCATGAAACATTGCCCTTGGCCAGCAACCCTCAAGAGCCTTTGTGGCTTCCTTGGCCTTACAAGATACTTCCATAATTTTTTCAAAGGATTATGGAAATGTCATATCTCCATTAAATTCCTTATTAAAGAAGGATGCATTTGTATGGGATGTTGCATCCAACCAAGCAGTCATAGATCTCAAACCAACTATGTGTAGCACACCCATTTTGGCCATGATGGATTTCAAAAAACTTTCACCATTGAAAGTGATGCCTATGGAGACATCCTAGCTATTGTTATTATCTAATAGGTTCATCTCATTTATTTCACTAGCAAATCCCTTTCTAGATGAAATTTAGATTTGTCTACATATGAAAATAAAATGATAGTAATTTTGCATGTAGTATAAAAATGGCAACCACACTTACTAGGAAGTTATTTTTGCATCAAAACTGATCACCAAAATTTGAAACATTTCTTGTAACAATGGGTCTCATCACTGGCATAACATAAATAGGTCTGTAAACTCATAGACTATGATTATGAGATCGCTTATACGAAGTGTAAAGACAATGTCATCATGGATGCTCTCTCATGCCTATTCAAGGACAAGACTTTTTTTTCTGGCATCTCCATATCTATTCTAAACTAGTTGGAATCTATACACCAAAGGTGTGTAAATGATCCCTCCTTATACAACCTCATTCAATAATTGGCCACTAACCCATCTATAGTACCACATTATTCATGGGATGGTGATTCTCTATGATATAAGGGTTGTCTAGTTTTTCCCCATAGCATAAACCTTCATCAGGTTATATTCTATGAAATCCATGTTTCTTCATTATCAAGGCACTCAAGATTTATCAAAACATTTGAATGGGCACATCAAAATTATTCTTAGAAGGGGTGAAAGGGGAAATTAAATAGATGGTGGTGTGATTCCTACCAATACAATAAAGGTGAAACAATAGTGATTCCTAGTTTGATTGATCCCTTTCCCATTCCTACTAGGATCTGGATAGATATTTCTATAGATTTCATTGAGGGGATTGCTAAATATAGAATAAAAATAGTGATTTGAGTCATGGTAGACTACCTCTCCAAATATAGTCTTTGTACCCTCATCCATCACTGTATAGCCTCTTTGGTTGCATAAGTTTTCTTGGATTATATATTTTATCTTCATGGCATCCATTATTCAGTCATCTCTAATCATGATGTAACCTTCACCAACCATTTAAAGACCTATTTTGATGCACAAGCACACAACTAAAGATAAGATCTAGGTATCTCCTCCAAATAGATGGCCAGACAAAAATTACCAGTAAATGCTTGGAAACATTCCTTCATTTCTTTGATTTGGAATAATGGTAATAGTGGGGAAAGTGACTTCCCCTTGCATAATGGTGGTACAATACCTCTTACCACACTTTTACTAAAGTGAGTCCATATGAATTGGTGTATGGTCAAGTGCCCCTAGAACTTATCCCATATTATATACCCTCATTAATTCATCAATTCAGGTGGTTGACACTACTCTCTAACATCAAGATTAGATTCTTAACACCCTCCAAGGTAATCTCCATCTCGTATAGAATTGAATGAAGCAACAAGTTGATCAACACTACTTTGAGTACACCTTTTAACTCAGTGATATAGTTTTTCTTCATCTATATCAATACAAACAATCATCCCTAAAATTAAAATGGCATCATAATAGTGTTCTAAAGTTTTATGGGTCATATAAGGTTCTTTGATAGATTGGGTCTGCTATTGATAATTTAGAGCTTCCACCTTCCACCCAAGTTCACCCAATATTTCATGTCCCCTATTTAAATAAATTTATTGGAACCACTATCAAATTTCAAATATTATACCATAACTTGATAATGAAGGCTCCATCCTTCTAAAACTGGAAGCATTCCTAGATAGGCACACCTGTTAACTTTACTCCCAATCAATCACAGAAGTCTTAATCTAGTGGCATAACATGCAACATGGGAACCACTATTCTAAATTTAGTAATGATTCTCACATCTAAAGATTTGAGGATAAAGATTTTAATAATGAGGATGGGATGTTAGGACCCTGTGTCCTACCCTTCTCTTTGCATTATTAGTGTCTTATCCACTATGGATGCATATGATTTGTAGTTCATCCCTTGAGCATATTTTAATTATCCCACATACATAGGAAGAAGTAGATATTAGAATAGATTTATTATTTAAGTGTTGAGGCCCAATGAAGGATCCATAAATATTATTATATTGAGCTTGCCTAAAGGAGGTTACCCCATCAAAGTGGCCTACAATATAAATTTTATTTTGGGTTACTTTCTAAAGTTCATTTCATTATTCATTTATTTTATATAGTTCATAAATTTTTGTAGAAGGATCCTCACAAAATGCTAAAGCTAAGGCTAAAGTTGAAGCTAAAGTTATGAAGGAAAAGGAGGCCCAAGAAAAGGAAGACATAGAGTTCCCAACATAGTGAAATTTTGAAAGGAAAATAGGTGAAAAAGAGTAGGCTTTAGAGAAAAACCTCAAATTTTTATGTAGTGGATGTGGGATGTCCCCAAAACATCCACCCAGTATACCACTTTTTCACTACCTTTGGCTCAATTGACACTAGATCCTATAACACTTTCAACTAAATCTATGACACTTGTGACCACTACAATGGAAAAATATTTGAATGTTTTTCAATTGACCCTATCCAAGAAAATAAAATGTGTCATTATGTTCTAGGAGTCAATTACATAAAAGGCCTCAGACTTGGAATAGAATTTTTTTTAGTTGTATGAGGAAAAAGTAAAATTGAGAAACCAACATGCAAAGGCATGATAAATAATCAATAGCACATGTCCCACCCTAGTTGCACAAGTTCTTGATGACTAGGTCATTTCTAAGGACAATCAACTCATAGCCTTATTGACACAACTCACCCAAGACTAGTTGGTTATGTAATGTCTACAAACATTATGCACATAAGGGTAGGCTCTAAGGATATAGCCAAACAAATATGTGAGTTTCTCAAAGAATATGAAAAAGTCTTGGATAATATTAAATATCAAGGCAAATATATTGCTTAAATAATGTTTAAATGGAGGTAGCACCTTGAAAAATCCTTGGATACTATGAAATTGGAGTTCATAATAACAAATAAAGCCAAAATTGTGATGGATGATCAAATGACTAATATAGAATCAATGGGCATTACACTTAAGAAAATGCTAGATTATAGGGATATTACAATGCAAGAGCTTTAATCTTGGCATAATGAGATAATGTTCATCACATTTTTAGGCATTCAAGATCAAAAGGGTGCAAATTAGATGAGCTAGTGTTGGATATTTAGCTGAAAATGTCAAATGTAAAATCACTAATGTCCATTGTGGAAGATGATGATGTGTAAAATTTTATTCTCATTCAAATTCCATTGCACGTATTATTTTCCTTAGTGCATGAGGCACTGACATAGTGGAATATGTTAAAGTAAATTATTTCATAGATCGATGTTTTCATTGCTCAACTAGTGGATGAACCTCAATTCATTCCACCACATCAACTCCAATAAGTCCTATAGAAGAAGAAGATAACTACATGTACACAAATATCCACTTGGTATCAGTTGACCCCATGAGTAGACCCTACACACTCAATGGATACATCCTAAGTAAAACCATAACTAAAAATAGAGTAGCCTTCTACATATCCTCTTCAAATCACACCACCAACCTCTAAGTAGGTACCACACACCATAATTTTATAATTTTCATGATTTGTTCAAATTTTGTAGATAGTATTAAACATTAGGAATGGGTTTAGGTTGGTTGTAAACTCATAAAGGGCATCTAAATGTTTATACAAGTATATTAAAAACTTTAAAGGGTGGTAGGCTAGTATACTACTTAGTTGAAAACCCAAAAGGGTGGCTAAGTAGTGTGCAATGGGTGAAAATTGGTAAATGACACCTCAAGCGATAATTCTGACTAATGTTTATGACTCATCCTTGTAGATTTAAATCAAACTTCAAGGTATGACTTTATCCTAGGATGATATAATAATTTAAGTCTGGGAAAGTGTTGGGTATGAATAGAGGTCACCAAAATTACAAAACATAATTGGTTGTACATGTCTACAAATTATATTATTTTGTCTTTTGTATAGTATTTTGGATGTATGCAACCTTGTAAGCATATATAATAGAGTATAGAATATGAAGAGTCTTTCATTTTGGCATATTGAAAGACTATAATGTAAAGAGATCGTACTCTAGAATGCTCTATATATAATGTTCATGTGTAATGAACTATGGTCACATTGTGTGATAAAGATTAATTAAATATTTTTGTTGTGGTTTCCCTAAGAATATTTTATTTATGTTCAATTCATAGTGAGTACTTTGTTTGCCTTTAAATCTTTAATTCATTATGGCTATACTAGATGTTTCTATGTGTTTTCATGTTAAAGTGTGCTTCTATCTTTAATCAATGTATTATAAGTCTAAATTATTTGATTTTGTTTATCTTTGCTCTCTACTACAAAAGTTATCCCTATAAATAGCATGTTCTAGAGTTTTCTAGGAACCTCTACTAACAAATCAGGTGCTATGTCTTTGGAATCAAAGAAGTAACCAATTGTGACACTTTAATCATCCAAATTGAAATATGTTACAGCCACATCAATAGCTTTCCAAGATGAGAAGAGTACTTTCAAATTTGATGCATACTCAAGAAGAAGTTTTGAAGATATATTGTGACAAAAATTCAATGATTACATTATCCACAAACCATGTTTTTCACAAATGCAATAATCATATTGACACAAATATCACTTTATTCATGAATTGGTGAATAATGGTAATATATATCTTGAGTTTTGTATGTCCGAAGAACAACTTGTAGACATTTTTACAAAGCCACTTTCAATATCTAAGAAACCATAGGCATAATTGATATTCATGGCAATAAATATTAAGGTAGAGTGTTGGTGGCTATGGACATCTACTCAGCTAAACAACTAATCTTCCCTACCATGTCATCTCCTTCTACACTTGGCCACTGACTTGCATTTATCCTCTAACATATATTAAAGTTTGAAAGTATTATAGATATTTTATTTTATTGAAATATATTTATCCTTCCTACTAAATGATATGATTGCATTCAATGAAATTTATTTTGATGTGGTCTCTCTCTTATTTTGGTTTTTACTTCATCTAGAGAGTGTGAACATAGAATATTCAAGAAATCTTCTATATTGTTTTGTTGTAAGAAAGTGAAGCTCTTCATGGGTTTAGAACAGTAGTTGGTTTTTGTCTTATGTCACTATTCAATGGAATGTATCCTCCCTACACAAAGTATTTCCATGTTGTATAAATAAATCCATCGCCTCCCCCAGAAATATAAAATTATTGTTGTTTAAACCTTTATGCACAAAATATGATCCAAGGTTAGTGGTCATGGATTTTGAGTGAGGTACAACTCTTGATTTACATTATTTTAGTTTTAAAAATCCCTCTTTACTAAAATAAAATAGTACATCCCTTGTAGTGTAACTTTCACCTTTGGGGCCCTTGTTAGTTATATATATTTGCAAGAAACTAGAAACAAAGAATGTGACATATTGAAAGTGGTTGTGCATAAGAAATATAACACAAAATTTATTATTATTATTTTTAAAATTTATAATTTTTTTATTGATATCATGGTTGATGGGACCCTGCCCATAAAATTAGAGATAAAAAAGAATATGCTTAGCTTAAATGAAAAATCCCATAAGGCATTATGACCATAAGACAAAAAAACCAAAATACCCTCTGCCATTTATTAATATTTCATTAATTTCAACATCTACCAATAAACCAAACATAAAATAATTTTTAAAACACTATCAAAACAAAGTACCACCCTACACATGGGGAAAATTAATCCAAAATAACCAGCGGATCCCCATCCCAATTGATACAAGTTAATTCACTATCCATCATCATATGTCCCTCTACCACTAAATCGAAACACCTAGCTTTATCAACCTGCTCCAACTCTTCCTTCACTTGATAGCCTCCTGAGTCACTTATAAGCTCCACCTCCACTCTTTCTTGATACTACCCCTTAAAATTGGGGCCTCCCATCTCACTCCCTAGCCTAGCCACCTAGGCTACCTTTTTGGTCATTTTCTCAGCCCATTTTGGAATAGGGAATAGCCCATGGGCAAATCCACGCATGAGGAATTTGATAACTAAAATCCTTATAGGAGATTTGGGAAACACCTTCCACTCCTCAAAACCAAAAATGGGTGATTTGAGAGCTATCAGGTCTGGAATCACCATTTTGTGCTCTCCTAGTTTCTCATATTCACCATCTAGAACTAATTTTAAATCTTCCACCATTTTCACTAGGGGAACCATCCTTTCTTCTAATAACTTGAAAATATGTAGAGGCACAAACCCCATCCCATCATTACCTAATAAGGGAAACTCTTTGAATGTCCCATTATCCATTTTTAACAACTCAGGCACCAAATTTACTCTACAGGCTAGGGCAACAAAAAAATACACCAATTTTATTTCCTAAGACTTATCCACCATAAGCATCAAAAATTTCCCAATAAATAGTAAGGCTAGATCAGAAATAACCTTCACATAAATTCTCTTATCCAACACCTCAGTAGCCAAAATACAAAAAATGGCTTCTTTAATTTCAACTATCAGTGCCTAAAACACATTTTCTAGTCTGGTCATTAAAACCATCCCCCAAATCCCATTTCCCTCCTCTAACCAAATTTGAAAACCATCAAAAAAATTAGTGACTCAACCATAGTTTGTTCCATCACTATAAACACTATCCAAACACAAATACCTAAAGAGAACTTCCCTCTCAACACCAATATCAACACTAAATAAGTATTGCCACTCACTAAAATAATAGAACCCATCCATATTTAACTCACTGAAATGATTAAACCTATCACTCATGATTAAAATCTCTCATCATAAATGAGAACTATATATCCTTCACACATGACACATATTAAAAACTATGATAGCTCTATGACAATAATCCCATTGCAATCCTCCCATTTATCTTAATAATTATCAATTATACTATCCTCCCATTAATCAATCCCAATGTTGGCAAGAAAGTTCACCACCCTATTAGCTTCATGGTAACAATGGGCACATCTCAAGCATTAAACATTTTTAACACTTCCCAAGCTCTATACAGAATATTTTCAATGTTTCAAGCTTAGTATATTATTTTAAAACTACCTGAATCACCACTTTTGAATCCCATTTAATCTCTAAATTAACCAGCCCATAACCAACAACAATACCCAAACTTTCAACCAAATCTCAGGCCTCTACTTCATTATTTGTATCATCCTTCAATTTCAAGGAGGACGCTCAAATCAACTAACAACTACAATCTTTCACTACACATCCTAATCCTAAATCCCCTAGATTTCTTTTACATGCACCATTGAAGTTGATCATAAACCAACCTAGCTTGGGAGGAACCCAAACCACATCCACTCTACTCATCTTATTAGACTCTTTCAACAATGACCCATTAATGGGGAAATGTTGGGTGATAGGCTTTATTTAACTAGAGCTAGAACTGACTATGAAGAGTAGACCTAGCCATGGACTATGTCTTGCCTCATCATATGGAACATAGGTTCCAATCCACATACTAACCCCCATTATATTGAACATCAAACTAGCTAGTCCATTGCATCAAATTCCCTCACGACTAACCCACTAGAGCATAGTGTAGGAATGACATTATAGAAGTGATTAGCCTAGGAAATGGATCCTAAGAACTCCTAATTCTATCACTTAGCTCACACACTGCTAGGTTATCCTCACCAGATCTTAAAATTATAAATGTAACCATATTTAAAAAATGATAACTTTTAACCTTTATGAGATTTTATTCATAATATTTTAGTTTTAATATTTTTATGTTGATAGGCATTCACCTATCAGATTTATTCCTTGGTTATGTACCTAATATATGGTTTCCATTTGAATATAAATAATGAATATGATCATGTTTCCTTATTGTTAACACATGGTGTGGGTAGATTAACTTACGTGTAGGGTTGAATATCTATTATATGGGATCCATTAGCTCATCGATGACTAGGTGGCATATATGAAATGGTAAGTGTTAAATAAATTAAAATATGTGTTGATGCACCAATGACCACGTGGCATATATAGAATGGAAATTATTCAACAAATCTAATCGATGGTGTGGGTACATGTATGGATGCAAAAATCACATGCTAACCTTTACACCTAGATTCTCTAGGTCTAGCTGAGATAAATGGTGTAATATATGGATAATGGGTGGAACTAAGGATTAGGTCAATTATTGGGTGGAATAAGGTTTAAAATAATTAGTGGTGAAGGGTACCTAAGTCACTACCAAAATATTTATGTTATGTCACTCTACTTTTTGAGACCATTCAACCAGGGGGAACTAAAACTCTAAAGTCCCTTGGTGTCAAAAATCACGAGGATAAACTCTTAATCCATGATATGAATGGTAATGTGAGGGTAATCTAACAAGATGAATCTAGGAATATGATCGACTATATCAAGTTGACTATGCCTTTTTAATGACATACATGAATTTGAATGATATAATATGAGGCTAGTTTTGAGGAGAAAATAAAGGGTGAATAGGCGACTAGGCAAGGATAATGTTGTATTGGCAGCCTTAGGTTTTGGGAAGAATGATTATAGGTGGATCGGTAATATGCTCTTCTTGTTCTAGAGTGTTGAGGTAATCAATAATTAGGTGTGGTAAAGGTGTGGAATAAAAAAATCCTCTCTTAAATTTTGTGTTAATATCAGATTGAATGTTGATATGAGGTCCTGGGGCTCTAACTCTAGGGAAAAGGTCTTCTCTATGAAGATAAGGATGCTCTAGGAATGTCATCAAAGAGGAAAGATAATATAATGTTTAAGCATAATAAATTATTTTGAGGATGGTATGTGATAATACTTTATGTTATGTAAGAATTAAGGTTTTGGCATGATCATGCTCATTTGGACAAGGCTTCGATTGTTTGTTTATTTTTTATTTTTACAATTTTTTAGCTGAAAGAAATTAAGTTAAATTACTTTGTATAAATAAATTAATAAAAGTAGAGAGAAATGATTAACCAAAATTAAAATGAAACAGAGAGATGAAATTATTTTTTTGGTTGTTGTGTCTAATGTATGCAATGCTAAGAAAATAAAATCTAGCCTAACAATACAAATGTTGATTCTTGCCTTTCCTTAATGCAAGCTAGATGAAATTTATTATTGTATTTTTAGATTATGATTGAATGAAACTATGATGAAAACTAATGGATTTATATTATTCAATCAAATACAAACTCTAATTTAGACCCTAAGTAATAAAACTATCAACTCCAAGTATCTAGAGATCATTTATGTATGTAAGTTAAAACTAGTTTATAGTGTTTTAGATAATGCACATTAAGTTTGAAATATTTTATATGAAGTAAAAGTGAAGATATAAGTTCTGATTTTCATATTTTTAGAGTTAAAAATAGTAATCATATATCATACAAATAAATAAAATCAATGCTAAGATAACACCTTTTATTTTCCTAAATTCTTCTAGGATTTTTGTGTTTGATTGTTTTATGAATAAAAGAGTATTTAGGAAATAAAAGTGGATTGATTCAAAGTTTAAATTAGTTTATTTTTTTTATAAAGTTTAACTAATACCTAAATCCAAAACTATGTGCTCTTAAGAGATCTATTATGCAAATGCAAATAATAAATAAACTAATTATTATTTTTTAATGCAAGAGGAGAGAAAGAAAGACTTTTTATATTTATTACCTTTTTGAAATGAAATATAATATATTGAATGGAAATAAATTAAAATACTTTAATATACTAAGTAAAAATACAAAATCAAAACTAGAAACCCCTAACCTAATCAAGGTGAGACCAGTTGGAAGCAAGAGGTGGTTGATATGATTTTATCCTCACTTTGCTAGCTCCTATATTCAGACAAGGTTGCAGGAATAACCAAGGGTGACCATAAAATAATAGTATCAAAATCAGAATGAATAAGGACATAACTCCAAAGAAGAGAGAAACTACCAGTGGCTAGATGGTGCACTAACTACAATGAACTGATTATTAATTCAATAACTTCCCTTCTCTAGAATTGTGTGGTATGGAGTTTAAAAGTAATGGAAATCAAGTTGTGTCTGTAAAAATATTAAAACACCAATATTCAATACAAATTTTGGATCTAAAATTCATATAAATCATGGATACTTATTGGAGAAGCGTGGAGCTTGCAAGGATGAGTTTAACTATTAGTTAACTAAAATTTAAACTTAATATAAAGGATAATGAGTGATATAGACAAGAGTGAAAGTGAAATGGGAAGTCATGAGGTGGACTCAAGGAGGAAAAACAATAAACATCAAGAAAATAATGTAAAATGAGTGAAAACATAATTTTTGGGAGTTAAAAATAAAGCACAAATAATAAGGGACAGAATCACCCCTATATGAAGGTGACAACTATGCAACTACCATTAGCTATGACAAAATTTCCTTCCTAAATTATAGAACTACCCTAGATTAATACAAAACCTACATGTCAATGACACTTTTATCAGGATAATTTGTGAAACTATCATGGTGGTTCTGACATTTTTAGGGCAATTTTATAATGGAATAAGGCGGTTCCATTGCCAAAGAGGGAGGTTTTGTCCTACCAAAAGGGTATTCAATTTTTGAACCAAGAAATGACAAAAGGCTAACATAAAATATTTTGGAGTGGTTCAAGAGAAGAATAGGGAGATATTAGGGACTACAATATCATAGATAACCCACTTAATGTAATTTGGAGATCACTACATCATCATCAAATTAATTTTAGAAATGTCACACTGTATAACTTTTGGGTGCATACATATTTCCCCTTTGAGATTATGCCTTGTCATTATCTGACAGGGGTGTGCTCTTGAGAAGTGGCAAGTAGAAGTTAAAGAGAGGGTTAAATATACTTACCTTACCTATCTTTTTGGTTTATTGAATCCAACCGAGACTTTGTAGAACCTATGGAAAAAAGACAATAATCAAGTACAATTTAATGAAAAATCATAAAAAGTTCTACTTAATCAAAACACAAATGAGATTATTTACCTTTTGTGAAAGGAATAACATACCACTTGAATCATCCTTTTTGGGCCCTAAATCCAATGCCAAGTTATTATAAATCTATAAAATTGTAAGACATGCTACAAGAAATAGATGATATTTAAAATCATTAGTTTTTTTTTTAAAGTAAACCAACCCCTTAGGCTACTTTGAAAGACACCATCAAATTTTTCAAATATAAATCACATAATTATGTGACAATATGAACTATAAATATAAATATAAGCCTTGATAAGAAAAGTTTCCAAAAATGGAAATTTTTAAAACAATGATGGCTAGTTAAGAAACCTATATTTTCAAAAATTAACCCAAAATAAAAACCATTTGTGTTAATTATATCTTTTAAATTTGGAGCTCTATATTTGTAGTAATGAAACCAAAATATGAATCATTCAAAGGGATGAACACAAATAAAACATGGCCAATGTTCCAACAATAAAAGGAGTAGGGCAGGGATAAGTTAGTTTTGATGAAATTTCATCTTTTTCCCTAATTTTGAATAACTAGATTAAAATAACTAAAACTCCAATAAAATATAAATATTTTAGTGTATGAATGCTTGTCATGGAGGTAAAATATGAAAATGTAAAATTTTGTGAAGTTTTAGACAATTTTTTAGGTAATTGGGTCGGTTTTGGGTTGGAAGTGGATGGCAGTTAAAACTATCACATTAGTAATTCAATGCAGACTGATAATTACATGACCACCACAACATATCTAAAACCACTACCATCATAGGCTCAGGTAGTGGCATGATCTCCACATTAATATGGTTGTATAATCAACATAGAAATTCATGGGGTGGTTACATAACCTCCTGGGGTAGTGTCGTAATTTCCATGGTCATAGGTTCAGGTAGGAGCATGAACACAACATTAACAGTAGTTGTGTCAATAACATGGAACTACATGGGGATATTACATAATTGGTTGGGGTGATTTCATAATTGTAACCTATATAAGGTGGTGGTTCCATCATAGGATGAGAAATAATAACTCTTGTCCCTATTTTAGGACTAAGTGAGGGATTGAAGGATGACTTAGAATACTTGTCTATTACATGGGAGTTGTACTAGATGAAGTAGAGTCAAAGAACAAGAGTGGATCCCTTAGAACATAGAAATACTTATGGTTGACATGCTTTTGATATTAGACCAGACATGTATCTTTTGGGTTACTCATGTGGGTATTATGCCCACTTTTAGTAGTTTATTGTGTGACCTACTGACCTATGACGACACTAATAGGAACACATTCATATTCCCTTAGGCCCTTGAAGAGCTTACCATCACACTTATTTATGTGTATTGCATCCCTATTTTAATAATGACATTTCAGTTGATGGCCCTCAAGGAGTCCATGACTAGAGTAGAGATAGAGAGTTATGGTATGCACTTCATTGATGATGATGCACTCAATGTCAATGCAAATTATGGGTTTAGGCTTTTCATGGTTAAGGGATATACAATCCAAATCCTTTTTAATGTAATCAATGGAAAATTTCCTCCTAGTTGGTGGCAGTTAAGGGTATTGTTAGGATCTTATACAGTTGGTCACCCATCATGTACATGAGGGAGGAGAGGGGTATCTACTATTCATGGGCATATAAGGTCATGTCCTGCACCTATAGGTACCTATATCATATTTCATGGTTGGAAGCCCTTTATATCAACCATCCCATGCTCTTCATGAATTTTTTATTTGAGATGATGATTCCCTATCAAAATGGAGTGGTATTCATTGATGTTGTGTTCATTAGGGCTTCTCAATGGATATATGTGGCACCTTTTTTATCCTTGCCCCATGTAGTTATGACTCTGACAATGGAAAATATAGTTTTTATTCATATTAAGGAATGATTAAATAGTGGGTTATAGATTTAGTATACCTCAAAGTGACATCAGGAGCTACATAGCTGAGAAATAAACTCCTTCAAATGGAGGTACACCTAATATCTAGGGTACCTCAACATTTCAATATGCCCTACATGGGAAACCTCCTCATTCTTCTAGTTGTATACAAAGGTGTGAGGAAGGCCAAAGTAGGGATGTTAGGGAGATTCACATTAAACCCACTAGTACCATGGATCTTGATCCTAGAAATAACACTACATATAATAGGTCAATAGCAATATGTGGTTCCTTCACCCCCACTGCCCCGCCCCACTACCATAGTAAGATCTTGCACAATAGTAAAAGTAGGTGGATCCTCTACCCCTACCCCCACCACCACCACCACCACTAGTACCATAGAAAGACCTTATATAGTAGTGATAATGGTGAGGAGATAGAGAGGATCCATAATTCATTGAGTTGGATGAGAAGTATGACAAGGAGGATGTGGAATATTATGAAAGTTATAAGACTAACTAGCACAAGGATGACCAAGGTAAAGAGTTTATTGATGTATTTCAACTTCTTAGATATTTATTTTAGTTCATTTACTTAACCAATTTATCATATACCCATTTTTAGATGATTAGATTTAATGTCAATCTTTTTCATTTATGATTACAAATAGATCAATGGGTTGGTAGACCATGATTAGGAACACCCTATTCAACATTTTTCATCTTGGGACTAATCATACAATAGATTAGCTATTGAAAGATCATATACTACCTACTAAGATAGCCATACACACTAATGTCTTTAACCCAACTTACCATTCTTCCATGACTCTTTCCAATCTAAGGGTGGAGAATGCTAGCTTTGATGTGAGAGATAGAGGGTAAAGGCTCAAGTGTAGGCCTTGACTAATGCCTTGTCTGGTATAAGGGTTTGGGCTTCCTCAATCTGACAAAGAAGAGGGGACACATCCTCTTAGAGAAGTACTAATAGTTATCCTAGGAGCCATAAACCATGACACTTTTTAGCATTAGGGCCCTCCCATAGGATGAGAATAGGTTATTAGGACAATATATTTTTATATGATACTTAGACTATTGTATACTTTTTTAATTTTTTTGACATTTTGAGATACACTTTCCCTTTATGGAGATGGATTTTAATATGTATTGATTTGTAAAAACCCAGCATTTAGTATGATATATATGAAATATTATGGTCTATTTTAGTGACTTTTCATTCATGTGCCATGGATTTTAATTTTCATGTATGTGTTTCGCTTTATGAACTTTAGATGATTAGGCATGTGATGTTATACCATGTATCTATATGTTTTAATAAAATGCTATGTAAAATGATAATATATGTTAGAAAAAAATGTATGCAATGATGCAATGTGAGTAACATATATGAAGTCATAAATGTGCTAGCATCTACTTTGCAGTTGATGACCTAGTTACTTCATTTACACAAGGCATGACTCTTAGTGTGTAGCAAAGGAATGAAAAGGAGGAAGGAGGATATATATATATATATATGGAATGGTGATAATGAAAAAATAAATCAAAACATTTCATGTAAAAAGGAAGGTGACTTAATCCTCATGATCAAAGGGGAAGATATAACTAACTACTATTGGATTCATATAGAGATAACTAGCCCTAAAATTATTGATAAATGGGATAAAGTTACCTTTTTTGACATAAACATACAAACAATCCTTTTAAAGAACCTTTTATTTGTATACTTTCTAATCTAGTACTACTTGATTTTTAAATTTTTATTTTCAACCCCTACACTCACTCTTATGTGACTATAAATACACCTGGTCTCATCACTAAAGGTTGGATGTAGATAAGGGAATTTTCCCTCAATGCTAATTGTTGACCAAATTTGACCCTACAAGTCAAATTGGGACCCCTATAGGTATAAAATTGAATTTTTAGATTTTTTATGGGTCTAATAATTTGTCATAGGGTATGGTATAATCCATTTTATGTTATTTAATGACTTTTTAGCCTTAGTCATGGTCTAACAAGTTTATTTGTCATTTTGGGTCATGTAGTGGGATTTTAGGGGTCATAAATGCAAGAAAAATGGTTCCCAAGGTGTCTAGGTGTCCTAATTTCCTTTAAATAATCAAAGAGGTAATATTCCCTATCACTAATGTTAGTTCAATCAGAATATTATATGTTACCTAACTAAAATTCAATAAACTAATTGAAAAAGAGGAGTTTGGAATTTGTACGGCCCATGGGAGATAAGGTCATATAATGTATATTCATATTCCTCATATTCATATTTTTTTTGACATGATTTTTAAGTGATAAAAATTTCCAAAAACCATTCTGCTCTTTTCTTGCCCTTCTAGACATGCAAAAGTGATCAACAGGTTCATGCTTGGTACAATCAGTAGAAGAGGTTACATGTTAAAAAAATTTGGGAGGTGGTAATAAACTTAGAGATATCCATTTCAATAAAAAATATTTATAATATTTTTTAACCGTGCTTTATGAACCATCCTTTACAAGATAACTTTGTTTTTTCTTTCCAATCTGTGCACCCTATAGGTTTTGATCCATTGTGGATAAGTCTATACAAACCAATTGCTAAGATTTATTCCAGAAGATGTTTGATTCCTTATTTAATCCTCCCTATGCTTTTTTTAGTGCTTAAATGTGTTTAGATATGTAAATCATCTCATTTGCAAGAGGATACACCATTCCGAATGACAGGCATGTTTCCACCTTTTTCATAGTTTCATGATTTTTTAAAGGTTTTATAGGGTGAAGATAAGTCCATTACCATGTTTTTAATGTCCTCTAAATCCCCTCACCTTTAAATTTCATCCTCTAATCCAACATTCGATGAGTTTACAACCATAACTATATTACGGTCAGTTTGCAACCATAACTTTCATATCAATCAACCATGGGAAGTGTACAAAGCTCTGAGACACATCTATGGATTTGTGTTAGAGGTCATTAACTGTTGAACACATTATAATGGTATGATTATTCAAGGAATATTTTCACTTGTTAGAAGATGACTGTGATAGTCTATACATTCGCCCATATAGTCATATGACAGGAAAATACACCTATAGGTGCTTTTATGGAGGGTTCTCAACATTGAAAAGGAAGTATAAGAGATTTTTTTAAGTTTCAAGCATCCTGTAGTTTCATTAAAACACCATTTATGGGAGATTAATTAACTATTTTAGCCAAATTCTTTTAATACATGGATTGTCTCATGTTCATTACTTATATGCAGCTCACCATGCACCTACAACCTGTCATGATGACATCATGATAAGCATGAGAGCCCTAGTGGTGATCTCAATCCATTTAAAGAGTGAGGAGTTCATTTGAAGTCATTAAGACAATCCTATGACCTATTGAGATAAAATGTGATGCTCACTACCTATAATTGTGCATTCTTTGTTTACATTAACAATAACCACCTATAGGTGGTACTAGCAGAGGTATGTAAGTCCTTGTATGGGAGGTTAGAGCATGAAAAAATATTTCCTTGGAATCTTGGTATATGAAATTAACCATATTAGACCTCCTTGAAGTTTTAAATGGGAAAATTATAGCGAAGACTACTTTCAAAGCATAAAATGACTGATTCAGGGATCAAATCCCTAAAAGCATAAAATAAAGTGCTTTGGTGTTTTGTTGATAGCTGGTAATAGGGATGATAAAGTATTTGAAGTATCTAGATGGGTATACCTTGTATCCCCTATTTAATACAATAACTTATAAAAGTTTAGATGGCAGAGGATTGATGTAGTTTGGTTATTAGAAGCCTCAAAGAAGCCTTTCTAAGCACTAAACTTAGGCAGTGAAATCTATAGGAAAGAGCTCCAAATAGGCCCTTCAACCAAAGTTGTAAACCTAGACTATGTCACCATGGTGAAGTGTTCCAAATATTTTAAAGGACCATTTTTTACCTAAATTATCATCAAGATGAGTTGATATGCAATGATTTGAGTCTCATTATCACCTACAAGTATCCTTTTCACCATAAAATGCACACATATAGCTAACTGTAAGAGCACACAATCCAAGATGGAGTTTTGAGATGGAATAAATAAGGTTGGAATATGTGAGATTTTTTCATATTTTTCATGAGATTAGATAATGATGTGTAACCTTTTAATATAATAATCTCCACCTACAAGTTTTCACCTTTCCCAACATAGTTGATTGTGTTCACTGAGAAAGGTAGTGAGCATAAAGGGGGATAATTATTTTGTATAAACATGATACACAGGTTCAAATCAATTATAATATACCTTAAATATTAAAATAATGTCTTTATTCACTAATGTCAAGGTCCAACTAAGTAAACATGCACCTATAGGAACCAGTTTTGAGTTTAAAATAGGAAATACAGTCAAGAGTTGAAACTCAATTTTGACTAGGGAGTATCAAGGGTATGCAGTAAGTTGGAATGATAAATAAGTTTAAAACATATCAAACAAGATTTTTATACCTTTAAATTTCTCTCTCCAATGAAAATCATGCATAATAAAGAGTTCAAACCAAGCAATGCATAGTCAGCTTTCTAAACCCTGCACAGTTTGTCTTCACAAAATTCTATTTTGGTTTTTGCAAGTATTACAAGGCCAAATTACACGATAAAAATCTTGTTTTTGGTGTATAATGTTCTCATAAATTTGGGATACTCCTCCACTATTTTTTTCCTATAAAAATAGTGGAAGTTCCCTCTATTTTGTCTCAGACAGAGGGCACTTTCCCCATGTATAAACCTTGCAGTCTTATCAAGTGGAGAGAAAGGGATAGACTAAGAGATAATAAAATCTTAGAATTATTTTTGGGGAGTTTTATTACACCCAATATATCATGAATAAAAAATTATAAATGGATTAATACCAGTGGAAAGGCCTAGACCCTCAAAAATGTAAACAGGCTCATGAGGCATGGTTATGCCTAGAGTCCAAACAAGATATCACTTTCACTTCTAGATCTAAGTGAGATTTCCAATTGATTGGATCATGTTTTTTGGGTAAATATAGATGTGATATAAATTTTTTAAGGTATATAAGTTTCATATAAATCCATTTTTGGCCCAAAGGCAACATTAGGCCTGTGTAGATGAAAGGAAAGAACTCGATATTTCAAATTTGAATGCTCATATCTCCTTTGGAAACTTGCATGGAGATCCAATAGGTTTATATGTGTTATAAATGGTCATAAAGATCATTATTGTGGAATTTTTATACAATTTAAATTTCATTTTTTTATGAATAAAGCCTAAGAGGGTAAAATAGGCCTAAACACTCCAAAACCATTGTTAGTGACCAGTTTGATAAAATGAGGCTAGAGATGCATCCAAATGGAAAAAATTTCCTAATATGATGATTATAGGTTTTATAATACTCTCTCAAGCTAATCACCACCCTTTTTAGTTATAATGAATTATATGGACAAGGTACAAGATAGGGTACTTTTGACTATTTTGTGTGTTTTTCAGGTTCTAGGAGGTTTCAAGAGATGCAATCAAGTTTGGGAGGAAGATAGAGACTTATTATAACTCACTATGTCCATTTAATGTTATATAAAAACTCGTAAGTCTACTTAAAATAGCTTCATCTTAGCCAGTCAAAACTAGCATAGTGACCAAGTTAGTGAGAAGGGTGGAAAACTTCAAGTGAGCTGATTTTAATGTGTTCCTGATGCCTCCAAGGACATGTAAGGTATTTAAAAATGTCATTTACTCCCTCCCATGGATTTTCAAAGAAAAATAATGCATTTTTTGAGTCCAAGTGTGCAATGTGCATAAAAGAAGAGTTTTTTATAGTATAGATGGTGATAGCTCATTTCCAGATCATTCCAACTGACCAAGACTACAACCAATGCATGGATAGGCATTTCTAAAATCCTTCCATATCATTCCAATAATCATACCTATCCTTATTTAGTTTTATTATGCTTAAACAAATGTGGATGATGAAGGTATTTTTTTGAGCCAAAACAAAAAGTTTCATGCCACTATTCATGAGTTTTATGCCTTGTATGGACACTTGTACTTCCTAACCTTGCATGTTCCATTATAAATTCTCTTTCCATGCACAATTAACTCATTATATAAACATTAAAATTGTCCTTATGACCTTTTTACTTCTCTCTTTTCCTCTCACTCTCAAGTTCTATAAAAACTAGTCATTTTGGCCTTTGTAACTTATGTTCCACTTGAGTATGGTGAAGCCCTACTCATTTGCATACCATTTAATCAATAATACTATTGTTTTTTACCTATTTCATAACTATTCATAGTTTTTTTAATTGTATTATTGATTTTTATTAGTGAAGATTTGTTTTTTCCTTAGTATTGTTGTTTCATTCTCTCACCTATTTATAATTGGAAAGCTTCTTCTTACAGGGCATGTGAAGTGTTCTAGGAAGTGTCAAGATTGAGTGAGTTAGTATATTCACTAATTCTATTAAAATGCCTCTTTTCTATTCCTCCTAGCCTAAACATTCATCCATAACCTCATAACGTAATGTTGATTTGAAAAGATGCAGATTGGAGAAGTGTATGTTTGGTTAGTCTCTTGGTTTAATGTGTAATATGTAGCTAGTTAGAAGTCATAAACTTATTTGTTGTATCACATCCCTTAGGATAGTTTGCTTTCAATTTTCTCTCTCCCTTTTCCTTGGGAGTTTAGGTGTAGTAGTGATCCAAAGTGGTACATCAAGGGAGCTAGCCCTATCTATAGATTCACCTCATTATTAGGCTCACCCATAGCCTAGAGGTGTTTCCATGATGCCACTTGGATGGGGAGAGATGATACATCTCCTCAAAGGATTTAAATCTAAGTGAAAATATTTTTTGGCATGCCCGGTGGGACTCTTAACCCAAGAAGTTGAAGAATTTTTGGTGTTGTCTTTCAACACATCAACCTTTGGAGGCATCTATCTAAGCATCAATGGTGACTCCAAGATTACATCAGCTGGTCAAGCATCCCAAGTTTCCTTTTAAATTTTGTTGGCAATATATTTATTTGTGTTCTTAGTTTCAATGAAGTTCCATGGCTGACTTTAGTGTTGAGTTTTGTTTTACATAAGTTGGTGACTTATATCAAGCCTATGGCATCCCCTATCAGCCCTGTTATGATCCTTACCAACTCCAACATGAAATTTATCAACCCATGCATGAATTATGTCATCTCATTCATGAAGTGTATCAGCCCTATAATCAGCCTTCTCCATATATTGCTCTTAGTCAACCTAGTCACTTTTCTAATCAGTCCATTTCTACTTTCAAGCAAACTCTTTTAGGCTATGAGAAGTACATGTTGGATATTAATACTCTAAGGGGATATGGTCAAGAGGTTCCTAGTCATCTTATTCATAATGTGATAGATGCATTAGATCTGTTAAAAAGAGAGTGGATGCCTATTGATAGAACTAATTGGCAAAGGTCACAAGTGAGATGCTAGATGTGAGTGGCCTAGTTTCATCCTTGGAAGATAGGCTAAAACTTCATGAGAGGTAGCCTCACTAAACCTATAAACCTTTATATCCACCTCATAAATATTTAAATCAGTCCTACTTGACCCCTACTCATGATCCCAATCAAGCTTATCAAATTAATCATTTTTCCAATCAGTTAGAAGAGAGAGTTGAAAATAGAAACCTTATTTTTGAAGTAAATCTTGATAGGTAAATTTATTTGTCTAATATGTAGATGCATCAGTCCATATCATCATTAAAATAATTGTAATTCAATCCCTCATTTGTCAGGGGATCTAGCTCTACCAATTAGAGCACAATTGATTACTTTCTCGTATTAGCAATTAAACATGGAATTATACCAGAATGATAAAGTAGCTAGAAACTTGAGACAGCAAAGAATTTGAGAGACAATACACACTCTTGTATTAAATATTACTAGAAGAAAATACAATAAGGAAGATGCCACTTCTTCCTCCACCTCAAAGGCTTGCCACACCTCAAGACCTTCTTCCCTCTCTCTCTTGCTCAACACAACAACTCTAAAGCCTGAGTTATTATCCCTTCTGAATGCTTCAGCTGATCTCCTTGACCTTACACTTGTAGATCTCCTTGACCTTGCTAGCTTCAATGCTTTTACTTGCCTTCTTGCTTAATTACAATACATGCCTTATGGGTCTATAAATAAGATCACATGCTTACAAAAATAGAACTCTAGTTACAATAATTAGACACACAGCTCATGACTATAATTAGTCGCTTGACATGCAAACACTCGCTTCACTTAACTGACTGTTCGTCAACAGCAATTCTGAAAATACACAGGCGACCGACGCCGGTCCCTGCTAGTCTGATGCTGTCGACATCGGCCGACTGTCTGTCATCGCCGGTCTCCTTCTCCACTGCATCTGATCGACGTCGGTCATACTGCCGATGCTGGTGGCTCTGGTTCTTCAGCATCCTTCCTTGTGTCTGCAAACAGTTGAAGCTTTTAGCTCCACACCTTAACAATCTCCCACTTGGAGATAAATAGCTGCAACTTGTACCTGTACCTGTACACCATCTATTTTGTTCTTTAGGCTCTGTATCCCTCTTTAATGTCACTCTTGAAGACCAACCACCATGCAAACCTGTGATGCAATACTTGTATCTTATGCCACAAGAATTTTGCTACTCCCAAATTCTCCATGACATACTTCTGAACCAACTCTAGCCTTAGCTCAGAAAACTCCCTGTATATGAAACCCTACAATAAGTAACACAATACAGTGACAGGATAATCTAGCTAATATTATCCAACCTGGTAAAGATAAAATACAATGGTCAAACCTCCATTGTTCTGCAGCATAATCAAGACCATATACCATAGCCTTCTGTCTCATGTGTCCATCTACTCTCTTCTCTAAAATGGGAATCCATCCCTATATCCAGTGCTTACTTCCAGCTGACAACACTACCAACAAATACCTATTTGGTTCTCCAAGGACTCACACTCCTCATCTATGCCAAGCTCCCACTGTTTCTGGATTCTACCTGCATTGCTTCTTCCATCTTCCTAGTTCATGACTGTCAGTAAGCAATATAAAGAAGGTGAACAATGAATATGAGGTTCACATACCTTTTCTGACCTCCACATGGGTGTTTGAGACTTATTAATTCACCCAACATCCGTTCCAGTGACCGATCTCAGCCATCTCCCAGTCTGCTTCCGATCGATGTCGGTTCCCTTCACTGACCCTGACTGTCGATGTCATTTCCCTGGCCGACGTCGACGTCCTTCCTGCCGATGTCAGTCCTTGTGACCAACATCAGACTTCTCCTGCCTGACCTACCGACCCTGTTGGTTTGCACATGACTGATGTCGGTATCTGGATGACTGACGTCAGTGCCAAGCGATCGACATCGGTGTCTGTGTGTTCCTGTAAGTGATGAAATTTTCATTCGTGAGCTCTTTTTGGATCATACCTCTATCCATGCTACCCTGCTTAGATTTATTCAGCCCCTGTGACTGATCTCTGTCCTTCATATCCTCCATAAACACCAAGGCTTCTTTGTTCCTGTCAAAAGCATCAAATTTCCTCTTTCTGCAATGAACTATATTTATGCTTTCCAAATTTGAACACATACCTTTTGAATCAAGAACTTCCATTCCCTTCCCATTCTTGTGACCAAGCCTATTGGGCCACATCTTCAAATCTACACCAGAAGTAGAATCAATAATACAAGTAGACAGATAAAGAGTATCTACTTTCTTACCTCTTGCTAGAACAAGTGCTCCCTTGGTAACCTTCCAAGAATATGCTGTGAGGGTTATTGTGCATCCCTCATCTCCCAACCTTCCTACAGAAATTAGACTCTACTTCAGAATTGGAACATGCATGACCTCTTTCAACACCCACGTGTTGTCAATCTGCAATCTCAGCTGCACTTTCCCTTTGCCAACTATCTGACAAGGCGTACCATCCCCTAAATAGAGCACTCCAAAATCTCCCTGTTCATACTCATAGAACAAATCTTTGTTTGGAGATACATGAAAAGATGAACCAATATCTAAAATCCATGATCCTACCTAACTATTCGAACAAAGTATGAGAGCATCCTGCATCACAATATTTGCATCCTTTGCTTCTTCCATACCTACATGTTGATTCTCTTTATCTCTCAACCAACACTCCTTTGTATGTCCTTTCTTTTCACAAAACTAGCAGGTAATACCTTTGGACTCGGATCTCCTTCCCGACCTTGATTTCCCTTGCTCAACCTTCTCCCTTTGCCATCCCCTGCTTTCTGCACTTAGAGCATTCCCTGATGATTCACCTGTGCTTCTCCTGCGTATTTCCTCATTCAAGATCACACTCACAACATCATCAACTTTTAAGATTTTAGAAGCAGATGCAGAATTACTTACTGCCATAACCATACCGTCCCAACTTTCAAGCAAAGAACATAAAATCAAGAGAGCCTTTACCTCATCATCAAAAACAATATTGACTGAAGCTAGTTGGTTTACCAAACCATGGAAATCACTGAGATGAGTATGTACCGATCCACCTTCCTGCATTTGCAAAGTAAATAGCTGCTTCATAAGATATACCTTATTAGACGCCGAGGGCTTTTCGTATAAATTTGCCAAGGACTTTATCAACTCTTTTGTTGTCTTACACTATGATAAGCTGGAAATCACAGACGATGCAAGGCTCAACCTTATGGAATCGAGAGCCTTCCGATCAAGAACGTTCCATTCTTCATCCTTCATATCTGTGGGCTTGCATGCAACCCCACCCAACGGTAAGTACAAATCCTTCTGATACAGATAGTCCTCAATCTATATCCTCCAATGTTGATAATTCTTGCTATTAAACTTCTCCATTCGTAGCCTACTTTCTTCTGCCATTGCTGAACTCCCACTCAATCAGAAAACTCTGTGAATGACCTGTAATAAAAAACAATACCCTGCTTCCTACGAACCGTAGCTCTGATACCACTTGTCAGGGGATCTAGCTCTACCAATTAGAGCACAATTAATTACTTTCTCGTATTAGCAATTAAACACGGAATTATACCAGAATGATAAAGTAGCTAGAAACTTGAGACAGCAAAGAATTTGAGAGACAATACACACTCTTGTATTAAATATTACTAGAAGAAAATACAATAAGGAAGATGCCACTTCTTCCTCCACCTCAAAGGCTTGCCACACCTCAAGAGCTTCTTCCCTCTCTTGCTCAACACAATAACTCTAAAGCCTGAGTTATTATCCCTCCTTGAATGCTTCAGTTGATCTCCTTGACCTTACACCTGTAGATCTCCTTGACCTTGCTAGCTTCAATGCTTTTACTTGCCTTCTTGCTTAATTACAATACATGCCTTATGGGTCTATAAATAATATCCCATGCTTACAAAAATAGAACTCTAGTTACAATAATTAGACACACAGCTCGTGACTATAATTAGTCGCTTGACATGCAAACACTCGCTTCACTTAACTGATTGTTCGTCAACAGCAGTTCCAAAAATACACAGGCGACCGATGTCGGTCCCTGCTAGTCTGGTGCTGCCGACGTCGGCCGACTGTCTGTCGTCGCCGGTCTCCTTCTCCACTGCATCTGACCGACATTGGTCATACTACCGACGCCGGTGGCTATGGTTCTTTAACATCCTTCCTTGTGTCTGCAAACAGTTAAAGCTTTTAGCTCCACACCTTAACATCATTTCCCTCTCTAATTACATCCCCACCTCAAGAAGTGACCTCTAGATATGAGATTCCAAGTTGGATACAAGGTGGAGAATCCAAGCCTAAGGAGATCCCAAGTTTTTTAAACACTTAAACTATTCCTAAAATTACATCAATACCTCAATAAGAGACTCTTAACCCTAAAATCCTAATATATAATAAGATAGTGGATTCATGAGGAAATAAAGAGGATAAAAGACTTGATGAAGAATGTGAAGTTCAGAAAGAGCTTGATCCTATGCAAGACCCTCCCACCCTTCCTCAAGAGACTTCTTATCTTCCATGTTAGGCTTCTTTTACTTTTCATCCTCATGATGATGCCTATAAATTTCAATAAATACTTTTCCAAGAGAACCTATCCAATCAAATTGAAGAGTTATAATCAAGGATGAAATTGCTAATTCAAGTTATGATGGAAGGTTTAGAGCCAAATAAGATCATATGCCTAAACACACACCATCTAAACTTCTTAAAGAGAGAGTTAAATATAAATCAGATGTGAATGAAGTGAGTTTAAAATGGAATGAAGAAAACAAATATATTTCAGCCCAAGGTCTACCTCCCCTTCGTCAAGAGCTTCCAAAAGAATCCCCTACATTTCACTCTCAGTCTGATTTTGAGTTCTATGTGCCATTTCCACCAAATAGTTCATCTTGTCCTCACCCCATCACCCTTTGCCTTGATGTACATTTGTTATGGAAACCTAATAGGAGTATTTGTTTGATAAAAACTTATAACTCTTGATTGAATAAATCCTAGCTCCTTGGCAGCCTCATTGGACTAAGTCACATGACTTCAAGATGCCTAGTCTTGGAATCACAGAGAAGAATATTGAAGATCTTGCAGCCCTTGAGAACCCAAGTCATGTTGTATAGGTTGAGATGAAACTTTAGATACCTCAATAGGTTATAAATTCTAAATAAGAAGTGGTATATTGTGTTTAATCTTTAGATTGGGTTGATATGGAAGAATGTTTTCCTTTTGACAAAGAAGGAGAAATGTTCATTGGTTCTTCCATCACTATACGATATCATGGATGGGCAAGAACAAGTTACTAATTAGAATTGGGATGAATTGTTTGAAATATTGGATCAGGTTATACTCCTCTTCAAGGAGGCTATGATCTAATCAAAGATGGAGAAGGCAACCTTAGCACTCAAGTGAGTATGCAAAGAAAAGGTAACTTTCAAATCTATCCTTCCAAGAGGCATATGCATTCCATGATGGCATTTTTGAAATCATAAATATGGGATATCATCCTCTCAACTATTTGGGAGAAACACATTATCTCTTAAAGGATGGAACAAGCTCCTCTTGGCCTCAATCTTCTAAGGAATAAGAAACCAATCCTCTTGAAGCCATACCTACAAAGAAGATGCAAGTTAACCATGATATGAAGAGTGAGCAGGAGTATGAGGTATGTTTACAAGTTAAATAGGAATATATCTACATTAGAGACTTATTTAATATTGATTTAATTGAGATCAAATCAAGTGAAGTACCAAGGCATAGGTCTGATATACAAAGCATCCAATTCAAGAAGAAACATGCTCGGCACTATGACTCATCTCATGAAGAAGAAGATTCAAGAAACTTTCCTTTTGATCATATAAAGGAGGTATTCTTAGTTTTTATTTGTGCATAATAATTTGTTTTTTAATTCCCCTAAGTGCTTTGAGCACATATGTGTGTGTGTCTTGTTAGTGTGTTTGATTTGCTTTGATCGTGTCCTTTGTTTTATGTGGTTGAGGTAGTCAAGTGGTCTTGTCTTGATAAAATATTGTGTTTAAATTCATCTTGTTGTGTCTCAAACTTCATATGAATCCCTAATCCCAATGGACTAATAAGGCTACTAGTCTAGTTAGTATAGCAAGCATACTACCCCTATGAGTCACCAATTTGTTGACCAAATTTGACCCTACAAGTCAAATTAGGACCCCTATAGGTAAAAATTTGAGTTTTTAGATGTTTTATGGGTATAATACTTTGTAATAAGGTATTTTATAATCTATTTTATGTTATTTAATTCTTTTTTAGCCTTAGTCATGGTCTAATAAGTTTAATTGTCATTTTCGGTCATTTAGTGGGCTTTTAGGGGTCATAAATACAAGTGGCATGGTTATCAAGGTGTATAATTGTCATATTTTCATTTTAAAAATATAATAGTTTAGATTACCTATCAATAATGTTAGATCAATCAGAATCTTGTAGGTTATCTAACTTAAATTCAAGAAACTAATTGAAAAAGGGGAGTTTGGCACTTGTACGACCCATGGGAGAAGGTGACACATGTGATAATGTATTGAAACATATATTAATATTCCTCACACAAATATCAGTGTTTTACACACTTTTTAAGTGATAAAAAAGGCCCAAAACCATTCTACTCTTTTCTTACCCTTTTAGACATGCAGAAGTGATTAACAGGTTCATGTTTGGTACGGTCAGTAGAAGAGGTTCCAAGTCAAAATATTTTGGGAGGTGGTAGTAAACTCATATATTCCATTTACATACTAATATTTATAATATTTGTCAACCATGATTTATGAACCATCTTTTACAAGTTGACTATGTTTTTTTCTTTGCCAATCTATGCACCCTATAGGTTTTGCTCCATTTTGGATAATTTTGTACAAAATAATTGTTTAAGTTGATTCCAAATGATTTTATATTAATTATATAATTATATTTATTCTTATTTTAGTTATCAAAGGTGTTTGTATATGTAAATCATCTCATGTTGCAAGAGGATGCATCATTTTGAATGACAAGCATGTTTCCACCATTTTTAGAGTTTCATGATTTTATAAAAGTTTTAGAGGGTGGAGATAATTCTATTAACATGTTTCAAATTTCATATCAATCCCCTCACTTTTCAATTTCATCCTCTAATCCAACATTCCATGA
This sequence comes from Torreya grandis, assembly GCA_037957365.1. NCBI lineage: Eukaryota > Viridiplantae > Streptophyta > Pinopsida > Cupressales > Taxaceae > Torreya > Torreya grandis. The sequence continues at coordinate 1,658,713 of JARHVA010002747.1, read as the reverse complement.
TTTTACAACCATAACTATCATACAGTCAATTTGCAACCATAACTTTCATATCAATCAACCACGAGAAGTGTGCAAATCTATGAGACACATCTATGGAGTTTTTTTAGAGGTCATTAAATGTTTAACACATTATAATTGTATGATTAATCAAGGAATATTTTCACTTGTTAGAAGATGAATGTGATAGTATATACATTCACCCATACAATCTTATGACAGGAAAATACACCTATAAGTGCTTTCATGGAGGATTCTCAACATTGAAAAGGAAGTGTAAGACCTTATTTTGAGTTTTAAGCATCCTATAGTTTCATTAAAACACCATCTTTGGGAGATTAATTGACTATTTTAGGTAGATTCTTTCAGGTACATGGACTGTCTTATGCTCACTGCCTGTATGCAGCTCACCACACACCTACAGCCTCTCATGATGATGTCATGATAAACATGAGATCCCTAGTGGTGATATAAATCCATTTTAAGTGTGAAGAGTTCATTTGAAGGCATTGAAATAATCCTAGTACCTATTGAGATCAAATGTGATGCTCACTATCTACAATTTTGCATTCTCTACGTATATTAATAATAGCCACCTATAGGTGGTACTAGCATAGAAATGTAAGTCCTTGTATGGGAGGTTAGAGCATGAAAAAATATTTCATTCAAATCTTAGTAGATGAAATTGACCATAACAGACCTCCTTGAAGAGTTAAATGGGAAAATTATAGTGAAGACTACTTTCAAATCAAATCCTTAAAAGCATAAAATAGAATGCTTTGGTGTTTTGTTGATAGCTAGTATTAGGGATGTTAAAGGATTTAAAGCATATAGATTGGTATCCCTTATATCCCCTACATAATACAATAACTTGGAAAAATTTTGAGGATAGAGGGTTGATGGAGTTTGGTTATTAGAAGCCTCAAAGATGCCTTTCTAAGCACTAAACTTAGGCAATGAAATCTACAAGAAAGAGCTCCAAATAGACCCTTCAACCAAAGTTGCAAACCTAGACTATGTCACCATGGTGGAGTGTTAAAAATAGTTGAAAGGACCATTTTTGACCTAAATTATCATCAAGAGGATTTTATATGCAATGATTTGAGTCTCATTAGCACCTACAAGTATTCTTTTCACCACATAATGCACACCTACAACTGATTTTAATTACACACAGTCCAAGATGGAGTTTTGAGATGGAATCACTAAGGTTGGTAGATGCGAGATGTTTTCAAATTTTTCATGAGATTGAATAATTATGTGTGACCTTTCAAGAGAAGAATCTCTACCTATAGGGTTTCACCTTTCCCAACATTGATTGTGTTGAGTAAGAAAGGTAGTAAACATAAAGGGGGATGATTCTTAGTGTTGGCATTGTCTAAACATGATACACAGGTTCAAATCATATCTAATTCAACAAAAATATTCAAAAAAGTTCTTTATTCACTAATATAAACGTCCAATTGAGCAAACATGCACCTAGAGGAACCAATTTTGAGTTCAAAATAGGAAATATAGTCAAGAGTTGAAACTCAATTTTGAGTGAGTAAGGAGTATCAAGGGTATGCAGTAAGTTGGAATGATAAACAAGTTTAAAACATATACAACATGGCTTTTATACCTTGAAATTTTTATATCCAATGAAAATCATGCACAAGAAAGAGTTCAAACCAAGCAATGTACAAAATTGGAATGATAAACAAGTTTAAAACATATTCAACATGGTTTTTATACCTTGAAATTTATCTATCCAATGAAAATAATGCACAAGAAAGAGTTCAAACCAAGAAATGCACAGTCAGCCTACTAAACACTGTACAATGACATGATCAAAAGCTTATTTTTGGTGTAGAATGTCTTCACAACTTGGGGAGACGACTCCACTATTTTTTTTCCTAGATAAATAGGGGAAGTGCCCTTTTTTATCTCAAATAGAGGGCAATTCCCCCATGCATAAGCCTTGTAGTCTTATCAAGTGGAGAGAAAGGGATAGACTAAGAGCTAATACAACCTTTTAATGAGGTGTGTGGAGTTATATGACACTCATTAAGAATTAATAATAGAGAGAGTAATACCAATAGAAAGGTCTAGACCCTCAAAAGTGCCGATAGGCTCATGAGGCATGGTTATGCCTAGAGTCCAATTAAGAGGTCACTTTCACTTCTAGATCTAAGTGAGATTTACAACTAATTGAATCATGTTTTTTGGGTCACTATAGAGGTGATAAAATTTTTAGAAGGCAAATAATTTATAGTGGAATCCATTTTTGGCCCAAAGGCAACATTAGCCATGTGTAGATGAAAAAAAAGAGCTTAATAGGTCAAATTTGAATGATCATATCTCCATTGGTACCTTTCTTGGAGATCCAATAGGTTTATATGTGTTATTATGGGTCCTAAAGATCAATCTTGTGAAATTTTTCTGCAAATTTTAATGTCAAGTTTTTATAAACGAAGCCTAAGAGGGTAAACATGCCTAAACCCTCCAAAACCCTTGTTAGTGACCATTTTGAGAAAATGAGGATGGATATGCATCAAAATGGACTATTTTTACCAGGATTATGATTGGAGTTTGTATAATACTCTCTCAAGATACTCCCCACCTTTTTTATTTGTACGAAATCATACAAATAGGGTACTTTTAACTATTTTGTGTGTTTTACAAGTTCTAGGAGGTTTTAAGAGATGAAAAAAGTTTGGGATGAAAATAGAGACTTATTATAACTTGATATGGCCATTTAATTTTCTATAAAATTTCTTAAGTGTGATTACAAACAACTTCATCTTAGCTAGTCAAAACTGACATAGTGACCAAGCTAGTAGAAGGGTGGAAAACTTCAAGTGAGCTAATTTTAAGGTGTGTATGATGCCACTAAGGACATGGAGTATCTTTAAAAGTTTCATTCACTCCCTCACATGTATTTTTATGGAAAATTTATTCCTTTTTAGATGCCAAGTGTTTAGGGTGCATAAATGAAGAATTTTTTAGATTGCAAATGGTGATAGCTCATTCCCAGATGATGCCAAATGACTAGGACTAAAACCAATACATGGAGAGGCATGTCTAAAATCCTTCATTCTAATTCCAATAATCATACTTGTCCTTATTTTTTTTTTATATGTTTAAATATATGTGGATGATGAAGGCAATTTTTTGAGCCAAAATAAGGAGTTTCATACCATTTTTCATGAGTTTTATGCCTTGTATGAACACTTGTACTTCTTAACCTTGAATGTTACATTCCGCACTCTCTTCCCATGAAAAAGTAACTCATTATATTATCATGACAAGTGTCCTTGTGACCTTTGGACTTCTCTCTTCTCCTCTCACTCTCAAGTTTTATAAGAACTAGCCATTTTGGCCTTTGTAACTTATGTTCCACCTAAGTATGGTGAATCCCTGCTGATTTTCATACCATTTTATCAATAATACTAATGATTTTTAACTCTTCCATAACTATTCATAGTGTTTTTACTTGGACTATTTATTTTACTTAGTGATGGCTTGTTATTTCCTCAACATTGTTGTTTCAATCTCTCACCTATTTGCAGTTGGAAAGCTTCTTCTTGTAGGGCATGTGAAGTGTTCTAGGAAGTGTCAAAGTTGAGTTAGTTGATATATTCACTAGTGACATTCAAGGCCTCTTGTCTATTCCTCTTAGCCTAAACATTAATCCATAACCTCATAATGTAATATTGATGTGAGAAGATGTATATTCGACAAGTATATATTTGGTTAGTCTCTTGGTTTCATGTGTAACATGTAGCTAGTTGTAAGTCATCAACTTATTTGGTGTATCACCTCCCTTAAGATAGTTTGATTTCAATTTTCTCTCTCCCTTTCCCCCCAAGTTTAGGTGCAGTAGTGATCTAAAGTGGCAAATCAAGGGATCTATCCCTATCTAGAGATTCATCATATTCTTAAGCTCACCCACAGCATAGAGGGATCTATCTCTCTCTCTCTCTCTCTCTCTCTCTCTCTCTCTCTCTCTCTCTCTCTCTCTCTCTCTCTCTCTCTCTCTCTCTCTCTCTCTCTCTCTCTCTCTCTCTCTCTCTCTCTCTCTCCTCTCTCTCTCTCTCTCTCTACCCACAAATATTAACCCCATGAAAGTAGTAAGATGCAAGGTCTCACCACTGAATACCAAGCTAGGAAATCAAGGGTTTGTTTTTACCATGTTAATGTTTTATTCAAAGAGGGAATTGTAAGAGTAGATACTATCATGGAAAACCTTCTAGACTCGGCTATAGGCTCATATTTTCTAATTTTTTCAAGATTTATGGAAATAGAGCTATACTCTACTCATAAAAATAAAGGAAATAACTAATGTAATGTTGGTTTTGTAATTGTTTTCTATACAATAATAGGTTGATATGAAAAATCCAAATGAGATGATAAGCTACATTTTAAAATTTCATGTTATGTAAACTGACATATGGATAGTTACCAAATCTAAGATATTATATGCAAGATAACATGCAAATAATGCAAAATGAAATGCAATGAGGGGAAAGTGAAATTAAATGACTAGATTTATAACCATTTAAGGTGTAAAGAGTTCACATATTCATAGAAATCCTTGCCCTCTAAAGTGCATAATTGATAGGATCCATTTTTAAAATATTCATTCAATAAGTAAGTTCCTAATTATTTACATTTAAATTTATTAATTTTTCCTCTCTTTTTATCTTTTTGACCATCAAGTATTAAAACAAGGTCTCCTACATGTATAGGACATTTTCAAGCATAAATGTGAATCTCACAGTATTGTTGATAAGGCATGATTATCTCTATTCTTTATGTTCTAATGGGTTAATAAGGGAAGGCCAAATTTTTTTAAACATTCAATGGGATGTTTTTTATAGTCTCCTTATATAGTAAGATTGTGTACATATTTTTGTAGTTTTCAATACTACTGATAAGACATGGTTGAATATTATTTTTAGATAATTATATTCGATGTCAATATTTTTCGTTTATGATTACAGATACATCAACATGTTAGTATACCATGATCAAGAATACCCTAGTTAACATTTTTCATCTTCATACTAATCAAACAAGATATCAGCTACTAACATATCATAAACTACCTAATGGAATAGGTAGGTAAAATGATATCTTTAACCTAACTTACCATGTTTCCATGACTCTTTTTAGTCTAAGGGTGGAGAATGATATCTTATATGTAAGATATATAAGTTAAAGGTTCAGGTGAAGGCCCTGATTGATGCCTTTCTAGTAGAAGGGGTCAAGCTTCCTTAAGCTGACAAATAAGAGGGGACACATCCTATTCAATGAGGCACTAACATGAGATGACCTAAGAGCCATAAACTATGACCCTTTTCAACATTTGGGCCCTCCCATAAAATGAGGATAGGTTCTTAGGACCATTTATTTAACTATGAGACTTAGACTACTGTATAGTTTTTTATTTTTTGACATTTTGAGATAAACTTTCCCCTCTATGGAGTTGGATTTGACTATATATTTCTTTGTAAAAATCTAACATTTATTATGATATATATAGGAGATACTATAGTCTATTTTATTGGCTTGTCATTCACATGCCATGCATTTTAATTTTCATGTATGTATTTCATTTTATTAACTTTAGACGATTAGGCATGTGATCTTATACCATGTATCTTTATGTTTTGATAAAAATGTTATGTAAAATGTTTATATATGTGAGAACAAAATGTATGCAATGATGCAATGTGATGAACATGTATGAAGTCTTAAATTTGCTAGCATCTATTTTGTAGGTGATGAACCAATTACTTCATTTACACAAGGCATGACTCAGCTTGTAACAAAATAATGAAAAATGGGAAATGGGACACACACACACACACACACACACACACACACACACACACATGAAATGGTGATAATGAAAACTATAAATCAAAACATTGCATGGAAAAAGGAAGATGATGTAATCCTTATGAGAAAATAAGAATATATAACCAACTACTATTGGTTCCATATATAGATAACTATCCCTAAAATTATTGATAAATGGGATAAATTTACCCTTTTTGACATTAACATATAGACAAGCCTTCTAAAGAACCTTTTATTTGGACACTTTCTACTCTGGTACTGCTTGATTTTTAATTTTTCTTTGTAAACCCCTACACTTAGTCTTATGTGACTATGAAGACACATGATCTCATCACCAAAGGTTAGATGTCAATGAGGACATATTCCCTCAATGATAACTCCAAGCAACTAGTAAGATGTGAGAGATCAACACCGAATATCAATGAAGGGTAAGAGATGTGGAATTTGACTTTTGTTTTGCATAATATTTTGATTTTTAGGAGTGTCTTACTTTCTCTTTTATCTCTCTCTCTCTCTCTCTCACACACACACACTCATGTGTGTGTATGTTTGTAAGGCCCTTACTGAAAAATATTGGACCCATGAAACTAGTAAGATGCAAGGGCTCACCACGAAATACCAACATAGGTAATCAAGATTATTTTTTTAGAATGTTAATGTTTTCTTCTAATAGGGAATTGTAAGAGTAGAATCTATCATGGAATTTCTTATATACTAGGATGTAGGCTAGTATTTTATAAGCTTTACAAGAATGTGTAGGGAAATAGAGGTATACTCTACTCATAAGAACAAAGGAAATGACCAATGTAATGATAATTTTGAGATTATTTTCTATAGGATAATAGGGTTATATGAAAAATCCAAATGAGATGATAAGCTAAATTTTAAGAGTTCAGGTTATGTGAATCAACATTTGGATAATTACCAATCCTAAGATCTGATATGCAAGACAATATGAAAATAATACAAAATGAAATGCAATGACTAGATGTAGAAACATTTAAGGTGTAAAGAGTTCATAGATTCACAAAACTCCTTACCCTTAAATGGGCATAACCGATAGGATCCATTTTGAAAATATTCATTCAATAGGTAAGGTCGTAACTAGTTGGGTTTAAATTTATGAATTTCTCCTCTCTTTTTGTCTTTTTAACCATCAATCATAATTGTGAAACTAATAGTATTGTTGATAAGGCATGATTAACTCTATTATTTTTGTCGTAATGGGTGAATAAGGAAAGGCCAAAGTTTTTGAGTATTCAATGGGATATTTTCTATAGTCTCCTTATATAGGAGGTTTGTAGACATATTGGTGTAGCTCTCAATACTATGATAAGAAATTTTTGACAGTAATTTTTCCATCACCATGATTGGGGAAGGTTTTGATAACTTGGTGAGTAATTTTCTATGGTCTTATTCTTTTCAATATGGGTAGAAGAGTCAACACTAAAAATTTCTATGTATTTATCAAAAATGATGTTAATTTATATTTTTCCTATTGTTAAGATATAAATCCTTCCATCAAGAGTTATAATGGGCAAGGGAGGGTGAATGGTTTGATTATCTATCCTAAAGTCTAAACTATTTCTCGTCCCTACGTGATATGGGGTTAGGTGACTACAATAAAGCTATGGATCATCAAGTTATTTTAGGGGTTTATATTTGTGTACCAATATTTCTATCATGCCAACATGGTGGTTTGAAATATTAGGTCTAATATCATCTAATCCAAGAGGCATTTGAAGAGTATAGGTTTCAATCTTATGAGGACCAAATATAAGTCTATTTGGTTCATATGTTTTCCAAATAATGATAATTTTAGTCATAGACTTGGTTGAGATGGATGGAACTGAGAGCTTATTCAATTACTATTTATGTTGTTTCAACCAATTTTTTTTAGTTTTTTAATGTGATGAGGGATTAGGAATTTTGGCAACCCTCATTAATATAATTGCCTTGGTTTTTGGGAGGTATTTATCCTCAACAAACTGTGGGGGCTTTGTTACACCATTTTCGGGCAAGTGATAATCAATGTGAAACCCTAGTTATTTGTACATGCTCATTTTAATGCCATCAAATGGTTTAGGATGCCTGTGGGCTATAAAAACCTTCTTCAGATGAAGGAACCTAATTTTTTTAAATAGTGTAGAAGGGATTTTCTTCATTTTGTGGATGTAAACTCTACCCAAGATCATGTTGTAATTTGTATCTCTATTAATCACATGATATTTTTTTTAAATGGTATTCAAACCCAAATTAATAGAATTAGGTTGGTCCCTATTGACTTAGACTTGAGGCTATTATAACCTTGCAAAGTGTTACTAGTACTAAAGCATTTGGTTTCTATGTACCCAAGTTTTTGAAGAAATTGAAAGGGGAATTTGTTGATAACTAACCCAAACTATTGTTCATTTTACATAATTGTTATAGATCCATGCTTACATAAATTTATTTTTATTTCCTATCTTGTTCATCTTAGAATCAAGAGGGAGACTTAAAATATCAAATAAATAGCTAGCACCTCTTGAATTATACCAAGGCAAAAACATGTCAAGATTAATGTGGTTGATATGGGCTTGAAGTGGGGGAGTAACAATGGATAAATGTCCCAATCCTAGGGCTTAAATATATTTTAAATAGTGGGTGCTTGAGTTATTAAATAAATAAATGAGACATGTGAAAATGTCTTCATAAGCTCTCCAAATAAATCATAGTTTTGCACAACTCTAAGTTTGGCATAAACCTCTAAAATGTTGGAAGGGTGGGTATTTAAGGGTTGATATTCCCTTGTATGAGTGATAATGTCCATTTCTTCCTCTATTTATAAATCCACCACTTTGATCATTATGGTCTTCCCTTTTACCACTAATTGGGGTAATACATCAAGGTTAGTTGTACCATAAGTAGAAGCCTAAGCATCATGATTGGATGTTGGTTGTGTGAAAGTTGGTCTTATGAGATACCTTATGGTTGGATCTAGGTTAATCTCCCTTGATTTTTTAGGAATGGGTTTATATATATATGTATGTTTTAATTTTAATAATTCATATTTATTTTGAACTATACCTAAGGGTTTGCACTCACATTTCCTAAGAACATGTCAAAAAAATATGTTTTGTTCCTATGAGATTATTTGAATGAACTTGTTGTACCCTAAAATGATCAAGTTTCATACTCAACCACATGATGTAATAGGTATTAAATGTTATGGTCATAGTCTTTAGGCCTCTACTTTTTTCCTTTTTGACCAAACCCCTATTGGTTATTCCATTGAGAAAAGGGTTGTTTTTAAAATTATGGGAAATGGTAAATGCCATGAATCTAGTTTTGGGTTTGGTTTTGGTTTTGGTTTTGGTGTTGCATGCTTTAATGTGAAGTGATATTTAAATTATACACATGAACTATTTATGGAGGGTTATTTTTTTGCATACCATTATATTTTTATTTGCATTTTTGTTCATGAGTTATTGTTGATAGGGTTTGCTTTTATTCTGGTCAGTCACACCATTTGTGGTAATGTTCTTGTTTCAGTTAAAAGGATATTGGGCCTTGGTTAATATTATTTTGGTTTTGAAATCCCCCATTTTTTAGTTAGGAGTAATAATATGCCATTGGTCTCATAAGTATAATATCCACTATAGATAGTTTCATGGTTGATTCGCAAAGTCCTCTCGAGAGATTCTTCATAAGATCAATAAGGGAATTTTTGCACATATTACCCCACCTCTTTATTAAGGGAGTGAAGGAAGATATCACATATTTCCCACTCATCTATATTTTATGCACTGGTAGATTAATATAGAACCTATCACCATTTCATGATGAAATGGGTAGTAAATTCATTATTTTCTTGTATGATATGAAGGAAATCTTGAATGTAAGTTTTTATAAGCTTCTTAAAATCAACGTATTTTAGAAATTTATCCTTAAGTTGTCATAAATAATGGATAGATTCCTTAGGGAGATAGTAATACCAGTCGATAGAAATTCCCATTATGGTTTTATAAAAAACTATTTGAAACCACCACATCCTAAGGTAACATTTCTCTAACGGTTTTGGCATAAGCCTTGATGTCAGCATTGGGATCTCCCTCCCATTTTAACTTGAGAAGTTATGGAAAAAGACATGGTAAGATAACTCCCTATATAATTTGGTTGAGGGGTTCCTTTAAGGATTCACCATATGTCCCCATGACATTAAAGTATGTGGAAGGTGTGATGGGATAAATTAAAATGGGTTGGGTTAAATAGGGGTTAGTCACATAACCATTAGGGGAAAAGAGGGTATTTGTCAAGATAAAGTAGAATAGGCCAAAAAATAGTTATCTACCTAAGTGGATTTAGATAACATGTGGAATTAGGGAGGTAATTGGATAGAAAAAATAGAAAGTGTTGGTTAAAATGGAGGGGTGTATGTATCCATTTGGCTAACATGTAGATAATTAGAAGAGTTATATTGTGATAGTCGGTTAATTACCGCATATGTAAGAGCAACATAATGTGGTGGTTGGTTTATCACCATGCTCATTGGAAAGATGTAAGGTAGTGTTTGATTGGTTACCACATTGTTATGAGAAATATATAATAATAACATCATAGCAGAGTTTGGATAGGAGTTTGATACACTAGAGGATGGATTAGTGTCATAAGGTTAGGAACTCCACCCATAAAAATGTCTATTGGATTTTTGTATTTTTATTAAGGTTAAAGGTGAGTTTTTTTTACTAGGGACCCCAATCCCTATCAGAATAATAGATACAAAGAATAAAAAGATGATTTACCAAGTCCCAAAGAGAAACAAAACTAAATAGTCACAAGAACAACTACAAATAGCCAAAATATAGCCTAAGAACAACTTAAGTAACACCAAAGATAAAAGATAGCCAAAAAAGAATTATAATCACTCTAAATGTCCAATATCCTTGAGACATCCTCCTAGCATATTTTCATGCATTTAATGTTCATGTCAATCTAATGAAGCATATTTTCCTTGTCTATGTCTTTAGAACATTCACTGCATTGAAAATGCTTACCCTTACCCTTTGAAAAGCTCTTCATATCAATCAGACCTCCCATGTGAGACCTTAAGTTTTCCAAATTATGAATTAATTCATGCATGGTTGCCTTCTTTCAGTTGACCAAGTAGCTAATATTATTCTTAAGTTTGTCATTTTCACATTCTAGGGCACCAACCCTATCTCTGGGTCTTTGAATTTGGGTACTACAGCCTTTCTCAATATCTTTCTGACTCAATATTTTATTGTCTTGTTGAAGAATTTCCACTTTTCCTTTTATCTCAAACAACTCCCTCATGAACCACCTTATTATCAATTTTTGTAGGTCTAATTTTGACTATTTTTTGTTTACCTTTTAAAGAATCAACCATGACATTAAAATTTTCATTTGAGTCCTATCATTGGATTTCTATTTCTTCCAACTCTTATCTCCTTAAGGTTGTCTCCTACTTTCTTCTTACCCTTTTCAAATTTGTCAATAGGTTCTTACTTTTCTCCCCTTCAATCACATTCTATGAATTAGTCTCATCCTTATCTCCTACCAAAATAAATTGTCTAGTTGATGATCCAACTTTACCTATGTTAGTTTCCTTCTAACCAAACCCTGAAGTAATTTTCGTAGAACTTCTTAGCCTATTCTTAATATTAACCACTTGTGATTTGGGAAGTTTTTTGGATTTGTATTATGTAAGTGGTTAATTGGGGGATGATGTACATGATATTAAGGTACCTATTAAATTAGTGCATGCATTGAACTAGGAGGAGGATGGATCTGATTTGGAGGAGATTTGTGGATCTCTAAATCTCGATTGCAACTCACCAAAGTTGTGATGAGTTATTTGAAGGTGAATTAGTGTTTTTTTGAATGATCTTCTTGGTTGGATACTCAATAAATATTAGTTAGTATCCCATAAATGTTTTATTAGGGTTTGATGACTTAGGGCTATCATGTTTTTTTAGGAGTTATAGGAATATTTTGGATGAGAGCAAGATTATTTTGAGGCATTTGAATCTTGTTCAACCCATCTTCTAAATAACATATTATTTCAATATAGTGATCAAATTTTATGACACTTTCCACATCAGTGTTTTGTAGTCTAATAAAAAGCCTAACTTCCACATGGATACTAGTGTCACTCTCATTAGTTATGATCATATTGTTAGATTTAGTATGGTTGATAGTAGTCTCTAGTGGAAACTAGACTTTTTGAAAAGCCACTCCAAATCTATTATGAGAATTTAAATGTTGGTTTGGACAATTCATATCCATATTCTGTGTGGGATTTTTAGTGTTCTAATTGAATAGATAAGTTTCACCTTTGGGTTGAAAATTTATAATATAAGTGTAAATATCCATACTTATTTCAAATATATCTTGATCTAACACATTAAGAGATGGGGATATGGATACCCATAGAATATGGAAAAGGTATAAGGCTAGAGAAAAAGAGCAAGAATGGAAGAAAAGAGGAAAAATACAAAATAAAAAGCCTTTCATCCTAGGTTCACCAATTTTTATGCTCTTGAAAATCACTCACTAACCTATGCACCCAACTTCTCTAGTTATATCTAAGACAACCAACGTAATGGATGGATAATGGATGGAACTAAGGATTGGGTTAATTATTGGGTAGAATAAGGTTTGAAATAATAAGTGGAGAAGAATGATCAATTTAATACCAAAAGAGTTACATTGTGTCATGTTGCTCATTAGGATCATTCAACTAGGTAAAAACATAACTCTAATGTCCCTCAGTGTTATAGATGACAAAGAGGTGAACCTCTTGATTGGTGCTAGGAATAGTAAGGTGATGGTGATCTAGTTAGATGACTCAAGGAATATGATAAAATATATCAGTATGACTATAATTTTTTAATGTCATATAAAAATGTGAATGATATATGCCAATATTAGGCTTGAGGGAAAATAAAAGGGGCAATGGGAGACTAGGCAAGGATAGAATTTTATCAGCATCGAGTTTGGGGAAGAAAAATTATATGTATATAAGGAATTTAATCTTGCCCTTATATACTATTAAGGGAGTATAAAAAAAAGGAGTGGGATAGGTATGTAATGAAAAATTATCTCTTAATCTTAGTGTTAATATCATATTGAATGTTGATTCCAAGATCTGGTGCTCTAACTCTAGGGAAAAGGCTTGTTATAAGGAGATAAGGATGCTCTAGGAGTGTCATCCAAGAGTCAATATAATCTAATGTGTAGGTATAAGAGCTTATTTTTAGGATGGTGCATGATAATACTTTTTGTTTTGTAATAAGCAAGGATTTAGGGTGCTCATTCTCATTTGGACAAGGATTTGATTATTTCTTGTTTTGAGTTCTATAATGTTTTAACTAAAAAGAAAGTAAGTTAAACTACTTGCTAAAAATAAATGATTGAAACTAAATAACATGCATTCTATTGTGATTATAAGGATCACAATGGTTTAAATGAGATCTAGGCTAAAATAGTTTTTCTATTTACAATCAAGACTCCACAATACAAGTTATTTCCATCCAAAACAAGATTTAAGCAAAAGATTCTCCTAAATGTAGACTAAAGTATAATTGAAAGCAAATACTTTGTCAAAATTATTTTTCCTCTCTATTACATTGAAATAAGACTTGTATTTATAATGACTAATGATCCTAAACCCTTATAGAATTGTAGCCAAAAATATCCACTTGACTCAGCATAATTTAAAATTTATCATTTACCCTCAAACTAGGTTGGCCTAGGTTAACCTAGTTACGAAATATACATCATGAATTTTAGACTACATCAACTCGCGCCTATCTAATTTGAATTTTGGTGGGAATAAAAAATACTACATTAACTCAGGCCGATATAGTCAAAAAAGATAAGTCTTGGTTTAGCTAGGTGCTATTAGGAAGAATATTTATTAGGGGATGAAGTATGAAAGATTTTTTAGTGGATATAGGCATCATATATGTAAATAAAAATCTTGTGATGTACCAATGGTTTGTCCACTACTTTCTCAATACACCCTTAAAGGTGTGTACATAGAGAGTTTCAAAATTGATAGGTTGATACAAAAGTAAGTGTTAGTAAATGATAAAATTTAAAATAATATTGTGTATACATATACCCCACTTTAAGCTCATCACATGTCATTAGAGTGTAATATGGGAGGTGTTTCAAGAAATAATATAGCAACACACTAATTATGTTAATAATTTACAGTAAAAAGTGGAAAATTTTGAAAGTAAATAATTGAAATTATTGAAATTATCATATACATAACTTGACTTACCTTTATCATTGAATTATCATATGTTATATTTATAGTCTTGATCATGGAGGGCACAATAACTATGTTTGATAAAACCTAAGAATAAAAGGATAGAGATTAAAAATTAACAATCATAGGAAACTAAAAATAAATGGAAACTTTCTTGAAAATTAGAAAATTTGGTAAGTTGGGATGACAAAGGCTAGGTTAGACCCAAAATTTCCAAGTTAAATGACAAAAGAAAGGGAATAATAGGTAATTCAAAATCCAAGGCTACTATTGACCAAAAGACCCAAACATGTATCTAAAGTAAGAAAAATAATAATCCATATGAAACCAAGGAATAATGAAAAAGAATAATGTAATCAAAATCAACGTAAGATAATTAATGATCTAGAATAAAACAAAAATGGAGAAAGCATAGATTTAAAAAATCAACATCAAATGAAAGAGAAGTAAAAATCTATACTCAATCAATGATGGAAAACATAAAAATGTAAAAATCAACATCAAATGAATGAGAAGTAACAATCCATACTCAATCAAAGATGGACATACTAGAAATAATTTAGAGAAATGAGATGAAAATGGCCTGAAAAAATCATTATCCCTAAAATATCTAAATGAGTTCCAAGAAGTATAAGGTAATGACTAAAAAAAATATTACTAAAACTCAAAGATGTAGTTTCTATTATAATGATGGATAAAGTGAAAATAGTCAAATTTTGATCATGTCAAAGAAGAGATGAAGAATAAGAATGAAAGAAGTTGATAAAATATGTAGAAACAAAAATTCCTATCAAGGGGGAAAATGAAATGGGTGATAAGGGAAAGAGGGCAGTACCAAGGTGCAAACATAGGCTTTACCAGAAATAAAGAACTCACATTAGGTTGGTGAGACTAAAAAAGTTTTGACGTCAAGTATGTATAGATAACTCTACCAAAAGACACAAGTGTGGGATAACTAGTGAAGTATAAGTACCATCCCATGAAGGCTATCAAAAATGGACCTACCTTACCACAATGTGTTTCCCATTCTTTAGGACCCGTTATAGAATCATCAGTCTAATATGAAGATTGGGTACTTATGCGATAAATTAGGTGGCACTGGTATATGATAATAAGACATTTTATCCTAGTCTATTATCCTACCACACCTTAATGGACCTCAACTCTATTATGTGATAGAATGTGGATTTTGACCATCGACTAGAATATGAGGTGTGTTGAATAAATATCACATCTTTTAGTGTGATTTGAGTTTTTTTTTTTCTTTTGATCATTGCCTTTTTTCTTATGATATGGATTTTAACTCTTTTGGTTGTTGATATTCCTCCTCCATATAAAGTTATAAAACCAAGCATGTGTGATAAAAATATTTATCATAAGAGATGTAACAATCCCACTGGGTTTTATCAAAATATAACAAATTTTTTAATTAATTACACATATTCATCTAACAGATTTCACCATGAGAAATCTAATTAAGTGATCTTTAACTAAATGCATTATTTTAGTTAACCACACAAATTTTATAGCTAATCCACTTAAATAATGATCACCATGAAAAGATATAAAAAATCATGAATAATGTTGAATAAATAATAAAGACTGCATTTAATTCATTAAAATAATAATACAATTTTAGCCACGATTGATATGATATTACAGCCACTATTGTAGAAGTAAAATGACTAAATATTATAGTTTCATCAATAAATAATATCTCAAATAATAATACACGATACAAAGCTCCATGGATCATGAGTCTCCACAACTTAAGAGTCTCCATGACTCACGTGTCAATCTATAATTTCAAGTGTAGTACTCTTGCAAGGAGGAAGAACATCATCCAAGTGATTTTTCACACTAACCATAAACCATAGATCCCTCACACTATATCCCAATAAGGAAATAGACCTCCCTTCACGGATGGGTAGATAATGATAGTGCGATAATATAGAGTGATAAAGTAGAACTCATGTGATATAAGATATCTAATACATGATGTGTACCGTTAAAAAATTTGTTCTAACAAGATATTGTACAAACATAAAAATTATATCAACAGATGAAATGACAATTTTTAACTATAAACATTACTTTGGCCAAAATTTTTAAATAGATATGATCTTTAAGATCAGTCAATTTCATACATACCACTCAGTCTGATTACATCTCATATTGCATTGATGGTTCTAATTAAAGTAGTGAAATTCATTCACTACTTATTTAGTGTCATAAATGTGAGATTTAATTAAAATATGTATAATTTAAATACCAATATATTCAATCAAAATATTCCCTATTAGCATATATAATTTTACTATCATCAAATGTAATGTAATGAATCTACTATCATGTTGTTTATTACAAAATAATAAACAAAATCAAAAAAGTCCTTAATATAAACATAAAATCTAGATAAGAATTATATCTAGACTGTAAGTTACCCAATATCACAAATTAACTTGAAATGTTACTTCATCCACGAAACAAACATTAATCACAGATTATTTATTTGTTCATATTCTAGATATTTGAAAAAAGGCCAGTCATAAAATAACTTAATAAGATATGTGTTTAAATAATTAAATACCTTATTTTAATGTTTCATCTAAACATTAAATATATAATAAATTACCCATTTTACCTTGTTATAATAATAATGTTTATAAGCATATCATGATTGTGTGTGTGTGTGTTTGTGTGTGTACACAATCGTGATATGCTTATAAACATTATTATTAGAACAGGGTAAAATGGATAATTTGTTATATATTTAATGTTTAGATGAAATATATATAACAAATTTCCCATTTTACCCTATTATAATAATAATGTTTATAAGCATATCACGATTGTATATATTATCATAACAGAGTAAAATGGGTAATTTGTTATATATATATATATATATATATATATATATATATATATATATATATATATATATATATATTCTCAAATTTATAATACTATCTATAATCATATATTTTATACCATGTATATACATATACTATTTTTTAAACTCTCACATAAATTTCTATACTGTCACAATTAAGATGATGTATATGTTATACTCTAAGTAGACATCCACTACCTATGATCTTAGAGTATCTCATATACTCTTGATATACATTCAAGCTACACTAAAATTATCCCAATACCCTTAACATACCAGATAATTCTCATTTTATTTGTTTTACTAAAATGCACAAAATTTATGTGATTAACAATTCGAACACAACCAAATAATGACATACCAATATTCATTATTTAAAATTACACAAATCACTCAATTCAAAATACTTAGTCGACTATGTCTAAGTATTAAGAATTCTAAGATAAAAATAATCAATCTTTAACCACATAAATACTCTCATAAAAAATATTGTTTGACTGCATACTCAGTCCTCTCATAAACTATGCAAGGGTCTCATTCATAAATCAATCTGAGTGTATGTAATACATAGATATAACTATTTCATAAACAAACTCAGTCTTATCATTTACACAGTTCATATATAATAGGTTCAAATGATAATCATATAACTCAGCCAAATCAATATACTATCCAAATAAACTGTATAGAGAATAAGAAAATCATATATGTCTAAGAATTTTGTGATTTAAATCTTATGTCTAAGACTTATAATTGCCTCATAAAATTAATTATACAAATAAATTCCTAGATCTATAACATAACATAGCCAAATCAAAATTCACCTTTATATATAAATCTATGCATAAATCCAAATACATAGATAATTGTTTACTTCTACCTAACAAATTATCTACCGTTGGCATCATTACCCACTTCAAGGTTTTACATGTGTATGGCTTGAATAGAAATTAACCCCCAAATCCATATATATTAAATTATGTATGATACAGATTTTAATAACAGAAACTAAGTATAAATATTCTATACCCATTTCACAAATCTGTGTAAACCAATACACAGAATTTAATTGAAACCTTTACCTATATATATATATATATATATATATATATATATATATATATATATCATCTGGCATTAGTACCAAGTATATATATATACTAATGCCTGATGATTTATATATATTTGGGACTAAATCTCGATGATATGTGTGTGTGTATTTTTCATACACAATCAAATTTGTTAAAAAAACATATAACATCTTTCACCCAAATTTCTAGTTAAGAATATACACAATCAAATCCTGCATAACACATATAGAATTTGACAACCAAAACTGAGTCAAATCTTGCATAACACATATAGCATTAAAGCTTATATCCCTAAACTAGTTTGACAACCAAAACCAAGTCAAAGACCTTACCCAAAATACCCTTTAAATGAAATAACCATACTAAAAAATTCACAGGGTTTACAAATTGAAACCATAATTAAGATGAAGCTTTCATAGAGCTAATATAACCATGGAAAAATCCTAAAGCTCTATCTATTCCGCTAGGTTTATGTTGGGTTGGGTGTAGGGTTCTGTAGATGGTCGAGCCATCCACAAGGCCCTACATTTAACCCTTAATTTTTTTTAATTTTTTAAAAAAATGAAACCCAATAAATCCCTTTTATCAATTCCTTTCCAAAAATTCATCAAACACAATACACAAGAATTTAAAGTACATCACCAACCTATAGATATGACTATAATATTAAGGAAACCAAATTTTGACTTCACTCCTTAGCTTGAATATCCTTTCTTCTCTTTTTGTATACTACACTCCCATATGTTGTGTCCTCACCAACCTCCTTCCCTCCTCTTTTACTCTTATTCATACCTTTACTTGTCCCCCAATTTATCCCCTATTATTGGGGACAAATACTGATTAAAACTATGTATGCCATGAATAACTTAATAGAACTCCACTAAGCTATAGTCCACCACCATTTTCTCATGCAACCAACCACCAAACTCACATAATGATTTTCAAAATGATTATTAACTCAAATCAATGAATAGATTAGATACCCTAATCATCTCAAACTTTCCCCATAACAAATAAAATAATCATTAAATAATCCTTTGAAATATGCATGCTTTTTGACTCTGGTAATATCTATGCATGTCAACTTTATAAAAAATTTCAACATTATAATACCATGCAACGTTGACCAAATGACAATTCTAAATAGCATAATGACCATATGACCAGGTAATATATATATGACTTTAAAACACCATCGATAATGTTACCAAGTCATCCAAAAATCAATGCATTTGAATTCAAACTAGAAGTTAACTTCCTAGGTTAAATAAATAACCATAGACTTTAACAAGATTCATCAAACACAATGATATTCATATAATATTTAATGCAATTATCTATAACACTTTGCATAGCATTTTCTTTATTGCCTAAGCACTATACTTAAAAATATTAATTTTTTTAATCATGCCAACTGAAATCATCCATTAATGCCTAACAAAGAACTTATAAGTCATTAAGTCTTATTATAGGATATATAATTTTTATAATGATAATAGTAACTTTATAACATAATCAATCACTAATAAATTGATCAAGCTAAGTAATGAAATATATCTATTACTACAACAAAGAATCCAACAAAGTATTATTTATACAATCACTCAACTATGTACAATACAATTATTTAGTTATTATCAAATAGTGATAAATTATATTAAAATATGAATAAATTCATTCATTTAACCAAGCAATAACATTGACAGTTAATTAATACAGTAACAACTAGATTAGTGAAATTATACAATCAAACAACATGATCATAGAATATCAAAATATCACAACAGACATAAATAATAGAAAACAAAACATAATATAGCTATTTAACTCACAACCATAATCACAAAACATATTATTCTACTATTGTGTGTGTGTGGGTTTCTATTTTTTCTCTTTGTCATCTCCCAATGCCTCCATCTACACCATTCAATGATGCTCTCCTTCTATCATACTCTAAGGGATAGATATGTATTGCATCCACCTCACAACAATGAAGGTAGTTAGCTCGAATCATAATTATATCTATAGAATACTATTGTATAACTAATAAACATGATCATAATATACAAAATATAAAAATATAGCTATCTCATAACAAATCAATCATGTAAATTAATTAAGCATATAATCATCCCATAACCAGTATGTGACATAAAGCTTAATTAAATAGTAGTTAATCAACTAAAAATTATTATAATCAACAGATCAAATAGGCTATTGAACTTATAGATAAATTAGGATGTGACATCCTTCCCCTCTAAATTTGATCATCATCTTGATAACATTTAGTCAAACACAAGTTTTGAATTTAAAAATATTATTCAACAGAAAATAAAATAATATGTAGCAACAAATGAAGTAAACAAATATGAAAACATCTTTTAAAACTCATCATAGTCCTCCCAAGTGGCACTATATTTAGAATATTAGTTCCATTGTACCTTGCACTATGACATTTCTTTATTATGTAAACTAAGTTTATAAGTATCAAATTTTTTGATTGGTTCTACCATAACCACCCTAAGATCCAGAACTTGCAAAACATTCTAATCCAGCACATGTGAAGAATCAACAACATACTTTTTAAGATAAGACACATGGAAGATATTATGCAAAAGAGATAGAGTTGGTGGTAATGCAATTTTATACACTACAATATTGATCACTTTCAAAATCTCAAAGGGTTCCACATATCTCAGTGAAAGTTTCATTGACTTCTCAAATTTAATCGAGCTTTTATGAGGCTTAACTTGTAGAAACACTTTATCACCTATATAAAACTTCCTTGCTATTCTATTTAGATCAACATAACTTTTTTATTTATCATTGGCCTTAGCCAACCTCTGCCTGATTGTTCTAACTTGCTTTTCCATTTTAAAAAGTGTCTCAAGTCTAAAGACTACCATATCTTCTAACATGTCCCAACTGATTGGTGTTCTACACCTCCTTTTGTATAATGCCTCAAATAGAGCCATCCTCAATGTTGATTGATATTATTTTTTGTAAATAAAATCAACCAATGGAAAGTATTCCTCCCACTTATATTATTGATCCATATAATACATAGGAAAGAGATAAAATTTGGTTAACTCACTTTGTCTGTCCATCAGTTTGTAGATGATAAATAGTGCTAAAATTCAACTACATATCTAGAACTGAATTCATATTCAATCAAAATCCAGAAGTCATCCTCAAACCTCAATTTGAAATGATATTCTATGTAAAAACATGTAATAAATACACCTCTTTCATGAATCTCTTCATAATCATAGATGCATCATCTGTCAAGTTGTCTGAAATGAAGTGGGATACATTGATTAGTTTATCAACTACAACTAAGATCACATCATGTCAATTTCATGATAATGGTAACACTTAGACAAAGTCCATGCTAATCACCTACCACTTCTAATCCGGTATATCATGTGGATATAATAATCTATTCAGATGCACATATTCAATTTTCACACACTGGCATTCAAGACAATGAGACATAAAATTCATTACATCTTTTTTTATTCCTTTCAAGAAATAGAGTGGTCTTAGCTCAGCCATGAGCTTGGTTACTCTTAGATGTCTTGAATATGGGGCATTATATAGTTCCTTTAGCATTGTGCTCTTCAAGTTCTCTCTATATGTATATATATTCTATCATTGTACCATAAAATACCATCACTCTTTATCTTAAATCCTTTATACATAAGATTCTAAGCATTCTTAGGCAATATTTTCTTAATCTGATCATAGAATTCATCTTTTGGTGAGAATTTTATTACCTTATTTTGTAAAGTACTCTTGATAGTATCCATAGTTGTTATGTACCTTCTACAGCTTAGAACATCAGCTAATATATTCTCCTTCCCTTTGATATAATTAATATCAAAATCATAATCAAATAATAAATCTAACCACCATCCCTGATGAGCATTCAAGTTTGGTTGGATGAAGATGTACTTGATTTTCAAGTTATCAGTCTTGAACTCAAATAGTTTTTCCAATAGAAAATACCTCCAAACTTGCAATGCATGCATAATTTTTGAAAGTTATAAATCATTAATATAATAATTTATCTTATATGGTTTTAGTTTCTTGGACTCATAGGCTAAAACTGAGCTATCCTACCTAAGAACTCCTCCAATTCCATCCCTAGATGCATCGATGATCACTAAGAATTAACTATTAGGATCAGGATCTATTAACACCAGTGCTAAAGTAAACCTTATTTTTAGCTCCTGAAAGGCTATCTCAAACTTTTTTGACTAGACAAAACTCCAATTTTTTTACTGAAGAGAGGTAATTAGATTAGTTATCTTAGAAAAATTTAGAATGAATTTCTTGTAATAGCCTACCAATCCCATGAAACTTCTTACTCCATGCATATTCTTTGGTGTTGACCACTCCATTATGGCTTGTATCTTGGTTGGATCTACTAAGATACCATCCATGGAGATAATATGTCACAAATATTATACTTTATTTTGGAAAAATTGAAATTTAGAAAACTTATCAAACAATCTGTGTTTTCACAAATATTATAAAACTAGCTTCAGATGTTCTTCCTCATCCTTGGAATATATGAGGATGTCATCTATAAAAAAATAATTAAAAATGATCTAGATAATCTATGAACACATTGTTCAAAATATTTATAAATGTTGTTGAAACATTTGTCAACCCAAATGGTAACACTGTGAACTTATAGTGCCCATATCAAGTTCTGAATGTTATTTTTGAAATATCCTCATCACAGATTCTCAATTGATGATACTCTGATCTAAGATCAATATTTAAAAAAAAATGAATCTCACATTTTATCAAAGATATCATTAATGCATGGCAATAAATATCTATTATTGATCATCGCTTTATTCAACAACCTATAATATATATACAAGTAAAGAGTACCATCCTTCTTCTTAATGAAGATAACTAGTGTACCCCATGGTGACACACTTACTCAAATCGGTCCTTTCAACAACTCCTAAACTTATGACTTTAACTCAACCAATTTGGTGGTCATAATTCTATATGGTGCCTTAGATTGTAGTTCTGATTTAGGTATGATATTAATCGAGAAATCAAACTTGATCTTCGGTGGCAATCTTGATAATTCTTCTGGAAACATGTCTTGAAAGTTCCTTAGAAAAGTATAATCATCGATGGATGGTTCCTTAGATTTCTCAATATCATTTATCTTAATGATAAATATTTGACATCCCTTCCTCTAAGCTTTCTTGAGTTGAATTGCATAAATCTACCTTAGCTTCAACTCCCTTTTCTCACCCTAAAGTTGTGTCTGATTTCCAAAATCATCTTGAAACTCAATTTTTTCCAGATAGCAATCAACCTTAGATTTATGCTTCGTAATCCTATTGACTTCTAGGAACATATCATATGACCCTAATGGTGTAGCATAAAGATCTGCTACTATAGTGAATTCAGGCAACCTAATCTCCACTTTGATTAAACACTTATCAACTTTAACTTTACACTCATTCTCATATTGTATTGACCATGCATTTGCCATAACTCTAGGTTTTATAGATAATTTATTAAGTATTTTAGGAGCAAAAAAACATTATGTAGCTCATATGTCAATTAAAATAGAAACTAGATGATTGAACAAAATACTTGACAGTTCTATGGGTGAATCTTGACACTCAACTTTATAATTATCAATAAATGCATGAATCTACCACTGAAAAGTACACTATTGAGGAGCATAACCCTTCTTTAACTTATCCTAACAACATTATCGAGCATAATGGTCACGTCCATAAATGAAACAAGATCCAACTATTCCTTTCTAATTAGACTATTCATTTCCCTTGAAACCACCCTTAAAACCCTTACCAAATTCCTTATTCTCTAAACCACTATTGAACTTAGCATTTTGATTCTTGAAGTGACTCATAGAGTCTCCACTCCTCTACTTCTAGTTCTTCTTTTTCAAAGTGGGTTTAAAATTTTCAAACTTCTTCTTGAACTTATTTCTAACTTGGGCAAAAGATTTAAGTTTATGTTCCTACTTGACCACCTTCTCAAAAACTAGATCTATGGTAGATGGTCCATGCACATCTACTTAATATCAATTTGAGGTTTTAATCACATGATGAATTTCATGATATTGAACCTCTTATCCACCTGATACTAAAGTACATACTTAAGGAGCTTGATGAATTGATCCTAGTATTCATTCATCAATAGATCTCCTTACTTAAGATTTTAAAAATATGTAAGATTCTGATCAAAATAAATATATAGAAGACATCATGACCTAAATAGTGTCATAAAATATTCACAAGTGGTGATGTTAGAGTTGAGGTTCATCTCAAACTTCTTATTTATCCACCATATTGTTACTTTATCAGCAAGTTGATAAGCTTTCCAAATTGATTTCATGACTTTAGATTAATTCTAAATCTCAAAATATTTCTTCATCTCTATCAACCACACTTCAACTCCATTTCTCGATGCAGTTCCATCAAACTTGGGTGGATTTACCTTTTTCATGTCTCGTGCCAACTTTACAACTACTCGATCTCTCACATCATGTGGCACTTACTTATGCCTCCGCTCTTGAGTATGTTCCTACTCAGCAAGATGCTCTCCATATTCCTCTTAAGCACTTTATTCTTCATGTCCATGCACTTCTTATTCTAGAGTCATGATTTAGTCCCTAATCTCTTGCATGATTTTGAAGATTTGATCCAACTTCACCTCTCACTTATTGGTGAACTGATTTGGATCAACAGGGTGATTAGTATTCAAAGTACCCTCACCTCCTGGTCTATCATGTACCATTATTTTTCTTAGTTAATAGGAGAATAAGTTTGTTTTAGCAAATACATTAAGTCTTAGATTTTGAGTCTCAACTCTGATACCACAATATAATAACCCCACTGAGTTTTATTGGAATACAATATTTTTTTAATTAATTACATGTATTCATCTAAAAAAATTCACCATGAAAAAACTAATTAAGTGATATTTAACTAAATACATTATTTTTGTTAACCACGCAAAGTTTATAGCTAATCCACTTAGTTAATGATCACCATGAAAAGATATAACAAAATATAAACAATGTTGAATAAATAATACAGACTACATTTAATTCATTAAAGTAATAATACAATTTCAACCACAGTTGATACAATATTACAACCACTGTTGTAGAATAACAATGAACAAATATTATAATTTTAATAATAAATAATATCTCAAATAATAATACATGATACAAAATTGCACAGAGCATGAGTCTCCATGACTCAAGAGCCTTCACAATTAAAGTATCAATTTATAATCTTAAGTGTAGTCTCTAGTGTAGTACTCTTACAAGGAGGGAGAGCATCATCCAAGTACTTTTTCACACCAATGATGGACCATAGATCCTCCACACTATCTCTTAATAAGAGAATGGCTTTGCCTTCACGAATGGGTAGATAATGATGGTGCAAGAATCTAAAGTGACAAACTAGAACCCATGTGCTGTAAGATATGTAATACATGATGTGTATCATAAATAAATACATTCTAACATGATATTGTACAATATGAAAATTATATCAACACATGAAATAAT
This sequence comes from Torreya grandis, assembly GCA_037957365.1. Classification (NCBI taxonomy): domain Eukaryota; kingdom Viridiplantae; phylum Streptophyta; class Pinopsida; order Cupressales; family Taxaceae; genus Torreya; species Torreya grandis. The sequence continues at coordinate 1,633,016 of JARHVA010002747.1, read as the reverse complement.
AATGTTTAACTATAAACATTACTTTGGCCAAAGTTTTCAAATAGTTATGATCTCTAAGATCAATCAATTTAATATACATCAATTTATCGGATTACACCTCATCTTACATTGATAGTGCTAATTAAGCTAATATAATCCATCCACTACTTATTTATTGTCATAAATGTGAGATTTGGTTAAAATATATATAATATAAAAACCAATAGATTCAATTAGAATATTTATTATTAGCAAATATAATTTTGCGAAGTACAAAAATATAAAATACATACATTTGATCCATCAAGTGTAATGTAATGAATTTAATATCATCTAGTTTATTCCAAAATAATAAACAGAATCAAAAACAATTCTTAATATAAACATATCATCTGGGTAAGAATTATATCTAGATTGCAAGTTACCCAATATCATAAAGTAACTTGAAATGTTGTTTCATCCAAGAAACAAACATTAATCAAAGCTTATTTATTTTTTCATATTCTACATATATAACAAAAAGTCAATCATAAAACAACTTAATAAGATTTGTATTTAAACTATTAAATACCTTATTTTAATGCTTCATCTAAACATTAAATATTAAAAAAAATACCCATTTTACCTTATTATAATAATAATGTTTATAAACATATCATAGTTATGTGTGTGTGTGTGTGTGTGGGGTATAATCATTCTCAAATTTATAACATTGTCTATAATCATATGTTTTATACCGTACATATATATATATATATATATATATATATATATATATATATATATATAACTCTCACATAAATTTTTATATAGTCACAATTAAGATAATGTATACATTATACTCTAAGTAGACATCCAATATCTATGATCTTAGAGCATCTCATATACTCTCGATATACATTCAGGCTACACTAAAATTGTCACAATACCCTTAATATTTAGATAATTCCCAATTTATTTGTTTGACTAAAATGCATAGAATTTATATGATTAACAATTCAAACACAACCAAACAATGATATACCAAACTCTATTATTTCAAATTACACAAGTCACTCAATTCATAGTACTCAGCCAATTATGTTTAAGTATTAAGAATTTTGAGATAAAATAATTAGTCCTTGACCACATAAATACTCTCATACAAAATATTGTTTAACCACATACTCAATCCTCTCATAAACTATGCAAGGGTCTCATTCATAAGTAAATTTGAGTGTATTTAATACACAGACATAAACATTTTACAAACAAACTCAGCCTTATCATTTACATAGTTCATATATAATAGGTTCAAATGATAATCATATAACTCATCCAAATCAATATATTGTCTGAATCAATTGTATAGAGAATAAGCAAATCATATCTGTCTAAGAATTTTGTGATTTAAATCTTCTGTCTAAGAATTTTTTGATTTAAATCTTCTATCTAAGACCTATAATTGTCTCATACAAGTAATTATACAAATAAATGCCCAGACATATAACATAACACAGTGAAATCAATATTCGCCTTCATATATAAATTTATGCATAAATCCAAATACACAGACAATTGTTTAATACTCGATGAATTATCTACCGTTGGCATCATTATCCACTTCAAGATTTTATATGTGTATGTATTGACCATAATTTAACCCCCATATATATATATATATATATATATATATATATATATATCTTATACCCATAATTTTAATAACTAAAACTGAGTATATATATCTTATACCCACTTTATAAATTCGTTCAAACCAAGAAACACTGAATTTAATTGAAACCTTTACCTTCAAATATATATATATATATATATATATATATATATATATATATATATATATATATATATATATATATATATATATATATATATATCATCAGGCATTAGTCTCAAGTATATACATGTGTGTGTGTGTGTGTGTATTTTCATACACAGTCAAATTTGTTATAAAAACATATAATGTATTTCACCCAGATTCCTAGCTAGTATATACATAGTCAAACCCTGAATAACCCATACAAAATTTTATCTAAGTTCGAGCATTAAACCTTATATCCTTAAACTGGCTCAACAACAAAAACTGAGTCAAAGACCCTACCCAAAATACCCTTTAAATGAAATAACCATACTACAAATTTCACATGGTTTACAAATTGAAATGGGAAGTAAGACATATCTTTCATATAATTAATATTACCATGGTGAAATTCTACATCTCTACCCATTCCATTATGTTTACTCTAGGTTGGATGCAGGGTTTTGTGGATCGCTGAGCCATCCACAAGGCCCTACATTTAGCCCTTAATTTATTTGTTTCTAAAACAATGAAACCCAGTAAAGCCTTTTTATCAATTCCTTTCTAAAAATCCATCAAACACAACACACATGAATTTAAAGTACATCACCAACCTGTAGAGATGATTATAATGCCAAGGAAAACTAAATTTTGCCTTTACTCCTTAGCTTGAATACCCGCTCTTCTCTTTCTGACTGTTATACTCTTGTATGTCATGTTCTCACCGGCCTCCTTCCCTACTCTTTTATTCTTCTTCACGCCTTTATTTTCCCCCCAATTTCTCCCCTATTCTTGATAGATAAATACTGACTAAAACTATGCATGTCATGAATAACTCAATAGAACTCCACTAAGCTACAATCCACCACCATTTTCTCATGCAACCAACCTCCAAACTCGTATAATGGTTTTGATAAGAATGATTGTTAACTCAAGTCAATGAAAAAATTAGAAACCGTATTCATCTTGAACTTTCCCTGTAATCCTTTAAAATATGCATGCCTTTTAACTCTAGTAATAACTATGCATGTCGACTTTATTAAAGTCTTCAACATTATAATACCATGCAATGTTGAACAAATGATAAGTCTAGATATCATAATGACCATATGACAAGGTTATATATATATATATATATATATATATATATATATATATATATATATATATGGCTTTAAAAGACCATTGACAATGTTAACAAGTCATCCAAAAAACAATGCTTTCGACTTCAAACTAAAAGTTAACTTCCTAGGTTAAACAAATAACCTTAGACTTTAGCAATATTCATCAAACATAATGATATCCGTATAATCATTAATGTAATTATCTATAACACTTTACATAACATTTTTTTTATTGCTTAAGCACTGTACTTAAGTCAATAACATTAATTCCATTTAATCATGCCAACTGAAATCATTCATTAATGTCTAACAAAGAACTTATAACTTATTAATGTCTTATTACAGGTTATGCAACTGTTATAAATATAATAGTAACTTTATAACATAATTAGTCACTTAGTAAATCGATCAAGCTAAGTAATAAAATATGTTTATTACTACAACAAATAATTCAACAAAATATTGTTTATACAAACACTCAGCTTGTACAATACAACCATTTAGTTATTATCAAAATAGTGGTAAGTTATGTTAAAACATGAATAGATTCATTCAATCAACCCAACAATAGCATTAACAGTTAATTAATACAATAAAAACTAGATTAGTGAAATTACACAATCAAACAACATAATCATATAATAGCAAAAAATCACAACAGACATACATAATAGAAAACAAAACATAATATAGTTATCTAACTCACAACCATAATCACAAAACATATTATTCTACTTTGGTGTGTGCGTGGATTTCTAATTTTTATCTTTATCATCCCCCAATGTCTCCATCTACACCATCCTCTCCGATGATGTTCTCCCTCTATCATACTCTAAGGAATGGATTTGTCTTGTATCCACATCGTAACAATAAAGATAGTTAGCTCGAAACATAATTATATTCATAAAATACTATTTTATAACTAACAAACATGATCATAATGTACAGAATATAAAAGTACATCTATCTCATAGCAAATCAATCAAATAAATTAAGCAAGCATATAACTATCTCATAATCAACACATGACATAAAGCTTAATTAAATAGTAGTTAATCAACTAACAACCATAATAATCCATGGATCAAATAATTTATTCATCTTAGAGATAAATCGAGATGTGACAAGAGAACTTACTCTTAGTGGCTAGATAAGAGAACCTATAGACCATGGTAGCTAAGAATCCTAGTCATGTGAGTAAAAGTGTGATCTTTCAACTGACCTAGGTGTGTTCAATGTCATGTGGATTAGTGGGAAATTATGAATACAAGAATAGAGCTAATAGGATGGTACAAATTAGAAAAAATGTTTTAATAAATATGGTACAATGACAAGTAGGAATGAATCATCATCATGAGAAATAGTATATGTGAATAAAAACATGGGAATAGACTGTTACAGTTTTGACATAAAATAATATGACTAACTCTAAGTATATGAAGGCATGTAGTTATTGTTGAGGATAAAATTAATTTACGAAGTGAATTTATGAGAATTTATAAGGAAGTTCTAGTCCTATCCAAAGTCATACAATGAAACTCACAAACTAAAAAACCAAGGGGTGCGAATTATTAAAAAAGGGACATAAAATAATAATAATGGAACCAGAGACTTTGACAAGAATGAAAAATCAAATTGTGGTTAAGAATGGATAAGATATCAAACGAAAAAAACTAAGAATTGAAGTTAATGTGTAAAGAAAGAAACCGAGAGGAGTGACAAGGAATGATGTTGATGTGATGATACACAATATAAATTTTTTGTATGACCTGCAAGAAATTTTATTTCTAGATTATATATAAGACTAAGTACTAATGTGTAAGTAGAGCATAGTAGAAATGCATCAAGAGTATGGAATTAAGCAAAATGGTTTTTAAAATTTAAGCATGAGTTGGTTCTTTGAAGATGTGTCCTTAATTAGTTTATAATCTATAAGTACTGGGTCCAAAAATGTCTTTGACTGGGTAAGGATCCCACCACTTTTAAGTGTACTTGCCTTCTTTATCGTGGGTGTAATCTAACTTAAGCATTAAGTCTTTAATATTGAACATATAGATTTTAATATTTTTTTATGTTGTTTAGCAATGTGATGTTTGTATTGTTAGTTATGTTCTAATGCACCCATACATCATTGATCAAGTAAGTATAAGACATGAAGATGGGTTTCACAGAGAACATTATTGGGAATAATGTCACGAAGATAAATGCACAAGGAATATAACTCAACTTATAGTGGTAAGATAACTTCAAAACCATAAACTAAATAGAAGGGAGTTGCCCTAGTGGCAGGATGAATGCTAGTACTATAAGCCCAAAGTGTAGGATAGAGCTTGAGGTGTCAGTCAAAGGGGGAATCTCTAAAAGTATTTTGAAAAAAAAAATTAAATATTTTTTTAGTGGATTCAACTTGACCATTACAGTGAGGGTGATATGTTTTAGAAAATTTATATATGATTTTGAATTTTGCATATAATTGTTTCATGTCTTTGTTTTTTTAGATTTACACCATTATCATAAATGATGGTTTGAGTAATCCCAAAATGGCATTATTTGAGTAAGTATGAATTTTGAAATTGTGATGCCAGTAACATTTACAAGAGGCATAGATTCAACCCACAAGCTAAAATAGTCTTTAGTAGCAATGATGAAGAGATGGCCATCTTGTGATCTATGTAAATTACCAATGAGATTTAATCCCCACATATAAAATGGCGAAGGAGATTATAAGGTTTGAAGTTCAAATGGAGGAGAATGAATTAGATCAACAAGAATTTGGCAAGGATTACACTTTGTAGTGAATGTAGTGGCATCCTTTTCAATAGTAGGCAAGAAGTATCCCATACGTAGGCAGTTTTGGGATGTAGTGTGTTCGCTATAGTGACTACTAAACATGCCCCCATGTGCTTGTTCGATAAGAGTAGGAAACTCTTTTTTAGTAACACAATAGAGTAATGTACCATTGGCATTGTGATAATAAAGGACATCATATCGAAGGACATATTTTGTCTTACTTTTAGATTCATGTCTTTTCATGTGAATCAACATCTAGAGGATAAATATGGTGCTCTGTGAATTTTACAATTTGTTTGTACCATGAGATTTTGAAACTAGTGATCGCTTCAAAGTCACAAATAAGATAATCATTATTAGACTATAAATTGGATGGTGATTCGCTCATGTGAATAATAAATTATGAATCATGAAGTTCTTAATGAGGGTGAAATAGAAAGGCTAATGAAATAATAAAGTCGGTGATCACGTTTTGTTCTCATGAGATCTCTTCAATAGTGAGTTATGTGAATTATTTGGCTAGAGTGATAGCAATTTTATGATATGTAATCATAATTTCACTTTTGCATTGGTAGTAACCACTAACTTAACATCATATGAGTTTTGAATATTTTGGGGCATGTATATATGAAATTTATAAATCTATGGCCACTTACATCCCTAAGATGAGAATTGTGTATCTATCCATGTTATTAGTTACTTCAAATTTTCATTGAAAAGCAAGAGGTATGATTTTACCATGGGGGTCAGTTAAGACATAGCCTACCCTAGCTCCCTAAAGGAATTTAGCACCATCAAAATGAAGTGTAAGTTTCTTCATGACAATTAATTGTGACTTTGGGTAATTATTCAATGACGAATTTGAATTTAGGTTTATAAATAGAAGTATCACGATCATCTAGGTTTTGTGCCTCAAGATCAGTGGTAAAATTATGAAAGTGTTCTTTAAGTGAAATAACTTTATTGAGACCTTAAATATAAAGGATATCTTCATCAAGAAGAATTTCCTAATGGTGATTAATAACTAGGATAGGACCAATAGGTGTGGCAGCAAGTTGATCAGAAATCACTTGGACCTTAATTGATTTTTCATGAAAATTTTTAGGTTACATTTCATTAAGATAACCATTAGTTTTCCAATTCTATCTCTGGGTAAGAAATATTTGCAGAAGAAATGGTCAAATGGATTAGAATGTACAATGACATAAGTAGTTTGATAAATCATATAATGTCAAAGTTTTTGATTGGTGAAGTAGATGGTGAGAAAATCACATTATATTTTTTTGTAATGTGTTTCAAAATCTATTAAAGCTCGAACGATGTAATATATGGTATATTTTTGGCCTATCTCATATTATTGGGTGAGTATTGCCCCAACTGATATAGGGGTAGATGAAGTGTAAAATATGAGCGAGCAATCATTGGAAGGTGGTCAAAGAATAGGAGAATTAATTAATTATTCCTTCATGTTATCATAATGTTCTTAACATATTTTAAGTCCATTCAAGATTGATACCCTTTTTAAGGATTGAATTTATCAAGTATATGTGATAAGCCATCTCAGGAATAAATCATCAAATTGCCCAGAGTTTACCAAGATATGTTTGTATATTTGTAATAGAATGAGGAATAGGCATACTTAGTATAGCTTTGATTTTAGTAGGATTGACATCAATCCCTTTGAGGAGACTAAAAATCCTAAGAGTTTGTCAGAAGCAACACTAAAAACACATTAGTAAATATTAATTCTAGCTTTTTATTTGATGAGTCGATCAAAAATGATACCAAGTTCATGATGATGATTTGCACGATACTTTGATTTGGACATAGGATCATCTACATGATTTTCAACTATTTTATGAATGAGTTCGTGAAAAAATATGAGACATTGCATGTTGATAAGTAGCTCCCACAATTTTAAGGCCAAAGGAAATTTTGATGTAACAATAAGTTCTATATTCAGTGGTGAAAGTGGTTTTATGTTAAAATTCCGGAGTGATATAGATATAATTATAACTCAAAAAACCATCCATAAGAGATAACATTTGATATGCAACCATAGAATTAATAATGGCACATGTTGATGGTAAAGGAAATTTGTTGTTGGGACATGTTAAGTTAAGATTATGAAGGCCTATGCATATGTGATTGACCATAATGACTTTCTTACAAATATGAACAATGTTGGAGACCCATTACGAGTAATCTATGGGTTTGATGAACTTAGCATCTAGAAGCTTGATAATTTATTTATGACAAAGGGTAGAGATCTCAGAAAGTAATTCATATTACTTTTGACACATGGGTTTGTATCAAGATAGGTGATGATGTTATGGACCACAATTTTAGGATCAGTGCTAGGCATGTCTTCATATGACCAATCAAAATCTTCACATTATTTGTTTAAAAAGAAACTATTATTATCATGTTCTTCAGGACAAAGTTAATTATAAACAAGAATAGGTCGAGGAGTGTTCGTGGTACCATAATTGATTGCATTAGTTTCTTTGATGAGTATGGCATTCCCATATTACAAATGATATGGAGCTTGAGGAAGCTTAAATACAAGATGCATTTTGGGATCAATGCTAGAAACAAAATTATTTAAGCAAGGAGCCTTTTTATGAAAATGGCTAAGCTTTTGATTTTGGTGTGGAAGTTGAGGCTCATGAGCATGAAGTTTTCTAACATAGCTTCATCACTAGGAAATGTGGGTAGAGGTCCATAATATTCAACATCCACTTTGAGATTAATGATTTGATTACCTTAGCTATCAAATTTATAATGTATTTGTGTTACATTAGTAGCTTTAGAATCTAAGGTAATATTGGGAGGTTGTGGATAAGATAGAGATTCTATTTTTACTATATTTGGCTGATCATTACGATCAGATATATCGTTTTGCCTTCTACAAGTTGAGAAATAACTGGAATAGGATTGATTATATCAAATTGATTAATACACTATTAGAATTGATGAATCGAATAGAATTTGATCAACCAATTATTGATCGGGGTTGATGTATTCGAAGATAGATGATTGAATTTTGTGAGGTTGGTTGACATATTCAAAAAGATGAGAAATAGTGTGAACATTGTCAAACTAATCAATAATATTTATATATGAAGAATGGTATTGAATGGTATTTAAAGATTTAAATATTTCTTCAAAAACCTATGGAGTATTTGTTAAGGGTGGATTGGGAGGATGGACATAACCTTATGGTTCTAATTCGATATTAGATGATATAACATGAAGTCGCTACTGAAGGCATGTATTTTAGCCAAGGCATTTTGATAATGCATTAAATCCAAATCTCATGATTGGGCATGGGCCATGATGTATGAATCATCATAAGAGGGATAAATAGTACATCTACCAATTTTATTAGGGACATAGGTAGTGGATATACCTACATTACTGAAAGTTTGAGGAGACAATTAAAGGTTCCTAAAAAAGTTTGGCTAATCCATATTCATTACAAGTGAAATCCTATTCTATGTAAGACGTTTCATATGTGTTGCATGGGGGAGGACTATCATAAATGTCATCAATTAAATGAATCATATGATCTCATGGAAGTAGAGAAGCATAATCCATTCCATTATATATGGAGGTAATCGAGTAGTATTAAAAATGTTTTACAATTCATTGGGTTCATCATCATATAGTCTACAAAAGTAAAATGTAAACCATAATGCATGTTAACAAATAAAACAAATAAGGAATATTAATATGAGAAAATGTAGGAATACGGTGTTGAGATTTAGGTTTTAGAATTTGGATCCTATAAGGGTTTGGATCCGTGTCATGCTTATAGCATTTTCCATTATAGATAAATTTGATGCATTGGCTACCAAAACGTGCAATATCACTCATATGATGAGTCCATGAATGTCCAAAAATCATATTATTTAGAACAAAATTGACTAGCAATTCCTTTCATACTTTCTAATTTTTACTTAACATTCCAAACCAAAAAAATGAGCTTTTTAAAAAAATTATTTTTTATTTTTTTCTATTAAATATAAATAAAAAAATATCATACTTTTTAATTTTCCACTTACTATTTAAAAAAGACAATCTTTTTTATTTTTATTTTTATTTATTTTTCTATGTTACTAGATAAACATTGACAAATATATATAAAACGTAAAAGCATTTCCAATGTTACAATTTAGTAGAAAATATTTAGTCCTTGCAAAGGCATGGCACTATAGTTTTCATTGAAAACAAATAATTTTTGAGTTATAGCAATTATAAAGTTTGGCATATAAAAAAATTAGAATATTCTTTACAATGTTATTATGAAATATTTTAAATGTTTATTGATGATTGGACCAAATTTTTATTAGCAATTAAATCTGATGTTACTCAAAATCAATAAGTTGTCATTCTGAATAAGTTTAACTCGCAATTGCATTCATCCATTATTAAAAAAAAAAAAAAACAAACTTTAATTAAAAAAATATTATAATGTTACTAGCGCATTAACACGTGAATTATATTCATTTCGTGTCATTGTAGCGGTTGTAAGAGTTGCCCATCACCATATTATATACCTAATCTATGGCACTCACATGGGGTACCATGGCAAATAGCATGGTTGGCATTGCGCATTGGGCACTGGGGTGGAAAATTGGCAATATCAAAATGCCTAGATGGGAGACAAAATGGACCACATGCGACGTAGATGGTTAATAGTTGTACTAACAAGGGTCATTTAAAACACAGAGAGGAGACAAAAACATTTCCAATAGAACTCAATAAATTCATAGTTTTTTCCATGTGGGCACTTTTTCAAACCAAACATTGGTGTATTGTTGAATTTTGCATTGAAATAGATTTTCCAATTTTTTTCCTATGAAATTTTTTCCCACCATTCAAGGGTGTGAGAAATTGCTTGACAACGTATTACCGTTTGGTTTTAAACATGATGTTTCTTTGGCATGTTATTAGACTGTGACAAGGCAAGGTACTCTAGATTTCCCTTAAAGTAGGATAGCCAATCAAAAGATTAAAGTCGGCATCATATTAACAATTAACATATATGAAATTAAGTATATATTTTTAAGTGTTATTAAAGAATGTTATATTTATATCAATATAATTTTTACACTTATTTTAAATGTCACAAATGTAATAGCATTCAGTTGGTTATTCAAGTAGAAATTAATACCCCCAACACTATTAAATATGTTTTTCACTATAGATGTTAGCATTGTAAGGTCTGACCTACAGCTATCTACTTATTTTTTTATTTGTATTGCTTGTTTTCTTCTTCTATGTAGGATGCCCTTTTGTAAATCTATGCACTCTTCGACCAACATTGGGCAACTTAACAAGACAATCCGGGTAAGAAAACTATCACAGTTCATTTATAAGTCACGAATAAATATTACCAATATCAAAGCACACAATCTAGCTAAGATAGCTATCATGGAGCCATGAAAGGTACACGTGGCCTATTAAGTATACTGAAAGCCAAAGAAGGGACATGTGGCCTTTTAAGTACATGTCTACAAACTTTTAAATACATGTCTAAAAATTAGATTTAATTAATTCAACTCTTTGCAATTCAATAGAAAACACTAAGAAAACATAATTGTCATTTGCAACTTTTATTGTTTACATCATACAATGTGATTGTTGCAAACAACCCTCATCTAGAATCATTTTTAGATCTTCATCTATCTCAATTCCATAATTACAATATAAAGGCACATAAAGGCAGAGACTGACCGCTACATAACCCTTCTTTAATCAAACCTTGTATATATAACGGTTAGTCCCTTTGCCTTTATGTGTGTGTGTCTGCACGCGCATGTATGCACATCCTTCTATTATTGCATGTCCATTACAAGCCAACGATTGGGACTCCCCCTGACTAATATGCAACTTCTGTCCTACTGACCTGTAACTTACATTCCAAGATTTACAATTGACACAACAAACGCAGAACTAACTGCTACGCCACGCTTGTTTTATTATTGTCTCTACCAAGCTGATTCTTCTGGAATAAGTTTTTTTTCTTTTATAACTTAAAATTATTTCCATTTTTTTTAAAGCCATTTTTCCCTGATTTTTGCCAATGTGACTTGTATTTTATACTATCCACCTTTTTATCATTTCTGTCAAATACCATCAGTAGCAAAAATAAAAGACGTGGATAAACAATGCAGAATAATTACCTCCTGATCTATCTTCTTGTCTAGCTCCCAAAAGTGCAAACAATTGAACATAGGAGAAAGAACACAAAAAATTGAACTTCTGCAAGGAGGCCAAGGAGTGCAACAAAAACTGCCTTGAAGCAATCTTCTTTCGGAGTTGAGCACTGGTTTAATATCAATACATATTACAAATTTTTGAATTGCTTACAAGCCTGTTTCAGGGTTTAAAATGTGCCCAAAGACCCTCCGATGAATTGCACTACTGTTGAGAAATCCTGGTCTAACCAATCTTTTACTGAACTAAAGAGAAGCTCCCAAAGCCACAAGTCCACTGCAAGAATCAAAGAGAAGATCAGCAAAGCTAGAGTCTGGTATCTATTGAGTCGCCAGCCAGTTGTCTCAATTAGTTCATTCAAGAAAGGGGGGAGCCGTTTTTGACCACTAGTCTTCTGATTATTAATTGACCATGCAGTTCTCCATGACACTTGGGTGGGAACAAGGTCAAATTCTGTCCGTAAGCGTTCATCCATGTCTGGCATATGGCCACTTCCAAATAGTATTGCTATTTTCTTACATCCATCATCCATTGCTGCTCTCAACTCTTCCATGACAACTCTGTTCCTTTCCCCAATGATAACAGAATTCTTCACCAACTCTGTTGTTCCATCGGTCAACCTTCAAATTGTGTTATGGAATTATTAGTCTTGACAATATATTCAACTCCTTTACTGAGAAAACAAAACTTATGACTAGGCTTAGTCAAAAACATTGCAGGAACAAAAAACTATTTTCAGATCATTTAGCTCAAACTAACTGAAATAAGGGGGGCATGGTACATACTCTGAAGTTATCTGTTTTGCCAAAAACAGTTTCATTGCCGTTGCAAAATCAAGGCGAAATAAAGCTTTCATCTCTGGAGATTTACCAATAGGTGACGATGAAAATCCACACACACTTTCTATTAGAAACAACCCTGCCAGTGGCATTGGAAAAAATCGTGATACCCACAAAAGCCTTGATCTCCATGGATCAAGATCTTCTCGTTCAAAAATAGATTTTGTGATTACTTTGGTAGATACGACACTCATATCTCTTGCCAATTTGAACAAGTTCTCACCTCTTTCACGCTGAAGATAGAAACCCAACCCCAAAGAAATAATAGTCAGCAAAAAAAATCCAGCATGCTTTAGTTAATATCTTGATCCAATTGACATTTATAGCCAACTCCACATCATGCCTTCATTTTATGAGTAAAGAGTAAAAACGAAAACAAGAATGGATAGCCTGGAGAAGCATACAATGAGCACATTAAAAACGTTTACATAAAAAGTAGAGAGCACAATATTACCTGTTTCCGCTTGAACGTTCGATAATCAAGATCTGCATGATACCAGTTATCCCTCCGATAATCTAGACACTCTAACTGAAAATCTAAACTAAGAATTGATGCCATTGAACGCTGAATAAATCCTATAATACTGAACTTTTGATAGCGGGCTCCTGGCAACCTTTTAGGTGGCATCCAGCGCATTCTTGGGTTTCTATTTGATTGCTTGGGATCCTTATCGGTAACCATTTCATATAGGACCCTGTCATAGTTTGCAAGTTCTTTTTGAAGATCGGCAAAATACCTAAGAATCAACTGACAGGTGTTAATATCTTCAAAAAGAGGACAAAATGAAAACAAAGTCAAAGTTGACAGAGAGAGCAAACCGTCAAATTCAGTCAACAAATTCAACATTCTTATTTGCTTAGTGCTAAATGCAATTTGTACAAATACAGGGTAAAAATTGTAAAATGAAACTAACACTTTTCACATTTTATGCACTGCAAATGAGACTAAAATATGAAAAATGTGGCAGCACACCAGTATTTATGTTACCATTTCCAGAAAACTTTATGGCATAGCCATGCAGCACGTAAGAACTTCAAATACTAGCCTTTAACGGACATGGCTCCTCATATCAGAATAGCTAGTAATGCATCTCCCATTGGAAGATACTAGATAGTTACTTTATACTTCGTACTTGGGAGACACAAAGCACCAAACCTAGTAGCAAGAAAATAAAATGACTCGAAAAGTATGCTGAATAATGGAATTACAGTGATTTTCAAAAAAGGGTCAATATATCTCAGCATTTAGTGTTTACGGTATTTACACAAATCTTGGAAAAAATGGATGTCAAGAGATCATTATAATATGTCATTGCCTACTAAACTCTCTAATCAAAGTAAAACCTCCTTCAGATCTTTATGCCTCTGATCTGGAGCTAATCGGAAATTTGATGAACAACATAATAACTTTTAAAAACTTGATATGTTATAAAAGTAATGAACTGGAAAAAAGAAGTGGACACAACAATAATAAAATATTGTAAAGTAAAACAAAAATTATTGAAGCCAAGAGTAAGAAGGTAGAAATCTTTGAGAATAGATGTCAAGCTACAACACTAATTTTTTTAATCGAATGACACTTCCTTTATAGATCTTTTTAGCAGGAAATGAGATGTTTAAAAATAGAATATGAATCGGTTAGCCTTGGAATTTGACAAGTGTTTGCCCATGAAGTTGACAGGTTATTAATGACTCCAAACTCAAAAGAAAACTGGTTTTCTATGTTTTTGTATTTTGCGATTCCGGGGCCCTTCAGAGCAGAAACTGTTCTCGAAAGCTTAACCGGGTACCCTTAAAATGTGCCAGAGCTACCTTCAGGACAATTAAAATTGTTCATATCCTAAGCTTTCCAACACATATCGCAGCTTAAAATTCTAAGCTACAATCAACTTGTTATGACCCTAGCTAGGTGGCATAGTAATTTGTCGATAATCTGCCCCAAACTGCCACCTTTATCAGCCTCACAGATGGGAAGCAGGTCATAGGCAACTGCATCCTTTAGACTGCAAGTGCAAGGATTGTTAAAGCTACAATATTCTTCAACCATTATTTTTAAAAATCGCAATAGTATAATATTAATAAAATTCGTACAAAGGACAGCCTCTGAGGCCTGTCATTACTGGGATGATCCCAAACAGTGAACTTATTCTTCAACATTAATATCAAAATGCAGGATCGCAGAAAGACATTTTGAAAGGGAATATTATATTAGACCGTTGTATTCATTGCTCGTTAGTTTCCATTGCATGATAATCTTGGCACACTGACCATCTATATCACTAGATTGACGAGATGGATGAGAATACTGAAGAATTTTGTGTTACAATGAACTCATATTCTTCAAGCATTAAGATTATATTGCAGGATCGTGCAATGGTATTTTGATAAGGAATATTATATGCTCCTTGTTTATTAGACTTGAAGACTATTGTATTAATAGCTAATTAGTTTGCATTGCATGCTAATCTTGACAAAAATACCATCGATATCACTAGATGGACGAGAATATTAACTAATAGTGTTAATAATGAACACTGCACCATGTCCAATAACATAATTATGTACATAAAAACTAATAGTTATAATATTATTCAGTGTATGAGAGAGTTAATCTACATTGTACAAATAGATTGAAAATACTGTATATATATTTGCTTATGACCATGGTTTAAGTTAAAGCTTTTTAATTATCAAAAAATTATGTAAATTCTACCATGAGGAAGACTACTTTTACTGGTGCATTCAAGCTACTTACTTTTCCTAGTATACGCCAGAGGTTCTACACTAGAAAGGTCACGGATTGCACCCTTGCATTATATTGTGAAAGGGTGGAGTCATTTGGCTATAGCGTTGTGAGGTTCTAATTATGAAGTCATTTAGCTATAGTGGTGTGAGGTTCTAATTATTCAAAATGTAGATTTATAAATTATAACTCAAAATCTAAATTGCTATAGCACCAAAAAAATTGCATTATAAATTTAGATTTTGAATTATAAATTATACCTCTTCTTTTCCTTATGATTCAAATGAACGTGACCTCCAAACATTTTTAATTTATAGCGATGATTCAGAAAACTTGTCCTGAGCCATTTCGTCCTCCCACCAAATAAATGTACCATCCAAATAAGGGGCCATATTGCCATTGTTTGGAACAGTCGTTTTCTGACCTTGGCTCATTAATTTATCTTGCAATATTGCCTCATCTCCAAAGCAATCTCCTTATCTCTCTTCAGTTATTTATTGATGTTATCCCTAGTTAGGATAAGCTTCAGTCATCAAAAATAACAATTTGAATCTTATTTGGATTTTCATTCTTAGATTACTTTCATATGTTCAATTTGGCAATACAGTTTGTGAGACCACTTTATAAAGAAGAATCAACATTGTATACCCTAACTGCATATTTGTGATATTTCTTATGGTGACTCCACATCCATGCTAGGGAATTGTGGATTCCTTTGCCTTCCCATCTTGCTTATAAGGAGCTCCCATAGTTCTGTGATCCATCCAAGCATCATGAATTGTACCACCATCCACACCAATCAAAAGCAGATGTATCACTTTGTCAATATAATTTATTCTCATCGCAAATGGTTGTCTAATTTGCAAATCCAACTTTGGGGTCTTATTTATTAAATTGACTTTGGAGCTGCAATGATATGAATAGGAGCATTGTGGTGCCCTCTTTCATACAATGATAATAAGATATGGATAGATTGCTTTGAAGAATTTAAATTAGTTTTAAAAATGCCTTTATCAAAGACCGTGGTACTCTCAAATAAATAAATGTGATGTGCTAAGGATAGTATTCAATCATGTAGCTTTGTCGAAGACCTTAGATCACTGAGATAAACAAAATAATAAGCTAAAGATAGTGATCAATCATGAAGCTCCAATCTTTCTGAGCTAAAATAGAACTTACCAAAAAACATTACAGCTAATAGTAATAAATAGTTTGCAACAATAAAAGAGGGATTCATGATGAAATAGTGATTTTTGCTATTGCAGTTAATAGATGGTTAGGAAGTATGAAAATGGATTTATTAGAATCCAATACTTAATGACAAAGTAAAAAAACAAATTTAAGAGAAGTACAAAAATCAGCAAAAGTTGTTCATATGTGTTGATGAAAAGAAAGCCATAAAGAAACAACAAAGAATTTGTAAATTTAGACATGGCAGAAAAATCAAAAAGAATGGACAGTTTTGAATGAGAGTAACAAGGTAACATTGAGTTTATTCAAGTAGAGATGGAAAAGTCAAAAACCTATATGATTTATTTATTCCTTTCCTTTTAGGATAACTTTATTATCGTTTTCAATGTCTCCATATATTTTACTGTATCGATTTTGATGACAAGGATTTAGATCTTTAAACACGAAGGAAAGAATTAAATTTGCAACTACAATCCACTGATAAGCATTAGCATTCTCTTTGAATTCAATCCTCTTTGAAAAATGGGGAAATGGCCTTGGCATTGAGCAAACCCTCATGAGTTATAATCGGTGTGTTATAAACCTTTGCATTGTCAGATGGCAGTCTCTTCACTTCATAGACTTTAAAAGTTTAAACATTAGATAAACTTTATCGTCAATAAAGGTAAGTGTGAATGAAAGAAAGAAAATCTATTATTGTCCATAAAAATGTGAAAATGTCCATCGGGAATCCAGCTATATGGTCATGCTACAACAATCTAAAAAGTGCAAGAGCAACTCCGTAGAAAGTTGACAAAACATGAATAGTACAACCAAAAGAATACCCAAGTAAGAAAAAAGCCAGATAAATAGAAATCTATAGAAAATGGGGGGAAGGTGAAGAAAACCCTTCAGTCATCAGAAGTATCAACAGCATCAAAGCTCACTATTTGGATCCCAAGAACGTCCTGAAAATGTTATCAAGGGAATGGCCTAGGCTAATAGGACTCTTCAGAGAAATCCTCAAATACATAATGGTATGTTGCAGTGATGAAAACATCTCTCCTAGTATCCAAAGCCTAAGGACCCTGCTGACTATCGAAGAGGAGGAAATGACAAGGTGACAAATACAGCACAAATGAAGTAATGAGCGCATGAAGCTGACTGAAAATAGCACATGGGATACATGCATTTAAACAGAATTATTAAAATGTTCAGATGAGAAACATAGAGATTCTGGTATGACTAATAACAACTTCATACATACAAAATATATTGTGAAGAAAAGAAAAAAAGTTTCATATATGTCAAATGTTTTTCAGAAGCAAGAAGTGACTCTGTAAAACCAATTTTTTTTTATTTTATATTTAATTTAAGTATGTAGGAAATGCTGCAAATATATTAATACAGGAATCTGAACTACGCAAATATCACCAGGCAACACAATATCTTGACATGAAAATTACACGTGAAATTCAAATAATTTTAAACTAGTTATCAATGTTTACATTAACCTGATAGAACATGTTAATAGTTTTACTTGTTGCTTATGAAATTTGAGGTGCTTTATTTGTATTTTGGGAATGCATACATATTTTGTTTGACATGCAATTTCAAACTAGAATTATTTTTATATCTATATCCTGAAATTGAATTTGTGATTTATTTAACCTTGGCAACACTTTCTTATTGTTTTTTAATTGTTGATGATTTTATTATCAAATATCATATTTCAAGATTAACAATGTGGAGTATTTAGAGTCATTCACTAAACACACTTAAAATTGGACATTTTGTGTCGATTTTAACTATTCATCCCTAATCCCTTCATCACACTAACTAAACCCTAATCCATCACAGCATCGCTTTTTAGCCCCGTCATCGACTAACATCCCTAGCCAATTCACTATTCACACCATCTCCCCCCTAGTCAATTAATCAATTTCATTCATGAGTCCCACTAATAATGAAATATGAATTAATCACACCAATTAATCATATTAATTAGTAAGATAATCCATGCACATTTCATATTTTCAATAAATCAAATAAATCCATCCATCTCAAATCTATGATGTCATCACATCACATCCCCAAATCCCAAAGTCTTACACCAAATCCAATGACCCCAAATCCAAGGCAATCAAGCCCATTCCTCATCTCACATACTCAACCCCCAACATTTATTGTCTGTCCTCTTTCATTCAATGAGATGTTGGACTCATCCTCCACCATTGATCTTGAATCTAGATCATCAGTTGTCATTCATTCACAAATCCTATAAATTTAGGGTGACCCCCCTCATTTCAACAAACTTGAGGATCACAACGAAGTTCTGCCATTTTGAAGAACAAATCATTCAATCAAAGCCATCACACATCAAGCTATCCAACAAGGAGATATGTTGCCTATCTACTTCCATGCGGCCTTTTGAGCACCCACACCCACGCATCAATGGAGCAAATCAACATGAAGAGGGACACCTTCGTTAGCAAGTGAAGGTATATTCTTCCCCTCTTAGCTCAATCTGAGGTACTCATTTACAAGTTTGTTTAGCATTCATTTGTACTTTTGTTTGGGTTTTCTAACACTTGCATTGTGCTAATGAATTTCTTGTGTGTATACATTTAGCTTGGCCAGTGGGAGTACCCACTCGCAAAATCCTTACGCTTTTGCTTTGCTATGCTTCTTCTCTTAGTTGCTTGATAGTTAGCCATGAATTTAGGACCATTCTGAGCCAATTGAAGCTTATATTTGTCAAAAACTCATGTAAATTTTCGTTTCCTAGCATTTGGTCAAATTGCCCAGTAGATTAGTGGTTCGCCCACAAAAACAGCAACCCTGTGTATCATCGAGATCACCTATGTTTATTCTACTATGTTTTCAACCTTTAGCGGTTTTGCCCTAGTTGCTAGCGGGTTTGCCATGTTCATTAGCAGGATTGCCCTATGTATTGACGGGATCACTTGTGTCTATTTACAGTGTATTTTCAGCCTTTGGCAGTTTTGCTCTAGTTACCAGCGGATTTGCCCTGTTCATTAATGGGGTTGCCCTGTGTGCTAACGGGATCGCTTGACTATTTACAAATTGTTTTCAGGCTTTAGCCGGTTCACCTTGTCCAATAGCAAGTTTGCCATGTTCATTAGTGGGATTGCCCTATGTATTGGTGGGATCACCTATTTGTTTACAATCTATTTTCAGCTTTTGGCGGGTTCCCCATGTTCATTAGCAAGATTGCCCTATGTATTGGCAGGATCACATTTGTCAGTTTGTAATATGTTTACACCTTTTAGTAGGATCGCTTTGCTTAGTAGCTTTAGCGGTTTTGTCCTGTGTTTTGGCGATTTCACAGTTTGACAATTTTCGCAGATTTTCGTTTGCGATTTGATTTTTCAAAGGCCCCTAGACCCCACTTTGTACCACGACAAGGAGCGCGCCAAGGACATTGCCCCCGGAACCTATGAGGGGCGCTACCCCTCAACCCCGCTGGGAGCTACTACCCCCAAACCCCCACTCCCCATAACGGTTTACTTGCAGGTTTTGCAGGCCAAAGACATTATCAACCTGCTAATTCATTTCTTGCAAGTTTATGCTTGCCAAAGACATCAAGAACAAACACTCACACTTTTCAATTTGGGGCTTAAAATAAACACTTGCACATTTCGATTTGGTGCATTAAAAATAACTTTACTTGCTTTTTGCTTACTTGTGTGTGTGGGGGCTAATTAGGTCGTGTATACTCTCCTCTTGCACTGATAAGGTGACCCTGAGGATCAAAAATTAATTCGATTACCTCTATGTTTATCCCCCATCCCGAACTAGTCTACGTATGCTCTCCTCTTGCATCGACAAGGTGATCCTGAGGATCAAAAATACCTAGTTCTTTTATTTTTCATTGATGTTAGGGTTCTGCGACTAGGATTTCATCCCCTAACGTTTCGATCAACCTCGTGTTCCGACAGGGTATACAAATTGGGAAAAAGCATGTCGTTACTGACTAAGCGATCGTCTATTTTACCGGCACCGTGAAGAGAGGGGTTTCATCCTCCAATACCCAAGCCATAGACAGCACTCCCATGGATCAATTTTCCAGCAACACTCCAATAACGACAATGCAGAGTGTAGTGAGATTGGGATTTAACCCTTTGAGCGTGCCCATTAATCTTCATCTTCCACAGAGTTGGACCTCACTATACCAAAAGGTTTATCGAGGGCACCCCTAGATCAACTTGCTTTATCCTAGAATTAAGACCTATCAGCCGTACATCAAGCAGTAGTGTAGGGAAACACAGATTTCCCCAAGATCACTCACCACATGCCCAAGAAGGCATAGCGATAGGCTATTGTTTGGTTTACAAACCCACTTGAATAATCTAGGTTTGTACTGTAGGCATTGATTGATCCTCATGTGTTAAGCCAGTACTAAACCTCATACAAAGTCAACCAAATCAAACCCAAAACAAGTCAAAACATCCAAAATTGACCAAGTCCAAACAAGTCAAAAAATCAAAGATCTAAAGTCAACCTAAGTCAAAACTTCTAAAGTCAACAAATTCAAATCAATTCCAGCATCCAAGGTCAAAAAGTCAAACATCAAATCGAAGTCCAACACCCAAGGTCAAATCAAATGTCAGACATTATCCAAGTCAAACATCTAGTCTAAATCCATTTGACTTACTCAAAGCAAATCCAATGTCCAAAATCAAATTAAGTCATTTGACTTAATTATCAATCCAATGTCAAGGTCAAATTTGAAGTTAGGTTAATCCAAACTATCCAAGTCAAAATTAAATCCCAATCTGAGCTTAAATCCAAAATCAAACCAGGTTCCCAAAATCAACTGTGAATCCAAGTCAAACCCCATCTAGCCCTATGGCACCCAAAACCAATCAGGTTAGAGCCCAAATTGAACAATACATCTTTGAAAACAAGGACAATGTCCTTCTACAGCTCATAGGTGCCTAACTTGCTGCCGACTACATCCCGCAAACCTAAGCTCCATCCTAAGCAGGAAAAATCAAACCATCCCACATCACAATCAACCTATCTCTAACAATCATGATAGCCAATCTAAAGCAAACCTCCCATCCATTAGCTATAGGCTTCATTACAATGTCCCCCATCACACTAGCAAAGGGAACCATCTTTTGGCACCCCTATCTCAAAGTCAAACCATACTTGACCAAACATCCAACATCCATCCGGACCTAGAGCCACAAGAAACACAACCATACACCTCTCTAAGGACCTGTTGGCCATTTTTGGCCCACATGCTAAAATTCTGACTAATCAGAAAAGCTACGGACTCCATCAGAAGAACATACGGACCTTGGAAAAGCTAAGTGCAAAATCTTTTATTCAACAAAGTCTTTACTGGTTCTTTCTTTCGGATTTTGCGTGGACTAATAGTTCTTTTCTTTCAGGACTCTTTTTCGCTGAGTGTTGAATTCTTTTGGACAAAATGTCCGAAGCAAAACGAAAAGACCTTTTCCTTCGGGAAAATTGTCCGAGACAATTTTCCCGAAGGGTAACTCTTCAATAAAAGGGTCCTTTGCAAAGTTTCCAAAGGTATTTTTCTAAAGGCAAAGGTCATTTTCAAATGCCGAAGGACCATTTCAATTTTTCCGAATGGTCAATTTCCCTTCAGAAAAGTTCGTTTGCAAAAATGTCGAAGGATCTTTTCAAGAAACCCGAAGGGCTCTTTCCCTTCGGGAAAATCCATTTCAAGAAACCCGAAGGGCTCTTTCCCTTCAAGAAAGTTCATTTCAAGAAATTTGAAGGGTAGAATCTTTTTGAAAAGAGACTATGGCAAAAATCCGAAGGGCAACTGACCATTTCAAAAAGTTTGAAGGGTACCTTGCCAAAAGCCCGAAGGGCATTTTTATAAAGTCCGAGACATAAATTCCTTCGGACAAATTGTCCGTGGGAAAGTGATAAACAAAAAGTCCACGGAAATTGCCCGAAAGGAAATGTCCGAAGGAAATAACTCAAGGAATTGACTTGCACGCAAAAGTCAAAATCTGAACCCTGCAAATGGCCGTTGGCATTCAAAAGCCGTCAAAGGGGTCTCTGGCCAAACGCAGAGACGACTCATGGCAGCATTTTTAGAGCTAGATCCAACGACGCATATCAATTTTACATTGAAGATCAATGGACATGCAAAAAATCGAGGACAGTGTCAATTTTAATCTACAGGAGGACCATATAAATTCAAAACAGCAGTAAGAAGCACGCCAGGTTTTAAATGCAAAGGATCAAATCATGTACACTTGGCGGGGACATGTAGCTACCCACGACATGGCCCTGTCAGTTCAAAAGGAAGGGACTTGAATGCATGAGGGGTTCGAGGAGATTTGCGGTGATCTTGGACGGTTCATTTCATAGTCAAGACAGTTGCACGCTTTGAATGCAAGGGAGCTTGAGTACAACCGCAGGGGTCCCGGTCATCGACGACCTCTTCTCTCAGTTCCCCTGGCTCCTACAAGCCCTTTCTTTCTTTTTTCCTTTTCTATATATATCGGATGCTTTCCATTTTGGAAGGGTTCCCAGTTTTTAAACTTTTTCATCTCTCTGGGAGACGGGACATTCTTTGAGATATTGCAAAATATGCTCAATTTGATTAGGTTTGACCCTGTCAAGCATTTGTAAGAACTACCTCTTGATGCAATAAAGGATTTTCTTTGCCTATCTCTTGCCTTGGATTTGTGTCTATTGAGTTGTGCACTATGGGCATTGTGTGAAGGAGAATCTTCATTGTCCATGGTCCTCCTTTCTAACCTTGTTTAGGGAATTTTTCAACATTGTTTGCAGGTCTCGCTGAGTGCTCTTTCTGCCATTGATGTGAGCTTTCAGTGAGTATTAGAAATCTTTGTTTGCATTCACTGCTTCCTGAACCTCTTCCATGAAACATTAATGCAACCAACTTGATCTTGAGGAACTAGCCTCATTAAAAAGTCTAAAGGTTCAACCTCACTACAGGATACCCACAGCTTGAGGTTGTCCCAATGCTTATAGCTAGGAGTGAGAGACCCTGCGAAACTCTCCCACAAAAGGTGCAATTCTAGCCTACAACCGTTTTTGGCACGCCCGGTGGGACTACGTTGTTCACTAAGTGAAGAGTTTTGGTGTTCTCTTCATCCAATCAGATCAGCATTTAGAGGCATTCAAAAAACATCAATGGCGACTCCGAACATCTATCAGCTGGTTTAAACAGTCCAAGTGCCTAATCACCATTATTTGGTATGTATAAACAACCATCTTTTGACCAGTATGCTTATTCTCTGCCTCAGCATCACACTTATCAGGCTAATAATGTTTGTGTTCCCCCCAAGTGGCCCTCAAACAATCTATCATCCCTATCATGGCCTTTGCCTCCCTTCCACCCCTGCGTATGACCAAGATCAGCGTCCTAAGCATTCAAATCAGTCCTCTAATTCCCCTTGTCAAGACTATGTCTATCCTGTTACATCCTTGTTAGGATTCAAGCAAGCATTATCAAATTATACTAAGTTGATAAGGGAGATTGGTAGGGGTTTAAAACTTTCTTTAGTCATCCCTATTCATGTCCTACAAGAGGCAAGGAATGCTCTTCAGCTAGTCAAGGACAGATGGTCAGTTTGTGAGAATGAACAATGGGCAGTTTGCGAGAGGGAGAATAAGGTGTGGTTGAGAAGCATGGTCCAAAATTCGGAAAGTGTGTTGATGTCTTATAAAGATCAGCAAACTCAGTGCGATAAGTTTTGTGTCCTCTCCTTTCCAAGAGCCAATCAGTTTGCTCTCTCCTACCCCAACACCCATTCCCACTCAAGAGCATGAATCCCTTCCATCATGAATCTTCTCCAATACTTTTGACCCTGGCTATGTCATGCCCTCTCTTGTGAAACCACCCTCTCCTATACTCGTTCAAAAGGAAGAAAAAGTGCTTGTTCCCCTACTCATTTCCCTCATGGAAATCAGTTCAGAAAGGCACAGAGGAGGCGTCAATTGTGGTGATCCAAGAGCTAGTTCAAGAGGAGTTAGTGGTTGAAGAGTATAAAAAAGAGGTGTTAGCTCAGCGCAATGAGCTTGCCCTACAAGAGTTCCAAGACTCTTTCTCCCTCCCTCAAGAACCACTAAAGAGACCACTCAAGAGTACCTAGTTGGAAAGACACTCTTTTAAGCTGCAAGCAATGTGAACTTTTTCACCCTCCCACCATCTCCCTCTGGGAAAAAGACCCTATTTTGCAAGGACTAGAGAAGGAGCTTAGAGTCAAATTTGAACCTGAAGAGGACAACACAATTGTCTATGATGAGGAGATCATGATAAGCAGTCCACTCCAAAAAAGGGAGGAGAAATCAGGGTTGGACCAGCTATTGTGGCATGGCTTTAACATTGATGAATTAGATCCTGAAGGCAGTATTGATGCCTTCATACTTAAAGAGGTGTGTACTCAGGATGCAACTGAGAGCAAAGAGGATTTTGTTTGGTCCCAAGAGCTTCCATTTCGTGTGGCTACAAATGAAGATGACCAAGGTCCAGAGATTGACGTAGTCAATCAATTAGCTGACCATGTTGAAGAGGTCATGAATAAGCAAGAGGATCAAGATGAAGTATGACAGCAGCTGTACCATGACTTCATAGATCAAGGAGAGGTTCTAAACCAGCCTATGTCTACTCCAGAGTATGAGGATGAACTCACCAATCAGGTTGAAGACGCCAACCAATCTCAAGATGAATTGTCCATTGAAGGCAGTACTGATGTCTTCAACAATGAAGAAGAGTGGTCAAACCCAAAGCCACAAGAAGATGACATGTTGGGCCTTAGGTGGATTGATGAACTACCATATGGCTCTTTTCAAAGCAAGCGGAGCAAAAAGGATGTTGAAGTTGGCATTGTCTCAAATGACCAAGAGGAAGCTGCCTTTTGGGATGACTTAGAGCTTTTCTGCTTAAGTCTAGACTGTAAACCAAGCACCAGTTCAAAGGAGCCATCACATGTGCTTGATTCAGAGCATAAAATTGAGCCATCAAATGAGAAGAGTGCAAAAGCCCCTACAGTCCAACATGAACCAATTTTGGAGGACATGAAACAGTATGTCTACATCGGAGACATGTTTGTTCCATTCCATCCTTTAAAGAGCACATCAAAAGGATTGACCATAAAGCTGCCTGGTTCACCAATTCTGGTACCTCCAAAGCAAGATATTTTTCATCTTGGATTGTTACAAGGGAATAATACTCATAGTTTCCCATTTGATCTAGGAGGGAGATACTTGTAAATTGTAACCTTGTATATATTAGGATAGATTTCATGCTTTCCTTCAAGTGACTTGTGCACATTTCCTTTTTGTTCTGGTTTTTTTTTTTCCCAAGTGCCTTAGGCACTTTGTTTTGTTTTATCCTTGTTGCTTCAGAGGAAGTTCCAAAAAGGGTCAGCCTTGTATCCAATTTCAGACCAGCTCAGTTGCAAAGGCTAATGACTCCATGCCCAATGGACTAGACAAGGCAAGTGGTCTGGGTTCTCAAGCATAGCAGGCATGCTTCCCTGTGAGTTGCCAAAAATGTTGGCCATTTTTTGCCCACATAATAAAATTCTGACTGATCAGAAAAGCTATGGACTCCATCAAAAAATATACGGACTCCATCAGAAGAACATATGGACCTTGGAAAAGCCAAGTGCAAAATCTTTTATTCAACAAAGTCTTTACTGGTTCTTTGTTTCGGATTTTGCGTGGACTAAGTGTTCTTTTCTTTCAGGACTCTTTTTCGCTGTGTTGAATTCTTTCGGACAAAATGTTCGAAGCAAAACGAAAAAACCTTTTCTTTTAGGAAAATTGTCCGGGAAATTGTCCGGGACAATTTTCCCAAAGGGTAGCTCTTCAATAAAAGGGTCCTTTGCAAAGTTCCCAAAGGTATTTTTCTAAAGGCAAAGGTCATTTTCAAATGCCGAAGGACCATTTCAATTTTTACGAAAGGGTCACCTTCCCTTCGGAAGAGTTCGTTTGCAAAAATGTCGAAGGATCTTTTCAAGAAACCCAAAGGGCTATTTCCCTTCGAGAAAGTCCATTTCAAGAAACCCGAAGGGCTCTTTCTTTTCAGAAAAGTTCATTCAAGAAATCCAAAGGGTAGAATCTTTTCGGAAAGAGACTATGGCAAAAATCCGAAAGGCAACTGACCATTTCAAAAAGTCCGAAGGGTACCTTGCTAAAAGCCCAAAGGGCATTTTTATAAAGTCCGAAGACATGAATTCCTTCGAACAAATTGTCCGCGGGAAAGTAATAAACAAAAAGTCCGCGGAAATTGCCCGAAAGGAAATGTCAGAATCAAATAACTCAAAGAATTGACTTGCACGCAAACGTCAAAATCTGAACCCTGCAAATGGCCATTGGCATTCAAAAGTCATCAAAGGGGTCTCTGACCAAACGCAGAGATGACGCGTAGCAGCATTTCGAGAGCTAGATCCAACGACACATATCAAGTTTACATTGAAGATCAACAAATATGCAAAAAATCAAGGACGGTGTCGATTTTAATCTACAAGAGGACCATATAAGTCCAAAACAACAATAAGGAGCATGTCAGGTTTTAAATGCAAGAGATCAAATCATGTACACTTGGGGGGACATGCAGCTACCCATGACATGGCCCTGTCAATTCAAAAGGAAGGGACTCGAATGCATGAGGGGCTTGAGGAGATTTGCGATGATCTTGGATGGTTCATTTCATAGTCAAGGCAGTTGCACGCTTTGCATGCAAGGGAGCTCGAGTACAACAGCAGGGGTCCCGATCAACGACGACCTCTTCTCTCAATTCTCCTGGCTCCCACAAGCCCTTTCTTTCTCTTTCCCTTTTCTATATATATCGGATGCTTTCCATTTTGGAAGGGAATAACTTTTTCATCTCTTTGGGAGATGGGGCATTCTTTGAGATATTGCAAAATATGCTCAGCTTGATTAGGTTTGACACTGTCAATCATTTGTAAGAACTACCTCTTGATGCAATAAAGGATTTTTTTCGCCTATCTCTTGCCTTGGATTTGTGTCTATTGAGTTGTGCACTATGGCATTGTGTGAAGGAGAATCTTCCTCATCCATGATCCTCCTTTTTGACCTTGTTTAGGGAGTTTTTCAACGTTGTTTGCAAGTCTAGCTGAGTGCTCTTTTCGCCTTTGATGTGAGCTTTCAGTGAGTATTAGAACTCCTCTTTGTTTGCATTCATTGCTTCTTGAACCTCTTCCATGAAACATTAATGCAACCAGCGTGATCTTGAGGTTGTGTAAGTCAGTATTGTCCTCTGCAGAATTAGTGTGGGTTCAAGCTTATAGGAGTTTCCCATTTTATTTTGGTGCATCACCTCCCTTAGCTTAGATTTTCCTTTTTTTTGTTATCCTCCTATCCCCTTTCCTTAGTCAGCAATAGATTTTAGCGTGGGAAATAAGAGTTGAAGTGAAGCATCTGAAGAACTAGCCTCATTAAAAAGCCTAGAGGTTCAACCTCACTACAAGATACCCACAGCCTGAGGTTGTCCCAACGCTTGTAGCTAGGAGTAAGAGAGCCTGAGAAACTCTCCCATAAAGGGTGTAATTCTAGCCTGCATCAGGACCATTGTGCAACCAATAATTAAGTCCATCCACATCCAAATAGGGCTTCAAATGGAGACAATAAACTCCTCTCAAAGAACCCTTCGAAGTAATCTTTTACCAACTAGTCACAGCAAATATGATCGTGTATCCACGTACCAAGCCTTTTGATAAGAACAAACCAAAACCTAAGTGGTATCAAGAAGGTGAATTCTACGAGTATCACAAGATTCCGGGCCATTCTATTAAAAGATGCTCGAAATTCAAGGATTACATCCAAGATTTAATTGACTATAGGGACATCAAAATAGAACCGGATGCATCCATGTCCAAGGATCAGCAAACAGGGATATGCCAATATCCCTTTCTAGATCATGATTAGACTCTTACACTTCCAAATAAAAGTCAAGACAGCCAACCCATCTTAGACAAACTCATTTTTGTCAAATTACCCATCTTCGATGAGCCTCACTTCGACAAGCCTTTCTGCGACCATCCACCTATTTTTGAAGAGCCTATCTTCGATGAGCCTAACTTCGACAAGCCTATCTTCAGTTCATCCATCTTTGACGAACCATTCTTCAATGAGCCCATCTCCGAAGAATCCATCATTGACCAATAATCCGCCCATCGCACAAAGTCCCCCATTTTTGGGAATCCCTTCGCCCCAAAACCTTTATTGCCAAGACAAAAATGAAGAAGGTACTTGTGGACAACACAGTCCAACAAGCGCTCCATGTGACCAAATCCTCAACATCTTATATCAGCAACAACAAAACAAAATCTGGTTCGGCATCAACATCAACATTAAAATCAGAATTAGGATCTCACGACATCAGCTACAAAGCCATAACAGATCAATCCAAGGGTACTAGCGATACTTTCATAGTTCTTGGGGAAGTTTCTTCCACCATTGAAACAAATGTCCTTCATGATCTCTACGAAGATTGTGTTGCCACCACCCATCTTTTCAACAACAACACCAATCCTCTCTCCCATCTTGCCATTCAATCTCCCGCACCTGTTGATTGGGACCGACAAAATCACACACCGTCAAACTTCTTCCACAATGACAAGGATATCGCAAAATTCATAGGAATCCAAGAAGACATCCAATCAGAAGATCACAACAATGGTTTCAAAATCAACCAAGACATATCAGCGCATATCGGGAATGCGAAGAGTTCCTAAATCAAATCAAATCAAACAATCAAAGCAGTCAAACCATCCAAAAATCAAAGTCCTTTCGTGAAAACCACATCGAGGCATTATTGGACAATCAAAATCAAAATCAAACACATCAATACATATCTTTTGGTGTAACCCTGTTCGAAGCACCAATAGATGAGCTCTACATTACTTGATGAAGAAATCATTGAAATCAACATCAAAACAGCCGATAATCCAAAAATCATCCACATTCTATCAACTCTCTAACCTAAGGAGCAGAAAACTCTTGTTACTCTCCTAAGAGAATTTTCAATATTTTTGATCCCATTGCAACATCCCAGATTGTGTCGCATATGAAGCAATCATAATCAACAGTGGTATGTGTGACTGTGGGTCCAATCATCTTTGGTTTTCCAATATTCCCACTTACCTCCATAGTGACACCATCCATCCAGCTCATTCACACAATCCAATAAGATCCATCATCCAATACACATCTCACTTCCCCATCCTTAGTGGAACCATCTATCATAGAGGCTACGGCGGTACTTCGTTAAGATGATCGGAGGAATCCAAATCAATAATCAACAAGGATCACAACAATAGAATCAGTGGAGCCAACACCGACAACATGATCCTAGCAGAGAAGTTATTTAAAACAAGTATCGGTTAAAGATCAAAAGAGGTCAGCATCATGCATCTCGAACACTTCCATAGTTGAGATGCCAAAAAAAAAATCAAAAGAGAAAGACAAATAATTTGTCCAATGATGAAAACCATTTCTTATGGCACCTTGGGCAAGCACCATGATGAAAACCGGCTTCCAGCATCATGTGTAAATAATCCGTTGTCTACAAGTACCTTGACACTTGGGGGCAACGTTGTCTCCATCTAAATCCTTCATCCTAACCATCATGTCCAAACCTATCCTCATCCAAATCCAAACCCATCCTTATCCACCCAATCCTAATCATCCTTCCTTCCTTATACACTCAACCTTCGCTTTCCCTACCATCCTCATATCCATCTTATTGTGCCCATCCTTTCCTCCCATTTGACCTTGATAAGGAAATGGAAGAAATATTGAGACCTATTTTGAAAACATCTTGGTATATTCTCCAAATGGTGCTTCGATGTTTGGACACTTTCGTTCTTGCGCAATGCAATCCTTGGAGATACTTCCTCATCATCCCTGAACATCATTTTGTGTTCGTTCCATCTGCTATCACTTCCATCCCAGGTGCTAGAACTGATTTCCCCTTTGCTCCTAGGCCCATTAAATATTCCAAAAACATCAAAAAATCCTTAAAAATCAAAAAGCCAAAAACATCATAAAAATCCTAAAATTCAAAAACAATCATAAAACCCTTAAAATCACAAAATCCAAAAAACAATACAAAATCCAAAAAATCTCTTAAAAAATCAGAAAATTAGAAAAATCCAAATAAGATATATAAATCCACAAAATCTACAAAACATTTGTCTTTGTCTTGAATCCTCTTAAAATCCTTAATCAACTTATCACACATTGTCAGGGTATATTGTTCCCAATCAAACCCCCTTACATGTATCCTTGCCTAGAGCAAAATCCACCAATCACCATCAATCACCAAGCAATAGGGTTTTTTAACTTGACGTAGGACATGCATTTGCTTTTAAGTTTTTGTGTGCTTGCTTGTTTGTTTGTTTTTTCTATTGTGTCTCGACTCAGTCCATATGCGCCAACAGTGTCATCATGGTTTTCCATATCATAGTACATTTTGTCATGTGTTTGTACTTGAGTCAGTCCTTCGGCATACGACAACAATGTCATCATGGTCTTTCCATATCACCGTGCATCCTATCACATGCCATATCAAAAACAAGGTTGCTCAATCAATCAGAATCGCGCGCAAGAATGGCAGCATTGTCCCTGAGCAATCATTCTACCAACATACATCCTATATAACTAACATCAACAACATCCATAACATCATTTCTTCTACCTAACTATCCATCAACTAATCTTCCATGTCTAACAATCATCCTTGTGACCTAAGTGTGCAGACATCAGTTTTCCAATACCCTATCTAATCCAATCCAGATCAGTCCACCATCATTCAATCTTGGGGCATCCTCATGTGCTCGAATTTTTTTGGCTTCTTCATTCTTTGAAAAGTCATACCATCATCCCATACTTCTACATTACCCTATCAAATCCCTCCATCAACATGATCATCTTATCATTAATCCATGCAATCAGTTAAATCCTTGATCTATGCTTGCAGATCTATCAATCAATCAATCATCCATCCAATCCAAGCTCGCAACTTCCAATCCTTTGCATGTATCCTTGCTTAGGGCAAATCAAGCATGTAGATTTTCAACAGGATAAATCATTCCCAATCCAATCCCACAGCTTTTCAATATGTATCCTTCCCAAATTCACCTACTTGCATGTATCCTTGCTTAGGCAAATCAAGCATGCAGCTTGTCATCAGAATCTATCATTCCTAATCTGCTCCCTCGCATATATCCTTGCTTAGGGCAAATCAATCCACCATCGAGCATTAGCTTGATTGGGTTAATCTCATCCATGGGTTCATCTCACCTATCCACAACTTCCATATCCACCATCACCCTACTACCCAATCACCATCCATCTTGCACCCAACCCCTCTTCTTTCATTACCCACCCCTTCATCCCCGCCCCCCGCAATTCCTCTATCTTGCTAACCATTCCTCTCATTTCAAGAGCCCTTCTATGTCCTCCATCTTCGCATGCCCTCTCAAGGGGGCAATCAACCCTAACTAACTCACCATCATCATCATCTAACCTTCATCCTCTTACATTTCTTTTTTCAGCCTCTTCTTACTTTGAAAGACCATTACTCCACCCATCGTGTCTTGCAACGCCCTTTCAAAGAGGGGCAAAAATGTAGACATTTGAAATCGGACACTTCATGTCGATTTTAACTATTCATCCATGATCCCTTCATCACGCTAATAAACCCTAACCCGACATCACATAGCTTTTTCACCCCATCATCGACAAACATTCCTAGCCGATTCATTATTCACACCATCTCCCCCTAGTCAATTAATCAATTCCAATCATGACCTTACCTCCATCCCACCAATAATGAAATATGGATTAATCACACTAATTAATCATGTTAATTAGTTGATAAGATAATCCAAGCACATTTCATATTTTCAATAAATCAAATAAATCCATTTTCCATCTCAAATCTATGATGTCATCACATCACATCCCCAAATCCCAAAGTCTTACACCAAATCCAATCACCCCAAATCCAAGGCAATCAAACCCATTCCTCATCTTACATGCTCAACCCCCAACATTTATTGCCCATCCTCTCATTCAATGAGATGTAGGGCTCATCCTCCACCATTGATCTTGAATCTAAATCAACAATTGTCATTCATTCACAAATCCTATAAATTGAGGGTGATTGCCCTCATTTCAACAAGCTTGAGGATCATAACAAAGTTTTGCCATTTTGAAGAACAAATCATTGCATCAAGCCATCACGCATCAAGCATATCAAGCCATCCAACAAGGGGATATGATGCTCGTCTATTTGCACACGGCCTTTTGAGCACCCACACCCGCACGCAATGGAGCAAATCAACTTCAAGAGGGATGCCTTCGTTGGTAAGTGAAGGTATATTCTTTCCCTCTTAGCTCAAGTACTTATTTTCAAGTTTGTTTAGCAGTCATTTGTTCTTTTGTTTGCATTTTCTAACACTTGCATTGTGTTCACGAATTTCTTGTGTGTATACATTCACAATGGCCAATATCTCGTGAATAGTGATTCACTACAACCCACCTTTAAAGAGCTTGAATGGTTCACACTCGTTCCATCAGGTGATGCTCAAAGAGGTGGAGAGGTGGGATTGAATATAGTGAAATTAAGTATCACATAACATTGATAGTCATCATCGGGACCTACATCACGCATTCAACACTATTCCATCTCAAGTGTGCTCAACAGTGAATTTTTTTCCCACAACCAAACCCGCTTAGCTTGCTACCCAGTTTGCAAAACTGTTAGCAAGTATCGTACATTAAGATTCAAGAACAATTCCTTTTAGAGCTACCTAGCTATTTCATTTTTTAGCATGTACTGTTTTTGCTTTACAACATGATCAGATGTCATATTTGGGATTAAAAGTGGGGTATTTCGATCATTCACAATAACCCATCTCTCATGAGTAGTGATTCAGAAGAACCCATCATATGTTTATATGGTTCACTTAGCACTCGTTGCATCAGGTCATGCTCACAGGGGTGAACAGGTGGGATTGAAACTAGTGAAATGAAGTATCGCATAGTGTCAATCATCATTGTCAGGACATGCACCAAACAACCAAGATTTCCATCCATCCTAGTACTATGCCACCTCAAAATGGAGTTTTCCACACAATCAAGCCTACTTTGCTTGCTACCCCAATTGCAAAACCTTAAACAAGTATGTTACCATTCATTTGAGAGTTCCAAAGCCATTTCAGTTTTAAGTATTATGTTTTCAAAGTTCAACATTATCAAATATCATTTTTTAGAATTAACTATTTAGAATATTTCAAGTCAAACACAATGGCCCATCTGATCCACAAGAACCATCTCTCAAGGGTTCTTATCATCCATATTTTTCCCTTTGGTAATAACTAATAAGCATATTTTTTCTTTTAACAAACTGCAAACAAAGTCCGCATGTCTTAAGTCAATCCCTTTCTCCTTTAAGGGCCTTTCAATGACTTTCATTTTGTTTTCCAATGGTTCTTACCACTCATATTTTCCCTTTGGCAATAGAATGGCTGTCATTTTGTTTATTTCTTTATTGATTAATTTGGGGCACAATCGCAGCCCTAGACCCCATTCCAATACACTATTATACCAATCCACCAATTATTACCACAGCACACCTTGCAGATTATGTGTCCCCCCTGCAGAAGTTCACCCAGCCACAAGTGGGATTTTAACCTGGATTGCACAAATACAAGCTTTAACAATTACACGACAAACCGGGGACAAATGGCTGTCATGTTGCTGTAACCAAACTAACTACTTAAATTCCTATACTAAGCCAGACTAACCTAGCTGAAGAAGTCATTCTGAGTTGTCTTTTTTGGCTAACATATGTTTTGTTGTTTCCATTTAGTCATACCATCAATCCAAAGAATACCAATCTTCTAACTGACATCACACATTAGGCTTAATTTCTCCAGCTCGTTCATATAATAAAGTTTAAACCCTTAAATTCTAAATGGTAGCTTTAACAAAAATGAGGATGTCTGAACAATTTGTAATCCTAGTCCTGAAAGAAGTTACTTAGGATT
Organism: Torreya grandis; assembly: GCA_037957365.1. Taxonomy (NCBI): domain Eukaryota; kingdom Viridiplantae; phylum Streptophyta; class Pinopsida; order Cupressales; family Taxaceae; genus Torreya; species Torreya grandis. Next base: position 1,598,277 of record JARHVA010002747.1, on the reverse strand, counting down.
GAAAAAAAGGATTCCTGCCTGTTTCTCTATCTCTCATTATCAACTCTTCGTCAGTCAACTCAAACAATGGAAATAGTTTAGACTATCCCTAGCAGCTCCAAATATATTACCAGAAGTACTGCTTGACCCAATCTCATGTTCTGCTGTAAAAAACAACTCAATTCCATGGTCTGCTGTGATGCAAATCCACATTCACGGTCTGCATTGCTACCAAGATAAATATTCTATCCAGCCAGACCCTAGTTGGTGCCACCACATACTGCACCAACAATTCTAATGGTGCAAGAAGATTTGGGAAGCCTGATCAGTGTGCTACCTCAAGGGTGCAACAAATCTCATGCAGTATACATGTTTGGATTGTTTAATGTCCCATTTACCAATGGTCATGTTGTCTCCAAATCTTGCACCCTAGAAGAAGGTGTTCAGTCCTCTCCCAAATTTGGGCAACGTTGGAACATTTCCAGGCTTGTGGGTATGCCTATGGAGGAAATGGACCTCTAGATTGAAAGGGCTAGCTCCCTGTATATGTCTCTGCAAGACAATCTCTGCTAAACCAGCTTGTTTAAAGGGAAAAGAATTAGAAATTTACAAAAACGGAAATCCTATTCTAAGAGTGGTGATACACCAAAACTATTTTCCACATGAATGTCAAATTCTAGTGCACAATACAGCAAAAGCACAAACCATTCCCAAACTCTAAAGATTCTAACAACAATATTTCAACACAAAGGTGAGATGTGTAAAAAATGACACAAGGTAAATGAGCTGAAAGGCAAACTTTGCACATTCAAGATAGTAATACACATGCTGAAATTCAATACACTTGGATACAAACTGTGTGACCAGTTAGACTAAGAATTCTTGTTCAGGTATGAAGTATAAAGTGGGCAAAAGGATGGAAAATCATCACATGCTGCCACTATACATCTCTTGCACACTCAAACCAAAACCCCAGAAAAAGCTTGAAGGAAACAAATTTATGCTAAATGCTTAAAGGCAGAACTTGAATCATTCCAGCAGGGCTTCGCCATACACTGCGTAGTCTCTTTTTCTCTAGCCAAGGGGCTGTATATATAGCAAGAAGGAGAAAGAGAGGAAAGCTTTTGGCACCAAGGAAAGGAATCAATTCTGTTGGAAGTCTCCATCTTCAACTACAACTGACTTTGCCAATGATGCTCATTAGGGCATTCTGATTGATCCATGTCACCCTCTTGAACGCCCTTGGCTTGCCCTCTTGAAGATGTTTTTTTCAACGGTTGCTCAACCCAATTAAGATGTTTGGAGATGGCGTTAAAATGGTTGTTGTCAATGGAGCCACCTATTAGATATCTGTTTCGACGCACAACCGCTTCTCCTTGGCTTGCCGCTATGCACAATGGCATGAAAAAGAGTCACTTTCATTCTGTTTTGCCTTGGAGAGGCATTGCTGGGAATTCATGTGCTCATTGAACTTTCCATTGGCCATTCAGAATGACCCGGATCATTGATTTGCACCGTCGATCTGCCTGTCATGGATCAGTCGTTGGATCAAGCTTTATAAGTTAAATAGTCTTGAAAACCCGATTTGCACTGTCAGACCTTTTCGGGTTTTCCAAGCTCTTCTACTTCAGGTTCTTCAAGCTTGACGACTTCGGGTTCTTCCAGCTTTAAGTCTTCGGGCTTTTCAAGCTTGACGACTTCAGGGTCTTCCAACTTTAAGTCTTCGGGCTTTGGAAAGTGACCCATCGAAAAAATTCCAAAGGGCACTTGGACAAAAAAATGACCCTTCGAAAAAATTACGAAAGGTAATCTTTCAGGAAAAGACAGCCAAATACCTTCAGACTTGTTGTCCGAGACAAAGGATTCCTTCGAGAAAAGACAGGGCAAATACCTTCGGACTTTTTGTCCGAGACAAAGGATTCCTTCGAGAAAAGGCAAAGATATAATTCTTTCGGACTTTTTTTCCAAGACAAAAAGTCCGAAAGAATTCCTAGGCTTGGACAAAAAACCCGAAACAAAAGAAACCTTCCAAATGAGATAACGCTTAGGTAAAAGGGGTGAAAAAACACTCGAACAAGGCTGAAACAAAACTTTCGAAGAAGAGAAAACAACTGGTTTCTTCACCAGTCCTTCACAATTGGATTGAAAACAGACAAGAGATGCTGAACTTAGCCAAAGGAAATTTCAAAAATAAGGGTAACAAATTTGGCTAACAGGTCCAAACCAAAAAATTTAACTCTCCATACATGGTACCTCCAAGTAAATGCAGTATCCTTATTACCATCCTTTGTGGGACAGGTTCAACCGTTACATTTTGACACGGCTCAACCAAAGGTGAAGAGTCACCCATGGAAAAACAACAATTTCATCTTCCATAATGGTTCATTTCCTTCTGCATTATTGTATATTCATATTTACTTATGTGGGTAGTTAGAAAGCAGGAGATAGAAAAGACAGAGAAAGATAGACAGCCATTCATCTCCTTCAAGATAATGCTATGTACAAAACGTTTGGATTAACAGAATTTTTGTTACAGTTCTATATCTTTCCAATGTGATATTTGTGATTGTCATTTTTATTTCTGAATTCTTGTTTGATACTTGCTTCCACATATAACACATCTGCCTGGTAATTTAGAGTGTTGTCCAGCAGATATATCCTAGGAACCAGATTGGGGATTTCCACTGGTGAGATACACTTTGAGGATGCTTCAAACTGGAATTATATAACTTTTTGGTAAACTCACTCTCCGTCCATTCACAAAAATGATATGCTATCCACTTAGGCATTGTTGCTATAAATTTTGAAATAGGAAAATGGCTATGTTTAGCTGAAATAAAACATTTAATATTGAACACTGTAAGAAACTATAATCCAAGGACCAAAATAGTAGGCTTCTGTATATCACTTTATACCTTTTTCTTCCATGGACCAAATCTTTGCACTTGCTTTTGTTCTGTCATTTTCCATTTTTCCCCAAACAGGGCTCTTAGGTTATAACTTATAAGTATTTATGTAGCAAAAATTTGTTTCTAGTCCACCCACACCCTAATCTGCAGGCGTCCCCATCTCTTTCCCCCATTCTCCACGGACCCCTCCCAAAAGATCAGATCCTATAGTTTCCAAAGGAGCTACACTGTAAATATCAGATCCTACAGCTTCCAATCTATGTTGTTTGGATTCTCTCTGATCATGAGATTGTCAATTCTTAGTAGCTGCTGAAGAGATTTTTTATATTTTTCTCCATAAATGGAAAACACACACACTCATTGCGATTGCACGATCAAGCTTAAGATACTTTCCTACAATCTCTATTTGAGGAATAATTATTTCCTGAAAATTCATCTGGGACTTGCACCCAGTCAGGTTTGATTTCAATTCTGCATTGGCATGGTTGCTTTAGCGCGTTTAGAACGCCCAGCTTGGCCTTAACCCAGATCACCATAAAATTACAGCCCTGCCCTATCACTAATTGACTGCTGGACTGGAAATAATTTTGTTTACATCATGTTTAAGCATTTAATTGTAACTGCACGAAGGTGTCATTTATTTTTTCAAAATTTCTCTTATCAAAACAATAGTCATTTAAAAAAAAACCATAGCAGCCATGTTCATAAACACCAGAGACAAAAATTATGGGAGTTGCAGAATACATAAAATTCGTTCAAGCAAAAAAGTTCAGGAAAATGACATATAGGATTCTTTCCTAAAGATATCCCAAACCATGTAGAACTTCTTTTTTATCTATACGGTTGGAGGAGTGTGGAACATCGATCCACTCTTTCCAAAAAAGAAACACATCCAAAAAAATGACGAGAAAACCTAGTTTTTCTTCAATTTGGATGTTTTTTCATGCTCTCAAAAAAACAACTAGACGCAATTATTTGCTACAATTTTGTACTACTTTACTATAACTCATAAACTTAACAAAACCTCTGCAAATGTCCAGAGAGCTGTCATATAACAGTAACGTTAAGACTCCTATGACTAACATAGTTCAAATGCCCCTAGATACAATAAGGCACCCCAACAACATGTGGTGAGGTTGTGTGGTTAAGATTATGGTGTAAAAATGTGGTCCAGGAATTACCCCGCACCCTGATAGAATATGGTTCAGGAATTACACCGCACCGTGATAGAATGTGGTCGAGGAATTACCCGCATCCTCCTAAAGGCAGCCCATATTCTCACCCAAGATTTACCAAGAAAACCCAGGGAAAACAAAACTTTGCAAATTTTATCCAACACTATAACATGCATCCGAAAATCCCCTAATTCAGCTCCACTGCATGAAAAGAAAACTAACACTAAAATTAACCTCAAAACTTACTCTTTATCAGCAATATGAACAGCCGCTACCAAATCAACCTGCAGAGTGAGCACAAACATTAGGGTTTCCAAATAAAATAAGAGGTAATTCATTTTTTTTTAAATCCCCCGTTACCTGAAAACACGAATGATATTTAAAAATAGAGAAATCAAAATGAAAAATGAAAAAAAATGCAGAGGTTGGTAAATCTTAGACCTGAAATCCCGGCTGAAGAATTAACCACGGTAATTTCTTGCTGTAACTAACAACCGCAGTCTGCAAATCGTCTCCCTTGATGCCGTTCTCACGGAGCCTGGTAAAATCTGCAACAGATTTAAAATCGGGAATTTCTCCAATGTAAATTTCTTTCTCATTTTCATCTTCGCTTGATTCAAACCAATCCCAAAATGCTCTTATCACGGGGAATTTACGGCGTCGTGATTTCTTCCTGGACAACCGTAGGCAATCATTAATACTATTGTTGTAATTATTAAACTTATTCGAGGGCTTTGTGCAGCGGGAGGTCAGAGGGTCGATTCCCAGAGAATTTACAGAATGCTTGTTAATGAGCAGCAAGCTTGCATTGAAGGCAACCATGCAGCTCATCTTCAAACGATTTGCTGCCTATGGTTTGAGAATTTTGTTAAGTGGGGAGTGACATTTTTAAGTGCTCTCAGAAAATATCATTGCATTTGGAGTTTATTTGTTATAATTGTTTTGCAGTTTACTGTGACTGTCAAATTTGCGTTCCTTGTGGGTGAGGATAATTTCTTGGTTTTATTGTGGACAAGATTGTTCATGATTGTGGAATATGGTTTAATTGCAGACAAGATTCTTAATAATTGTGGGATATGGTTTAATTGTAGACAAGATTCTTATAATTGTGAGGTAAGGAAGGCTTATAAGGTAAGTAAAGATATGAGATATCATTGTTTTGTGATGGTCATTTAAGAATGAAATATTTTATCGCATGAAAAATTAAATCGAGAAATAATATGTAGAAGATTTGTGATTGAAAGTATGTAATTATATTAAGTGGGTTGTAGTTCAACGAAGAAGATGATGGTGTAAAAGGTGGTGCTTAGCCATTGATCAAGGTACAAATCCCAAAAGATGTTACAAAGGGATAAGACCGGAATCATGTCGAAGTGACACTCAGTTGACAAAACATTATGTACACCCAATCTGAGTAAAAGTAGGGTTTCAATCATATAATTATAATTATTGTGAAATTAAATATAATATTTGTAATAAAAAATTTTAAATATTATAATAATATTTAAAAGATATGTTTTATTGTAGGGTATTAATGGTTTAATTTTTTAATTTGTTTATATATTTTTAGCCAATCAAATTTTTTTAAATGTATATGGTTTTAACAATTCTAAAGTTAAAGTTTTTTCATATAAAAATTGGAATATTTTGGGAGTGTTATTTAGGAATATTCTTCTCATTTTAATGCTCTTGTAAATGTTATTAATAAGAGTATAATATGCAAATTTATTTTATGTGACCTCATGACAAAGTTCCATTTATTTGTTTAGGTACATGTAAATGCAGATCAAAACTAGGATGCATTAGTGGAATGCTTTTCATGATAGCGAATATCATACAAAACCACGTAGTCGCCTTTTTATGATAGGGAGATAAAACAAGCATAAAAACCATGGTCAAGATTTTGGCCTAGAGTAGGTCAAACGACACATACACAGGGAAAGCACCAGTGCCAAAACAAATGTAAGAAAAAGTACCTCTATTTCGTGGAATGAACATACTCTCCACATTGAAACATAAAAAGAAATTGTTGGGAAATACGGAAGCACACAATTGATTACCAAATACAAGCAACTTAATATGTGGAATTAACCAGAATCACAAGTAACTAAAATTCAAAAATAACACAGAATATGAGAGACAATACACAACTTGTATTAATACTCATCTAAAAAAGAATACAATAAAGAAGATGCCAATTCTTCTTCACACCTCTCAGAGGCTTCCCACACCTCAAGTGTACAATAATTCTTTCCTCAAAGATCTCTCTCTTACGGTCCCAACACACAACTCAAACACAGAGTTGGTGTTCACCTCCAACCAGTCAGTATCCACTACTGCCAGTACATCAGTGCTCCACGCACTCCACAAGTGTTCCACGCACTCCAAGTACACAATCGTACTTCAAGTAGATCTCCCCTGAACTTGCAACACCCTACAACTCAACATACCTTACTTGTGAAAGAATCTACCTTGCCTTCCTCTTTGCTCAATAATCGAGTACACACTGTACTCCAAGTAGATCTCTCCTGATCTTGCTACCTGTTGTGTTGCTGTCCTCCCTGATCTTGCACCCCTACCAATCAATCTAGTTCTGCACACCTGCAAACCTGGATCATGCACACACATACACCTGCAGATCAATGATCTTACTCACCCATGTAGATCTCCAAACATGGCCTTGCACACCTGCTGACCAAGATCCTACATACATGAAGAACCCTTCTGATTCTCCAAAACCAGCACCCACACTTGGCACTGCTGTGGAACTAGGAGGAACACCCTTGCTCACTTCACACACAGAAGGAGCTAACTTTGCTCAACTCAAACTAGCACACTTTACAATACAACCCATGAGTCTATTATATAGATCTCATGCAAACAATAATTAGACACCTAATTACAATAATTAGATCTGCAACTTCTAGTCTAAAATTGGCTCTCAACATGCAAACACTCGGTTCGTTAATGAACTGTCCGTAAAACTCGTAGTTCGAACCGCACAGGTGACCGACGTCGGTCCCTGTCTGCCTAGAGGTGACCGACGCCGGCCGACTTCTAACCATCGTCGGTTGCTTCCTGTCTGTACCCTGTCGACGTCGGTTGGCCTGACCGACGTCGGCGACTGTGACAACAGCATCCTCCTCCATGTCTGCATCCATGTGAAGCTTTTAGCTCCACAACCTAACAATCTCCCACTTGGAGATAAATAACTGCACTGTACCTGTACCTGTACCCCGTCTAATCTGTTTCTTAGCTTGTATCCCTCTTTAAGCTCAACCTTGAAGACCAACCACCACAACACCTGTGGTGAACCTCCTGTCATCCGAGTAACCTGCCACATCCAAACCTACAAACCCATGTAGTGAAGTCCTGACCCTGCATAGCATGTATACCTGCTGTTGGTCCCTCTCAAATACCTGAGAACCCACTTCTCCGAATTGGCTCCTAACTCTCTGACAGCTCCCACTGCTGGGGAAAACTCAAGTCTATACCAGACCTCATGTGATTTCAAACACTGAACTGTCCAGCCCTTGGTGTGTTCCGGTTCTGCATCCTGCGTATTGAACCTCGCCAACCCCTGATCCACATCAGCTCCCACTAGAGACAAAATCAACCTGTGATCTTCCATGTCTCTCATGCCAAAGAATTTCATTGCTCTAAATTCCTCATGACATGCCACTGAACTAACCTTACCCTTAGCTCAGCAAAACCCTATATGTACAAACCTGTTAGCTAGCATACCATCCACATACAGTAATAGGATAATGTCGTGACTCATCATCCACCTGGTAAGACAAACACAATGGTTACACTGACATTGACTAAAGCCCTGCTTTGTCATCCACTTGTCAAAACCTATACCATTGTCCTGCAGCTTCTTCAAGACCATATGACCTGGCCTTTTGTCTCACGTATCCATTCTCTCTATTCTTTAACTAAGGTATTCATTCGTCTTGTAGTGCTTTCATCCGACTGGCAACCCTACCAAATCTTTCGTTTGGTTTTACATCCTAATCCATGACATGCTCCCATTGTTTCTTGGATCCTTCCTACTCTGCAGTGAGCAACGAGTATAAAGAAGAGGAACAACGAATTTGAAGCTTACTTACACTTTCAGTCCTCTCCATGGGCGTTTGAGACTTCTTGATAGCTTGTTGTCTGCCCAAAATCTGTTACAGTGACCGACCTCGGTCACCACACAGTCTGCATCCGACCGACATCGATTCCATGTGCCTGTCCTGACTATCGACCCCACCGACGTCGGTGTCTACCTGCTGCCGACGTCGGTCCTCCTGACCGACGTCGGTCTTACTCTGCCCAACACCACCAGCTCCGATCTACACATGACCAACATCGGCACCTGTCTGTTCGACGTCGATTCCCCTTGACCGATGTCGGTACTTGTGTTCACCTGTGAGTGATGACTTTTTACTCGCGAGCTTTTTTTGAATCAAATCCCTGTCCAAACTGCTCTGCTCAGAGTTACTCAACCTTCTCCACTGATCTCTGTTCGCCATCTCCTCCATAAACACCAAGGCTTTCCAGTTCTTAAGTCTGTCAAAAACATCTAACTTCCTCTTAAGAACATGCATCTCCTTCTTGCGCATGTGACCAAGCCTACAAAGCCACGTCTCTGCAACAAAAGAAGAATCAGTAATATAAGCAAGTAGATAAAGAGTACCTGCTTTCTTACCACTAGCTAATTCAAGTGCATCCGCTGTGAGAGTTCTTGTGCATCTCTCTTCACCCAACTTTCCTGAAAAAATTAGCCACAACTTCAAGACTGGGACCTGCATGACCTCCTTCAACACCCATGTGTTGGCCGCCTGCAATTTCAGCTTCACTTCCCCTTTGCCAATTCTTTGACAAGGCTCACCAACCCCTCTACTTGGGGCTGCATGGAAAGAGGCAACAAAATCTATTAACCAAGATTCAACTTTATCCAGAGCATCTTGTGCAACAACACCTGCAACATCTGCTTCTTCATGCTGATCTGCTACCAACCAACAATCTTTATTTACCTGCTCTTTCTTTCCATAACACCGTAAGTGACCATTCATGCTATTCAGTTTCTCCATTTGTAGCTTACTTTCTTCTGTCGTTGCTATACTCCCACTCAATTAGAAACCCCTGAGAGTGACCTGTAACCAAACACAAAACCTGCTCCCTGCAATCTTAGCTCTGATACCACTTGTTGGAAAATACGAAAGCACATAATTGATTACTAAATACAAGCAACTTAATATGCGGAATTAACCAGAATCACAAGTAACTAGAATTCAGAAATAACACAGAATATGAGAGACAATACACAACTTGTATTAATACTCATCCAAAAAAGAATACAATAAAGAAGATGCCACTTCTTCTTCACACCTCTCAGAGGCTTCCCACACCTCAAGTGTACAGTAATTATTTCTTCAAAGCTCTCTCTCTTACGGTCCCAACACACAACTCAAACACAGAGTTGGTGTTCACCTCCAACCAGTCAGTATCCACTATTGCCAGTACACCAGTGCTCCACACACTCCACAAGTGTTCCACGCACTCCAAGTACATAATCGTACTTCAAGTAGATCTCTCCTGAACTTGCAACAACCTGTAACTCAACAGACCTTACTTATGGAAGGATCTACCTTGCCTTTCTCTTTGCTCAATAATCGAGTACACACCGTACTCCAAGTAGATCTCTCCTAATCTTGCTACCTGTTGTGTTGCTGTCCTCCCTAATCTTGCACCCCTGCAAATCAATCTGGTTCTGCACACCTGCAAACCTAGATCATGCACACACATACACCTGCAGATCAATGATCTTACTTACCCATGTAGATCTCTAAACATGGCCTTACACACCTGCTGACCAAGATCCTACATACATGAAGAACCCTTCTGATTCTCCAAAACCAGCGCCCACACTTGTCACTGTTGTGGAACTAGGAGGAACACCCTTGCTCACTTCACACACAGAAGGAGCTAACTTTGTTCAACTCAAACTAGCATACTTTACAATACAACCCATGAGTCTATTATATAGATATCATGCAAACAATAATTAGACACCTAATTACAATAATTAGATCCGTAGCTTCTAGTCTAAAATTGGCTCTCAACATGCAAACACTTGGTTCGTTAATGAACTGTCCATAAAACTCGCAGTTCGAATCGCACAAGTGACCGACATTGGTCCCTGTCTGCCTAGAGGTGACCGACACTGGCTGACTTCTGACCGTCGTCAATTGCTTCCTGTCTGTACCTTGTCGACGTCGATTGGCCTAATCGACGTCAGTGACTGTGACAACAACATCCTCCTCCATGTCTGCATCCATGTGACGAAGCTTTTAGCTCCACAACCTAACAGAAATACCCAAACAAATTCTAGAGTGCATCTTCTTGTAGAAATATCATAGCTATCAATGCAAAAAAACAAGGCACTCATCTTTTGTGTTATGATTGAGATGGAAACAATGCAAATTATCATTATCACCCAAAAAAGTAGATAGCATGTACCTTGCAGTACACTCTATAAGAAACATTTTAGAAGTTTAACTTTCTACTTGTTGGTTTATCAAATAGGGCATGTTGTGAATTTAGTTGCATCCAAGAAATTTCCTTAGAAAACTCTACAATGGATTTTTGTTTTTCTTGCTACTTTCTTATTAATTTCGTCCATAGACTGGGTCTATATAAGGCTAAACAAGTAAGAGTTTCCCAAGCTTGTGTAAGTTGTATATGGTCAATGGTATTTTATCATTGTAAGTAATTTTTGTTAGTGACTCACTCCCGCCATGTCTAGCTCTATAGGGAACCTTGAAATTGCATGAATATCATGCCTTGCAATTAGTCCCAATTTTGTGACAACTAGACATTGCAATTGAAAATGCATCATGCAAATTCAATGCTAATGAGCATTTTGGTCCATTGTGATTAGGATTAGCCTTCTGATGGGGTAAGGCTCATAGCATACACCCCAAGGAGGGTCATACATGCATATACTTTATTTTAGATAATTTTATATTGTATTAGATGTGAAACAAAAACTGTTGAGATTGATTCACAATGAGACTAGATTTCCATCTAAATTCATTTAGAAAAATCTAAATCAATTGAAGCATCTAGCACAGTTACTTTTTTGGGATGAAGCATAGTTCCTAATCCAATCCAATCACAGGATTCACTCTTAGCTCCCCCACATGTCCACTGATATTCATGGTTACCATTATCCCCATTACATTGACATAGGTTTGTCTATCCCCATTACATTGACATAGGTTTGTCAATGTACATATCCATGAATCACATTTGACCAGTATGCCGATTTGAGATCCACCAATATGGTAGTCAAAATATTTTTTTTCACATGGGTTTAGTTAATGTACACGGCAATAGGAACATTCATATATGTATTTGTTATGAACAATAACTAAATTTTAAATACATTCAATTGCTTAGCAAACAATACAGTTGTATTTTCAATAAACCCTTTTCATTAGATTCAAATATGTGTTGTTCAACCAAGCATTTCCAAAGGTATTTATGAGATCTCATAAATATTTCCTCCCATGTACTTTGTGCTAACATCTCCATAGCTTTTTAGCCATGCAAAAGGCAACCACTAACTTCTAATTCAAAAATATTCCTATCACATTTATGCTCGACTAATGGTAAGAAATGATGAATTTTTTAATAGATAAAAGGTATCCATATTACTTGTTACCATTCATTTTAACCATTTATCAATGCCGGAAAATATTATTTATATTAAGTGTTTTTGTCTAAATTGTGTGTGTTTTTTTTTTTTTAAACGTGAACTTAAATCTAAAATTCCACTGTATTTTGAACTAACCCTCCTCCTCCACAAGGAATGCCAAATTGATTAAATGTTATACGATCGGCCTTGTCATAACAAGTATAAATTGTCATAAATTTAATACACACATTTTATTAATACACATTTAGCCTAGGCTAATACAATTTACAATCTATGGGTCATGAATAAATATTATCAATGTGACCATACAAATAGATATATATTATATTTTTATATAGGCCAATACAATATGCAATTTGTAATTTAGGTGAAAAATACATAACATACAAATTGTTAAGTCTATAACTATTGACAATGTGCAATAATTTTTACATATCACATACAATCTCAAAACATAAAAACAGACTACATCTTATCGATTTTTAACCTTGATCGCATGCAACTCTATCATAAACAATTTTAACACATGGGCAGGGACTAGCCATTACGCGGCCCTTGTTCAAAATATATAATTATTAATAAAAAGAAGTGTGTGCTATGAGATTACAACCTAAGAGTCCACATCACAAAAAATAGTATTAAGGCCAATGCTCATAGAATCATCAACCAATTAAAAAGAAACAAATGTCCACAAAGTTATGTGATAAATATAAATTTAAATTAATCAAGCATATTAAGTAATTGGTGGAACCAAACTCATCAATGGAGGAGGAGGTGATGAAGGAGTGTCGAGTTTATCATCCCACCCACCACTAGATCGGTTATCATCGTCTTTGATCATCATTTTATTTTATTTTAATATCTCACCCAAAAGGTTTCTTACTCATATCATTCCTTAGTAAATAATTACATAAACAAGTTTGTCATATACTAATCACATGTGATAACTAAACTAAATTAACTTCATAATTTAATTTATACAATAATTATCAAATCAACCATACTCTTAGTTTTCATCATGATAATTTAATTGTGTGTTTATACCTTCAAATTAAAATTCATTCTAAATGCTAAAATCAAAACATATATGATGAAATATATTATAATTTTGAGTGTACAACTAAAAATAGCTTCATAACCCCCATTAATGGGTCAAGAGTACCAACACATTCATCTCGTAGGGTGGAAAACTTAGTCTAGACTCCTCCAACCTCAGGCTTATTCAAACTCAATTTTGATGGATCCATGCGGGGCAACCCTAGTGCCTCAGGGTAGGTTGCATTATCAAAGATTATGATGGCTCTCTAATTTTGGCAGCCTCTCTAAAGTTAAGTGATGGGATAAATGACGAAGTTGGAGCTTAGGCTTGAGATTTAGGTGTAGATATGATCATCCATTATGACGTGGATAAGGTCATCTTAGAAGGTGTCTAAATGTTTCTAATCCAGGTTGACAATTTTGTGAATCCTACATGCCAAAATGGGCACCCCACCTTCTTTTGCCTTGAAGCCTTGTTCTTCATGGCCTTTTGCCCTGAATCCAGGTCTTAACCCTTTAAAAATCAAGGAAAAAGTTGCTTTTGTGCAAATGCAGGTGTTATTTCATCAAGCATTGGTATTTTATAGCACTCATAGAGCAAATTGGGTTATCAAAACATCATTACTTGTAAGCTTTACAAGTAAGGTGCAGGGGCACTTGACAAACCCGAAAGGGTAAGGAAGAGGCAATTGGGTTTTGAGACGTCTTTACTTCAAATCTTTTTGAGTAGGTCCTTCGAAAGAGCCTGAATTGGTCTTGGACACTTCTTGAGGCAAGTGTTTTTTCCATGAAAGGCACTTGGGCGTTTTGTAGGGTCATTTGCAATTTCATTGAAGGGTATGTGCCCTTGCAGGAGGCACTTCAAAGATAAAACAGACCTTTATAGAACTTTTGAGGGGCACTTTGGACTCGAAATGCCCTTGCAGAGGGCAGTCGATTGAAGCAAAGGGGAAAAGATAAGAAGCCCAAAGAGAACTTGCCCTTCGAAAAAAGGTGACAAGTGAAAAGAATTCCTTCAAACAAAATGTCTAAAGGAAAACTAAAGAAGAAAAGCCAAAGAGAGAATTCCTTCGGACAAGATGTCTGAAGGAATTCCTTCAGATATTTTGTCTGAAGAAATTTGACAATCATAAAAAGTCTGAAGGGTAGGTGTCTTTGCGAGGGACACTTGGTCATGAAAGTGGACCATTTCCTTTTTTTTGAAGGGTCACTTTCTTTTCAAAGTGGACCATTATAGCTTTTTTGAAAGTTTTTTTCTAAAGGCAGAGGTCATTTTCACTTTTTCGAAGGATCATTTCAATCTTTTTGAAGGGTCACTTTCCCTTTGGAAAAGTTGTTTGCAAAAAACCCAAGGGAATTGTCCTAGTGAGTGATAGGCCCATGAATGTCAACTTCAGGGTGATAAACTAGCCGTTGGGATTCAAATGTCTGATGATGGGCCCATGAATGTCAACTTCAAGGTGATAAACTAGCCGTTGGGAAGTAATTAAAGGAGAATTCCTTTGGACATTTTGTCCAAAGGAATTCAGAAAAGGAAGCTCGAAGGCTCACCAATGGAAAGTCAAAGAGTGCAAGCCCAAAGGAGAATTCCTTCAAACATTTTATCTAAAGGAATTCAGAACCAAAAGCCTGAAAGCTCGAAGGATGAATGAATGAGTAAGCAAAGAATAAAACCCGAGAGAAAATAATAAGTGCTAAGAGCCTGAATGGCTAAGGACAAAAGGGGAAATAGAAAAGTAAGACAAAACAAGGTGGGTAACCCAGAATGCGGCCACGTACACAATAAAATAAAAGCTCAAAATGCTCTAAGTGGTGTAACAATTTAAAGTGTAGATCTAAAGATGAACCAGACCAAGGCAGGTGGCACAGGTGTCGTCAGTAGGAGGGTAAATGCACTTAGGTGAAATAGTCTCTATCAAAAACCAATAAAAGGATTGGTTTTCAAACTATAGAGGGAGGCAACCCGTGTTTTCACACTTTTCCATTAATGCACAACCAGTTGCAACCAATGTTGAAGAGAGCATGGCCCAGTCAACACAACTTGGAGATGGCCTTATTAGTTGCTAGGAGTATCCCATGCTCTTGCAAGCCCAAGATAACAAGGGCAGTGACTTGGACACTTACAACATGGCTCTCCCATATGAAATTGGAAGGATACAACAAAAGCATGGGCTTGTGGTCACTGTAGAAGTGTTTAATACAGCATGGGTTTCCATCCCTTGACTTGTCAATTATCTGTTTTCAAGCTCTCTATATATTTGTAACTTCTCATTTGAGAAAAGATATCTCAGCATTGTATGGCGAAGCCCTGAAGAAATTTACCTTGAATCAAAAAAAGCATTTTTACCTCCATTGAGCTTGTACTTTTGCATATGTCTATGGTTTTCTCTTATGTTAAGTCATTTCCTTTTCATGCTTTCATAAGTTTATGCCAACATATCTAGTGTATTGTTATTTCTTCTCTTACAGATCAACAAGAAGTGTCTAGCTTAGAGTATAGGTGCATATGAATAGGGTGTTTGTAGTGTGTCTTAGAAAACCTCTGGTAGTTCTTACTCCTTGTATCTCCATAGGATCCCCTATTGAAACACTGATGTAGGTAAGGTTCTCATTCTAATGAAGTGTATGTTTGCTTCTCTCTAGTGTAAAGTGTACGTCAAAGCTGAGTAGATCAATTAGTTTGGTGCATCACCACATTAGTTAGGTTTTGTTTTCAGTATTACTCCCTCTTTTCACACCCCCATTGTTAACAGTAGGAAATCCAGGGCCTCAAGGTGCATCAAGGGTAGCTAGCCCCTAATCTAGAGATTCATCCCTCAAGTTTGCAACCCACATCAAGAGGAATGTCTCCATTGTGTCACGTGGAGGAAGAGAGTTGAGCCTCCCTTCAAAGGGTGCAATCCACAGTGCCAATAGTTTTTGGCACACCTAGTGGGAAATTTTTTTGTGTCTTGCAAGTTTCAAGATTTGTGTTGGTCTTGATATTGTTAAAAATACAAAAGAAGGAGCTATAATTCAACACCTGGAAACTCCATTCAAGAACTCAATCTCTGGTTAATGATCAGCCTGGCATCCCATGCCAAAGGTCACTACAAGAGCTTCTTTTAGGGGTGTCCCTTTTGAATTAATTGAGTTGCCTTTGAACTCAACAAAAAGGCTAAGGTTTACAAATACCCACCCTTACGTAGCAAGCCACTTTCCTAAACCAACCATAAAATACACCTACTCAAGGAGACCCCGGTTGAATCCTTTCACAGTGATGGCTTTCCCTTTTGTGGCCTTCAATGGTCAGAGTCCCTTAAACCTTCAGTAGTATGACCCAATTCCAGGGATAACTTTCAAAAGTGTTCCTCCCTTTAGTGGAGAGGGCCTAATCACTATTGTCGAGCATATTAGAAACATAGTCAACCTTTACAACATCTATAATATCACTAAAGAAAATGTAGCCATCAGATTGATAGCCTTGTCCTTCAAAGGGAAAGTTTTGGACTGGTATGGGACCTTGCCTATTAACTCAGTTGGCTTGTGGAATGAGTTAGGGACCCTCTTAACCAATAAGTTTGGGGAAAAAATTGATTATTTATCTCTAGCTGAGCAATTGACCACCATGAAGAGAGCCCCACATGAGTTTATGTAATATTTTAACACTAGGTTCCAAAAGACTTGGAACAGAATTCCAATTCTTGTGAGACCAACCCCAATCTATGCTTTTCTTTACTACTTACAGGCCCTAAATAGTGACATTGTTGTCATGATACAGTCCATGGGTGGGAATATTCTATTCATTGTTTATGAGATAGACATAGCTATTGAAAATTACCTTATTCAAGTAGGAAAGATAGCTCTTAGACCTCATATGCCACTCTTTCTTGACTTACAACCCTTAGTCTAGCCTGTTGTGCCCACCCTAGCTCCTCTACCTAATCAAGAGAAGTTGACAGCTACCCCTGCAAATGATCACCATGAAGTTAAGATCCTATTGTAGAGTGTTACCAATGAGTTAGTTGCCCTCAAGAGACAACAAGCTCAGAGTTATAGGCCAAATCAAGGCTACCAGTAGTTTGGGCAAGCAAATAGGCCTCCCTTCTAGAATTATAATCAAGGGCAGGGTCAAATTACACATGTTAAGCCTTACCAAAGCTATAATCCAAGTGCCCCTTCATCTTCCAAAGCTCTTGTCCCCACTCAAAATAATTTGGTGCAAGAGCAACCTAATTATCCACCCTTGGAGCATGGCCAAGAACAGGCTGCTTATGCCAATGAGCTACCAAATTAAAGCATGACCACACAAGGTGATTAGGCAGCCCAATTCTTAAATTTTGAGATATCAACGCAACATGGGATGGACAACAAGTAGGCTCAATCTGATTCCACTCTTATGAATCACTTGGAAGGAGAGTTCTATGCAGTCAACTATGTGGGGAGCACAAGTAATCAAAATGATTGTGTTACAACCAACACCAGGTCCAAAAGGAGAGCCATTGATGAAGTTCAAGTAGCCACTAAAGTAATTACTCAAGCACCTAAGTGTCTCCTCCACCACAAGAAAATCAAAAGTTTCCCAATTATAGGCCACCAGTTATAGCTTCAACTCCTCAAGTTGCACCACAGGTTACAAATGTTCCCAAGGAGAGCTCTAAAGGGGGCAATCCTTCAATCAATGTAGTGGACCAAATGAATAATCTACACATGAACATCTCATTGTGGGATTCTTTAGCACTGCCAGGATAAAAGGATATAGTCCAAAAGGAATTACATGGGCTAGGTGAGCAAGCTGTCCTGACAAGAAATGATAATGTGTTGATAGTAAATAGGGCTCGTCCCATGGGAGGTCAAGCAAAGAAAAATGAGAAGGTCCCTCCCTTTTATTTGTCCCTGATTATTGGTGATTTATTGGTCCACAATTTCATCATTTATAATGGAGCAAGCACTTTAGTTATGCCCAAATGCATAGCTGATAAGCTAGGCCTCAAATATGAGCAAATGACCAAAGGAGTTCTACAGTTGGATGGATCACCAGCTAAGACCTTGGGAGTGGTAAGTAGCTTGAATCTAACTCTCCATGCATGTCTGACCTTCTTAATTCCCCATGATGTGGTAGTGGCAGATGTTCCTCCTTACGTCACTCTTTGCTTGTCAAGGGATTTCACATCCAAGATAGGTGGATACTTGGCAGCCAATTGGTCTTACATGGTTTTTAGGACAAAGTATGGAACTAAAGTGAAGATTGAGTCAGATCCCATCCACAAGGGTCACCTAGATACATACTCACCCAAATCAGTGAATGTGAACTATGCAATCATTGATGAAGAATAGCTCCAGGTGGACCAATCTCTATCATCTTCCCTTGTAGGAGTTGCTAACCTGCTCCTAGATGAATGGGGAAATGATAATTTTGAGCATGATCCTTATAATTTCATTGAATAAGTTGGTCTTGGAGTCTATTGCATGCATGATAAAGATGCTTTCATGCCAAAATTAATGAAGACATATAAAGAGGACTATGGTTTATGGTAGTTATTCTTTGATGGATCTAGAAGCAAGTTGGGAGCTAGTGGTGGAGCAATGTTGGTTTCACCTTGAAAGGAGAAATACATCTCAACTTTTAGGTTTTAGTTCTCCTCCACTTACAACGTAGAAAAGTATGAGGCCCTTGTTCATGGCCTAGAATGGGCAAGGAAGAGAGGAATCAAATAATTGCAGGTGTTTGGAGATAGTGAGTTGATTGTGAACTAAGTGAGAGGTCAAAGCTTGACCAAGAACTCCTTACTCAAGTCTTACAAGCATAGACTATGAGACCTTGTGGTGAACTTCACTGCTTTCAACATCACTTCCATTCCAAGAGAGGAGAACAAACATGTAGATAGACTAGCAGCAATTGGTGCCTAGTTTGATATCCCAAAGGGGGTGAGACAAAGCAAAAATCAACACCATTTAAAGGTGATCGTGAGGCCCTTCATACCAGACAATGTCACCAATTGATAGGTATTTGAAAGTGATTAGAAAATATCACTTTTCTTACAAGAAGAAGCTATGTTCGCTTTTAAAAATTAGTTTAAGCTGTAGTAACAATATGATAGGCAGATTGTTCAACTAAAGACCAACAGGCTTCCCAAAGGTTTGGTAACTCTTGAGAGCATATTCAAAAAAGATGACCAACTAAAGAGAGACAAAGCAAGCATGTCAACCATGAAGAAAAATTATGAAAGGCTAGAGATCTACAAGGATAAGCTGCTTGCACTTGGGAAGGTATGTACCAATGAAGAAAAACATGCTTTCATTATGTCATGCCAAGAGTTTGTTGATGTCTTTACTTGGGAGTATGGTTATTTGAAGGGATTTGACCCAATCTTGGCCCAACACACCATTGAGCTAGAGGAAGGGGCCAAACCCATCAAGCAAAAGCAAAGGTCAATCAATATAAAGATCGAGCCTCACATGAGGAAGGAACTCACCAAACTAATCGAGTCCAAGATCATTTTCCCTATCAAACACTCTTCTTGGCTAGCCAATTTGGTCCCTTTTAGGAAGAATAATGGAGAGGTCAGATTGTGTGTGTATTTTAGAGACCTAAATAGAGTCTCACTGAGAGATCACTATCCCCTTCCAAATATGGAGCAAATTCTTTAGATGGTGACAGGTAGTGAAAGATTCTCCCTCCTAGATGGCTACTCTGAATATAATCAAATCTTGGTACAAAAATGTGACCAATACAAGACGGCCTTCACCACCAAGTGGGGAACATACACCTACTAGAAGATGCCATTTGGATTGCCAAATGTTCGAGCTACCTTCCAATGTGTTATGGATATGGCTTTCCAAGGTTTGATCAATGACATTGTGCTGGTTTATCTTAATGATGTGACAGTCTTCTCCAAGGAGGAAAGAACATTTGAAGCACATGATGCAAATCTTTGAAAGATGTAGAGAGTTTGGCATCTCTCTCAAACCAAATAAATGCATGTTTTTTGTTCACGAAGGCAAGCTCTTAGGCCATGTCATTTCAAAAGAAGGCCTATCCATTGATTCAGAGAGGGTGCACACCATCTTTGCATTATCCTTGCCTAAGCACAAGAAGGGTCTACAAAGTTTCTTTTGTAAAATAAATTTCCTTAGGATATTCATTCCTAACTTTGTTGAGTTGGTCAAGCCACTAACTTCCATGCTAAGGAAGGATGAGATGTTCACATGGACAACAAGAAGAAAAGAAAGCTTCATAGGCATCAAGCAAGCTATCACCTCAGCTCCTACCCTAACTAGTCCAAACTTCTCCAAGGACTTCAATGTATACACCTTTGGGAATGAAGAGGTAATATCTCTATGCTCACTCAAGCAAATGGTGAGAATTTAGAATAGCCTCTCACTTTTTTTAGCCAAGGTTTAGAAGGCTATGAGGTTAGATACATGTATGTTAAGAAGCAGGTGCTTGTAGTCATACGAAGTCTGAAGAAGTTTAGACATATTTTGTCTAACATCAAGATTCACATCATGGTGTCACATCTTAGTGTAAAAGACTTCTTGCTGAGCTAAAACTTGAATGAGAAAAGGGTAGGTTGGATCACCAAAGTAATGGAGTATGACGTAGAGATCAAGACCACCAAGCTAATAAGGGGAAGAGGGTTGTGTGAACACCTCACTACAGACTTGAAAGAGCCGAAGGAGGATATTTTGGTACTCCATGATGAACCTATAATAACTATACCTATAGTCATGAAAAACCAGGCACAAGACATGGTTCATTTCCTTCAAACTGGTTAGTGTCCACTAGGTCTTGATAGGACCAAGAGGAGGTATTTTGTTGGGGGATCAAACCAACAATAGATTACAATTGTGACAGCAATAAACATGGAATTAAATCAGATTGACAAGTAATTAGAATGATAATAGCAAGAACAAGAGATACAAGAAAACACCCTAAAAACTTGTATTAACAAACTCTTTACAAAAGGAATACAATTGAAGAAAGCTTCTTTCTTCCACACCTCTCCTAGATGTATAGATCTCTCAATAGATCTCTATTCCTCAAGAGCTATCTCTCTCGAGAACAATCAACTCCAACAAGCCTGGATTGATTCAATTCTATACTGTTCTTCTCACACCAATTCTTCTACAATTACTTAACAAGCTAGGAAGATCTAATTCTTCATATAGAATTAGGAGACTTGAGCATGTACTTCCAACAAATAGTTAAACCACTTAAACAAGGGCTCTAAAAATAGTAATGCTAATAATAGAGATGCAAGCTTGAGTCTACAACTCAAACTTATCATGCAAACACTCGCTTCTGTCCACGAAAATAGCTTTCTGGACACGCAGGTAACCGACGTCGGTTCCTGCTGCTTGTCTGTGACTGCCATCGGCCGATTCTCTGCCGACGTCGGCGTCTCTGCAACTGCCTGTGACTGACGTCGGTCACTCCTGACCGATGCCGGTGTCTGTGTAGACCCGAACCTGATAATGAATGCTCCTTGGTGAAGTTTTTAGCTCCACACCCTAACAATCTCCCACTTGGAGATAAACAACTGCACCAGTACCTGTACAGCAACATCTTCTAGCTCCTCCATCTTCAACTCAATCATGAAGACCAATAAAAGTTGAATGAAGATTCAACTTCTCCTTTGTAACTGGCTTGGTTAACATATCAACAGGATTCCTATATGTATGGATCTTCTCCAGCTTCAACTCACCATCTTCCAATACCTGTCGTATGAAGTGATACCTTAGCTGTATGTGCTTTGTTCTTGAATGAAAGGCTGAATTCTTAGCCAAATGGATTGCACTCTGACTGTCACTATACAATCTGCAACTCTCATGCTCCCTACCAAGCTCATCCATGAACCGTGTCATCCATATCATTTCCTTGCTAGCTTCTGTGGCTGCAATATACTCTGCTTTTGTAGTTGACAAGGCAACAACCTTCTGCAACTTAGATATCCAGCTAACCGCCGTTCCACCTACAGTAAATACATAACCTATAGTGCTCCTCCTGCCATCCAAATCACCTGCCATATCTGAATCTACATAACCATGTAGAGAAGTATCTGAACCTCCATAGCATAAGTGCCTACTGCTGGTTCCTCTCAGATATCTAAGGATCCACTGAACTGCTTTCCAATGTTCCTTACCTGGATTGGCCATATACTTACTTACAACTCCCACTGCTTGGGCAATATCCGGTCTAGTACACACCATTGCATACATCAAACTCCCTACTGCGGAAGAATATGGAACCTTACTCATGTACTCTACCTCATCATATGAATTAGGACATTGTTCTTTACTCAACTTAAAATGTCCAGCCAAAGGTGTGCTTACCGGTTTAACATCCTGCATATTGAACCGTTTCAACGCCTTGTCCACATAATCTTCTTGAGACAATATCAACTTGTGATTTTTCCTGTCTCTCTTAATGCTCATGCCAAGGATTTTCTTTGCTGCTCCCAAATCCTTCATAGCAAACATTTGAGCTAATTTTACCTTAAGCTCTGAGATATCCTGCATGTGAGACCCTGCAACCAGCATGTCATCTACATACAACAATAGAATAATATATCTACCATTATCAAATCTCTTGAAATACACACAATGGTCTGATTGACACCTACTGTAGCCATGCTCAGTCATAAACCTGTCAAATTTTAAGTACCATTGCCTAGGAGCTTGCTTGAGGCCATACAAGCTTTTCTTCAACCTGCACACAAACTTCTCCTTACCCTTGACCTCGAATCCTTCTGGCTGTTCCATATAGATTTCCTCATCCAAATCTCCATGAAGAAATGCTGTCTTAACATCTAGCTGCTCAAGATGCAAATCCTCAAAAGCAACCAAAGACAAAACAACCCTTATTGAAGTCATTTTAACAACAGGAGAAAAAATCAAACCAAAGTCAATACCTGGCTTTTGTGCAAATCCTTTTACCACTAATCTGGCCTTGTATCTCATCTGTCCATTCTCACCTTCCTTCAACTTGTAGGTCCATCTGTTCTTAAGTGTTCTCTTACCAGCTGGCAATTCAACCAAATCCCATGTTTGGTTCTCTCTTAAGGACTCCAACTCCTCAACCATGCCACGCTCCCACTCACTCTTGGACTCCACCTGTATTGCTTCTTCAAAACTCTCTGGTTCTCCACCATCGGTTAGCAATAAATAAAATAAAGAAGGAGAATATCTAATTGGAGGCTTACTCACCCTTTCTGACCTCCTGATGGGTGTCTGAGACTCGTCCACAACACGCTGTCCACCCAAATTCTCTGACAGTGACCGACCTCAGTCACCTGTAGACCTGTTACTGGCCGACATCGGTTCTTCCTGACCGACCTCGGTACCTGTACGACTGACGTCGGTCCCTGTATGGCCGATGTCGGTTTCTGTCCTATCGACGCCGATTCCTAACCTGTCGACGTCGGTCTCTGTGTTTTCCTGTAAGTGATTATTTCTTTTTCCTGTGAGCTCATCTTGGACTTTCACCTCATCCAATTCACCATTGCTATGCTCAGATTGATTCAACTTCCTTAGCTGATCACATTACATCACTCTTTCGTTGAAAACAACATCACGACTCCTGATTACCTTGTTAGTTTCTAGATTCCACAATCTGTAACCAAAATCATCTGAGCCATAGCCAATAAACGTGCATCTCATAGACTTAGCATTAAGCTTCTTTCTATTTTCCTTATCTATATGCACAAAGGCTTCACAACCAAAAACTTTGAGATATGAGAGATCAACCTTTTTACCTGTCCATGCCTCTTCTGGAATACCACCATCCAGAGCTGTAGAGGGTCCTCTGTTAATCAGGTACATTGCAGTGTCAACAGCTTGTGCCCAAAACTGTAAGGGCAAACCGGCATGCAATCTCATACATCTTGCACGCTCCATTATTGTCCTGTTCATCCTTTCAGCAATACCATTCTGCTGAGGTGTCCTTGGAACTGTCCTTTGTCTACAGATTCCATGCATGTAACAATAATCTCTGAACTTATGACTGCAGAACTCACCGCCATTGTCTGATCTCAGGCACTTTAATCTTTTACCTGTTTCATTCTCAACCATAGCTTTCCAAACTTTAAAAGTATCAAATACGTCAGATTTCTTTCTAATACAATAGATCCATACCTTCCTTGTGGCATCATCTATGAAAGATACATAGTACTGTGATCCTCCAATGGAAGCAACCTGAGCCGGTCCCCACACGTCTGTGTGAACAAGCTCCAACTTGTGCCTCTTAGACCCAGTTTTGAGAAAACTAACCCTTTTCTATTTTCCAAATACACAGTGCTCACAAAACTCTAGATCTATGCCTTTTAAATCTGAAAGCATACCTTTAGATTTAAGAATTGACATCTCCTTCTCACTCATGTGGCCAAGCCTTGAGTGCCACAATTTAGCATCCACATCTGAAGTAGATAATACAGAAGGAGATTTGTTAGTAACACAATTACACAAATAGAGAGTACCTTCTCTCTTACCTCTGGCCATAACAAGTGCACCCTTGGTCACCTTCCAAGATTCTGCTGTGAGAGTTACTGTACAACCCTCATCCCCTAACTTTCTTGCAGAGATCAAATTTCTCTTCAAGCTAGGAACATGCATTGTTAGGTTGTGGAGCTAAAAGCTTCAACCTTTGCAAACTGAGGAACAGATGGTTGCTGAGTTCTACAGGAACCAGCGTCGGCAGCAGGACTGACGTCGGCAGAGACCAGTGCAGAAGGCCACCGGCGACGGCAGGAAGTCGGCCGACGTCGGCAGAACCAGACAAGCAGGGACCGACGTCGATCGCCTGTGTGTTCCAGAACTGCTCGTTTCACGGATAGTTAGTTAAGTGAACAAAGAGTTTGCATGTTGAGACCAGTTAGAGTCTTGGGCTACGAAGACAATTGTCTAAATTAAGAGTCTAAGTTATTGTTTGAGTTAGGGATCTATTTATAGACCCATTGGCATGTATTGTATAAGGCATGAGATAGAAAGGAAGAGTTCCTTCTAGTTGTAAGATCTGTGAGTTGCAGGTTGTTGCAAGCTCATTGGGGATCTACATGTAAGTTTGGTCTTTGAATTGCAGGTTGCAGGTTCATGAGAGATCAGCTTGAAGTGCTATAGAGTGCTTGATGTACCGGCAGGGTTATTACTGACTGGTTGGTGAGGTGAACACCAATTCTGTGTGTGAGTTGGTTGTTGGGACCGTTTTTGTGTAGGAGAGTGTGTGTGAGAAGAATTATTGTACACTTGAGGTGTGGCGAATCTCTATAAGGTGAAAGAGTGTGGCGGCTCTTTGTTGTATTCTTTTCTGTTAGTGTTAATACAAGATAGTGTATTGTCTCTCATATTCTGTGCTATTGGTGAATTCTAGTTACTTGTGTTTCTGGTTATTTCCGCATATTTAATTGCTTATATTTGGTAATCATACTGTGCTCTTTCTGAGGAGCAAGATCCTAGGAGGTGGAATTAGAATAGGTGTGTTTGTTCTTGGATTTATCTTCCATCCTCCCCTCCCAACAAGTGGTATCAGAGCATGTTTGTTGTTCTAGATTCCTGACAATTGGTATCAGAGCCTTGGTTGTAGGTTCTTAAGCTTGATACCATCAATTGGTATCAGAGCTTTTGGTTGGGATACTAACAGATTGGTGTAGATCTGGGTAGTGTGTTTTGATTACAGGTTACTCACAGGGTTTCTGTTTGAGTGGGAGTTGAGCAATGACAGAAAGCAGTCAACTACGAATGGAAAAGTTCAATGGCAAGAACTACCAATTATGGAGGATGCAGATTGAGGACTATCTGTATCAGAAAGATTTGTACTTACCGTTGGGTGGGGTTGCTAGCAAACCCATGGATATGAAAGATGAAGAATGGGAGGTTCTTGATCGGAAGGCTCTGGGATCTGTTAGATTGAGTCTTGAATCATCTGTGATTTCCAGCTTATCACAGTGTAAGACAACGGTGGAGTTGATGAAATCTTTGGCAAATTTGTATGAAAAACCCTCGGCTTCGAATAAGGTATTTCTTATGAAGCGTTTATTTAATTTGCAAATGTTGGAAGGTGGATCTGTTCATAGCCATCTTAGTGATTTCCATGATTTAGTAAACCAGTTAAGTTCAGTCAATATTGTATTTGATGATGAAATAAGAGCTCTCTTAATCTTGTGTTCATTACCTGAAAGTTGGGAAGGTTTGGTAATGGCAGTTTCTAATACTGTGTCTCCTTCAAAAGTCTTAAAAGTGGATGATATTGTGAGTGTGATCTTGAACGAAGAGATACGCAGGAAAAGTACAGGTGAATCATCTGGAGATGCTTTGAGTGTTGAAGGAAGAGGAAGGCCAAGAGAGAAGATAGAGCGTGGGAGATCAAGGTCGAAGATGGGCAAGAGATCCAAGTCCAGGTATGGCAGAATAACCTACTGGAAATGTGGAAAGCAAGGGCACTTAAAGAGAGATTGCAGATCGGGTACAGATCAGCATGAAGAACATGAAGAAGAAGTAGATGTTGCAGGTTACGTTGCACAGGATGCTCTGGTATGTTCTTTGGATAAAGTAGAATCTTGGGTATTAGATTCTGGTGCCTCTTTTCATGCATCCCCACATAGGAAATTTTTTCATGAGTATGTCCAGAGAGATTTTGGAGAAATTTGTGTAGGGGATGGTAAGCCTTGTCAGATTGTTGGCAAAGGCAAAGTGAAGCTGAAACTGTAGACAGGTAACACATGGGTGTTAAAGGAGGTCATGCACGTCCCAGTTCTGAAGCGGAATCTGATTTTTGTTAGAAGTTTGGGTGAAGAGGGTTGCACAGTAACTCTCACAGCGGACTCTTGGAAGGTTACCAAGGGTACACTTGTTGTAGCTAGAGGTAAGAAAGTAGGTACGCTTTATCTATCTACTTGTTTTACTGATTCTTCTTCTGGGTTATCTACTTCAGTTGTAGATTCAGAGATGTGGCTTGATAGGCTTGGTCACATAGATAAGAAGGAGATGCTGGTTCTTGAGTCAAAGACTATGCTTTCAGATTTGGAAGGCATGGATCGTGATTTCTGTATGCAGAAGAAGAAGGTGATGTTTTTTGAGGAATCCGATGTTAGTGACAAAAACAGAAAAGCCTTAGTTTTCAAGGAGAAAGTGACGGACAGAGTTTAGCACAAGATGCAGATGAATTCTGAGCAGAGCAAGGGTGATTTGGACAAGGGTTTGATCCAAAAGGAGCTCGCAGGAAAAAGTCAGGTCTCACAAGAAAAACACAGAGACCGACGTCGACAGGAAAACTGGCGTCGGTGTCCAGACAGGGACCGACGTCGGCTATGTGCAGTCCGACGTCGGTGACTCGGGGCAGACAGAGATCGGCGTCGGCCAGGGGAAACCGATGTCGGCAGGAAGGCAGTCACAGGGAACCGACATCGGTCGGCTGTAGACTGAGATGTGACCGGCATCGGTCACTGAGACGAATTTTGGGTGGACAGCAAGCTGTCATGGAGTCTCAAGTGCCCATATGGAGGACGGAAGGTGTAAGTAAGTTCTTAAATTCATCATTTCCCTTCTTTACACTACTTGTTGCTCACTTATGGCATAGGACCAGGAAGTTATTGAAGAAGCAGAACAGGTAGATCTAGGAAACAGTGGGAGCTAGGCATGAATGAGGATGTGATTCCTTGGAGGAGAACCAAACAGGTGTTTTGGGTAGTGTTGCCAGCTGGAAGTAAGCACTGAGAGACGAATGGATGTTAAGGATAAAGAAGAGCGAAAATGGATACGTGAGATGGAAGATCAGGGTATTTGATCTTGTATTAGCTGCAGGGCAATGGAGGTTTGTTCATTGTGTTTCTCTTTACCAGGTTGGATAGTATTAGCTACACTATCCTATTTTCTGTATGATGTGCTTGTTGCAGGGTTACATATACAGGTATTGCTGAACTAAAGGTAAAGCTAGTTCAGGTGTTTGTCATGGAGAATCTAGGAGCAGCAAGATTCTTTGGCAAGAGTGTGTTCTAGAGACATGGAAGGTCATGTGTTGACTTTATTTCAGGATGATTGTGTGAAACCGGTTAGCACGCCGATGGTTAGACAGTTCATAGAACAGGTGTCTTGATTCACATAATGAGGTTGAGTGCATGGTATGTACTAAACCTGAGTTTTCCCAAGCAGTGGGAGTTATCACAAGTTGGAGTCAATCCAAAAAAGTAATACTGAAGGGCAGTTCAGCGGGACCAGTAGCAGGTGCACATGCTATGCAAGTTTAGGTTTATTTCTACATGGTTGTAGATGTGGATGTGGCAGGTAATTTGGATGACAGGTTTTGCACCACGGATTTTGTGGTGGCTGGTCTTCAAGGGTGATTTTGAAGATGGATACATAGCCAAGGGAACAAACTAGACGGTGTACAGGTACGGGTACAGGTTGCAGCTGTTTATCTCCAAGTGGGAGATTGTTAGGTTGTGGAGCTAAAAGCTTCAACCTTTGCAAACTGAGGAACAGATGGTTGCTGAGTTCTACAGGAACCGGCGTCGGCAGTAGGACCGACGTTAGCAGAGACCAGTGCAGAAGGCCACCGGCGACGGCAGGAAGTCGGCCGACGTCGGCAGAACCAGACAAGCAGGGATCGACGTCGGTCGCCTGTGTGTTCCAGAACTGCTCGTTTCACGGACAGTTAGTTAAGTGAACGAAGAGTTTGCATGTTGAGACCAGTTAGAGTCTTGGGCTGCGAAGACAATTGTCTAAATTAAGAGTCTAAGTTATTTTTTGAGTTAGGGATCTATTTATAGACCCATTGGCATGTATTGTATAAGGCATGAGATAGAAAGGAAGAGTTCCTTCTAGTTGTAAGATCTGTGAGTTGCAGGTTGTTGCAAGCTCATTGGGGATCTACATGTAAGTTTGGTCTTTGAATTGCAGGTTGCAGGTTCATGAGAGATCAGCTTGAAGTGCTATAGAGTGCTTGATGTACCGGCAGGGTTATTACTGACTGGTTGGTGAGGTGAACACCAATTCTGTGTGTGAGTTGGTTGTTGGGACCATTTTTGTGTAGGAGAGTGTGTGTGAGAAGAATTATTGTACACTTGAGGTGTGGCGAATCTCTATAAGGTGAAAGAGTGTGGTGGCTCTTTGTTGTATTCTTTTCTGTTAGTGTTAATACAAGATAGTGTATTGTCTCTCATATTCTGTGCTATTGGTGAATTCTAGTTACTTGTGTTTCTGGTTATTTCCGCATATTCAATTGCTTATATTTGGTAATCATACTGTGCTCTTTCTGAGGAGCAAGATCCTAGGAGGTGGAATTAGAACAGGTGTGTTTGTTCTTGGATTTATCTTCCATCCTCCCCTCCCAACAAGTGGTATCAGAGCATGTTTGTTGTTTTAGATTCCTGACATGCATCACATCTCTTAACACCCATGTGTTGCTATTCTGCATCTTCAGCTGCACTTTACCTTTGCCAATTATTTTATAGGGCTCATCATCCCCTAGATACACTATTCCAAAATCTCCATGGATATAGTCACTGAAATATTCCCTGTTAGGAGTAGCATGAAAAGATGCACCAGAATCTAATACCCAAGATTCTATATTATTATGCAGAGAGAAAATTAAAGCATCCTGTGCAATACCTGCAATCTTGGCTTCTTCCTTTCCTTCGTGCTAGTTGTCCTCCTTAGGCTTTGACCAACAATCTCTGCTTATGTGCCCCATCTTTCCACAATTCCAGCATTGTGGCCTTCTGCCATTTCTGGATTTAGATCTGCCTTTCCCCTTTGATTTGGACCTTGCTCTGCCTTTCTTGCTCTTCTCTTTCTGCCTTCCCCTGCTCTCAAAACTTAAAACGTTCTCAGATGCCTCTTCTGTGCTTTTCCTGCATATTTCCTCATTCAAGATAACACTAACAACATCCTCTACTTTCAAAATATTTGATGCAGATGCAGTATTACTTACTGCCATTACTAAGCCATGCCAGCTTTCAGGCAAAGAACATAATATCAAAAGAGCTTTTATCTCATCATCAAACACTATATTCACTGAACTTAATTGATTCACAATACCATTGAAATCATTCAGATGAGTAGAAACAGATCCACCTTCATTCATATGCAAATTAAATAACTGCTTCATAAGATATACCTTATTGGAAGCTGAGGGTTTTTCATACAAATTTGCTAACGTAGTCATCAACTCTACCGTAGACTTTGCCTGTGATAAATTGGATATCACAGTGGATGCTAGGCTCAGTCTTATAGAACCCAGAGCCTTTCTGTCAAGAACTTCTCATTCTTCATCCTCCATGTCTTTGGGCTTCTTTGCAATACCTCCTAACGGTAAGTAGAGATCTTTCTGATACAGATAGTCCTCTATCTGCATTCTCCAGTGTTGGTAATTTTTGCCATTGAACTTTTCCATTCTCAATTTACTTTCATCTGCCATTGCTTCTCCCACTCAAACAGAAATCCCTGCAGAAACTCCTGTGAGACCCTGTAATCAATACACACTACACAGATCTGAACTACCTGTTAGTGAACCTGAACTTTGATACTGATTATCAAGCTCTGAACCTGTAACCAAGGCTCTGATACCACTTGTTGGGGGATCAAACCAACAATAGATTACAATTGTGACAGCAATAAATGTAGAATTAAATCAGATTGACAAGTAATTAGAATGATAATAGCAAGAACAAGAGATACAAGAAAACACCCTGAAAACTTGTATTAACAAACTCTTTACAAAAGGAATACAATTGAAGAAAGCTTCTTTCTTCCACACCTCTCCTAGATGTATAGATCTCTATTCCTCAAGAGCTATCTCTCTCAAGAACAATCAACTCCAACAAGCCTGGATTGATTCAATTTTGTACTGTTCTTCCCACACCAATTCTTCTACAATTACATAATAAGCTAGGAAGATCTAATTCTTCATATAGAATTAGGAGACTTGAGCATGTACTTCCAACAAATAGTTAAACCACTTAAACAAGGGCTCTAAAAATAGTAATGCTAATAATAGAGACGCAAGCTTGAGTCTACAACTCAAACTTATCATGCAAACACTCGCTTCTGTCCACGGAAATAGCTTTCTGGACACGCAGGTAACCGACGTCGATTCCTGCTGCTTGTCTGTGACCGCCGTCGGCCAATTCTCTGTCGACGTCGGCATCTCTGCAACTGCCTGTGACTGACGTCGATCGCTCCTGACCGACGTCGGTGTCTGTGTAGACCCGAACCTGATAATGAATGCTCCTTGGTGAAGTTTTTAGCTCCACACCCTAACATATTTTATACTTTAATCTCTTCTTTATGTCTTAGTTAATGGAGTGCTATTTATGAAAGACTTTTTAGCAGTACTCTTGAGATGCATTGATTCAGACCAAGTTGATAGGGTACTGTCTGAGTTCCATGATGGACTAGCTAGTTGCCACTTTGCTCCCAAGGCCACAGCTACAAAGATTATAAGGGCTAGTTAATTTTAGCCTAGTTTGTTTAGAGACACTCATTCTTGGGTGATAAAATGTCAAAAATGTGCCTTATTTGATGGGAAACAATGACTAGCTACCATGCCTCTTCATCCTATTCAGGTCGAACAACCATTCATGCAATGGGGGTTGGACTTCATAGGGTTGATCAATCATCCTTCTAGTGCTAGCCACAAGTGGGTTTTGACTACCACATATTATTTCCCAAGATGGGTAGAGGTCATAGATTTGAAAGAGGCCAATGAGAGTGCAATCCTGGACTTCTATGAAAGCATAGTGATGATATTTGGAGTCTCAGCCACAATCATTTCAGATAATGCATTGGCTTTCTTGGGAACAAAGACAAGTGAGTGGGCATTAAAGTATGGCATCTATCTCATCACTTATTCCAACTACTATACATAAGGGAATGGGTTGGCTGAGTCCACAAACAAGAATTTGATTAGGATCATAAAAAGGACAATGGAGTAAAATCAAAGGACTTGGCATGCCAAGTTGAAGACAACTCTTTGGGCAGATAGGATCACTCCAAAGAGGGCGATCGAGAATTCACCATACACACTTGTGTATGGAAGAGAAGCTAGACTTCCTATCTCACTTGAGTTACTAGCCTTGGATCTTTCCCATCATCTATAATTGGTGGAGAGCCACAGCCTAGAAGTCAGGTATTGTGAGCTAATGGAGCTTCAAGAAGTGAGAGACCAAGCCATGAATGTAATGACCAACCACCAATAGAAAATAAAGAAGAATTTTGACAAGAGGTCTATGCCAAATATCTTTTCAGAAGGTGACATTGTCTTGAAGTGGGATGAGGACCGAGCCAAGCTTGGAAGATATATAAAGTTTAACGCCTTGTGGAGTGGCCCATATGTCATCACGTAATGGAAGCAACACAATGCTTTCTAACTCTCCAATTTGGATGGTGAGAGCTACATATCCCAGTCAATGGGATATATCTTAAGCATTGCTACTAGGTTTCTTTTGTCATGTACATAGTTTTCTTGTTTTTTCCTCATTTTCCCTAAGTGTTGTCATGCATGTGTGTAGTGTTTTTATCCTTTGTGTGTGTTTTTTTCCTTATTGTTTGGGGTAAAATATTTGTTGGTTCTTAGGTCCTTACAAGGTTGTTGCCAACTTTTCAAGCTACATCTTGACTCCATACCCAATGGAATTTTAGGCCACCAGTCTTCTCAAGCATAACAGGCATGCTTCCCCTATGAGTCACTAATTTGTTGACCATTTTGTGAATCCTACATGCCAAAATGGGCATCACCCCCTTATTTTGCCTTGAAGCCTTGTTATTCATGACCTTTTGCCTTGAATCTAGGTCTTAACCCTTTAAAAGTCAAGGAAAAAGCTATTTTTGTGCAGGTGCAGGTGTTATTTCATCAAGCATTGGTCATTTCCAACACTCACAGAGCAAATTGGGTTCTTAGAATAACATTACTTGTAAGCTTTAAAAGTAAGGTACAAGAACACTTGACAAAATTGAAAGGGTAAGGAAGAGGTAATTAGGTTTTGAGACGTCTTTACTTTAAAGCTTTTTGAGTAAGTCCTTCGAAAGAGCCTAAATTGGTCTTAGACGCTTCTTAAGGCAAGTGGTTTTTTGTGGAGGGCACCTAGGCATTATGTAGGGTCATTTGCATTTTACTCTAAGGGCATGTGCCCTTGTGGGAGGCACTTTAAAGATAAAACAGACCTTTACAAAACTTTTGAGGGGCACTTTGGACTCAAAATGCCCTTATGGAGGGCAACCGGTTGAAACAAAGGGGCAAAGATAAGAAGCTCGAAGAGAACTTGTCCTTCAAAAAAAGGTGACAAGCTGAAAGAATTCCTTTGAACAAAATATCTGAAGGATTTCCTTCAGACTTTTTGTTTGAAGAAAAACCAAAGAAGAAAATCCAAAGAGAGAATTCTTTCAAACAAGATGTTTGAAGGAATTCCTTCAAACATTTTGTTTGAAGAAATTCAACAGTCATAAAAATTCTGCAGGGTAAGTGTCTTTGTGGGAGGCACTTGGTTATGAAAGTGGACCATTTAATTTTTTTTGAAGGGTCACTTTCTTTTCAAAGTGGACCATTGCAGCTTTTCTAAAGGTTTTTTTTCTAAAGACAGAGTCATTTTCACTTTTCTGAAGGACCATTTCAATCTTTCTGAAGGTTTACTTTCCCTTCGAAAAAGTCGTTTAAAAAAAACCCAAGGGAATTATCCTAGTGAGTGATGGGACTGTAAACGTCAAATTCAGGGTGTTAAACTAGTTATTAGGAAGTAATCAAAGGAGAATTCCTTCAAACATTTTGTTCGAAGGAATTTAGAAAAGGAAGCCTGAAGGCCCACCAAAGGAAAGTTAAAGAGTGCCAGCCCAAAGGAGAATTCCTACATACATTTTGTCTAAAGGAATTCAGATCCAAAAGCCCAAAAGCCTAAAGGATGAATGAATGAGCAAGCAAAGAATAGAACCTGAGAGAAAATTATAAGCACTGAGAGCCTGAATGGCTAAGGACAAAAAGGGAAATAGAAAAGTAAGACAAAACAAGGTGGGTAACCCAGATTGCGGCCATGTGCACAATAAAACAAAAGCTCAAAATGCTCCAAGTGGTGTAACAATTCAAAGCGCAAATCCAAGGATGAACTAGACCAAGGTAGGTGGCATAGATGTTATCAACAGGAGGAGTAAATGCA
The DNA here is from genome assembly GCA_037957365.1 of Torreya grandis. NCBI lineage: Eukaryota > Viridiplantae > Streptophyta > Pinopsida > Cupressales > Taxaceae > Torreya > Torreya grandis. Next base: position 1,564,349 of record JARHVA010002747.1, on the reverse strand, counting down.
CTTAGGAGAAATAATCTCTACCAAAAACCAATAAAAGGATTGGTTTTCAAACTATAGAGGGGGGCAACCCATGTTTTCATGCTTTGCCATTAATGCACAACCAGTTGCACCCAACATTGAAGAGAGCATGACCTAGTCAACACAACTTGGGGATGACCTTGTTAGTTTTTAGAATGCGTATCCCATGCTCTTGCAGGCCCATGACAATAAGGGCAATGACTTGGACACCTAAAGCATGGCTCTCCCATACAAAATTAGAAGGATACGATAGTAACATGGGTTTGTGGTCACTGCAGAAGTGTTTGATACAACATGGGTTTCCATCCCTTGACTTGTTAATTATTTATTTCCAAGCTCTCTATATATTTGTAACTTCTCATTTGAGAAAAGATCTCTCAACATTGTATGGTGAAGCCCTGAAGAAATTTACCTTGAGTCAAAAGAATCATTTTTACCTCCATTTGAGCTTGCACTTTTGCATATGTCTATGGTTTTCTCTTATGTTAAGTCATTTCCTTTTCATGCTTTCATAAGTTTATGCCAACATATCTAGTGTATTGTGAGTTCTTCTCTTGTAGGTCAACAAGAAGTGTCCAACTCAGAGTATAGGCACATGTGAATAGGTTTACCATAGTGTGTCTTAGAACACCTCTGGTAGTTCTTCCTCCCTATATCTCTATAGGATCCCCTATTGAAACATTGATGCAGGCAAGGTTCTCATTCGAATGAAGTGTATGTTTGCTTCTCTCTGGTGTAAAGTGTACGTCAAAGCTGAGTAGATCAATTAGTTTGGTGCATTATCACATTAGTCAGGGTTTATTTTCAGTATTTCTCCCTCTTTTCACCCCCCCATTGTTAACAATAAGAAATCCAGGGCCTCAAGGTGCATCAAGGGGAGCTATCCCCTAATCTAGAGATTCATCCCTCAAGTTTGCAATCCACAACAAGAAGAATGTCTCCATTGTGCCGCGTGGAGGAAGAGAGCCGAGCCTCCCTTCAGAGGGTGCAATCCACAATGTCAACACCAGGAACTGTAATTGAGGGGTCTGTGCCTAGAACATTGAAAATATTTTGGGCTAGATTTGGGACATTTTTAATTCACTCAGCTCTTGGTAGGAATCTCACTGCTACCAAGAGGCTAATGTAGTAACGAACTTCCTGGCCAATCAAGGTATCTTGTAAGATTTTGAGTTTATCTTGGACAACTATTGAGAAGTGTGTTTGGAGGCTAATTGGGCAAACTATTAACCTTTATATTCCCCCATCCTAGTGTCACCTCATAGTGATCATATTAATTATTGGCAATGAGGGGGGGCTTTCTTTCTAATCATTACATCATATCAATATGTGTGTCCTACATGTGTGGGTGGTGAAGAGAGGTGGCCTACCATTTATGAAGAATGTGTTGCCTTTTGCCCGTAGAGTTATCATTTTATTTATCTAATTTGGTGTAGGTTGGAGCTTAGTGTGTTGTGTGTTATTGTGTGAATGGAATGTCTAGTCTAAATCGCCATTAATGAGCCTTTACTTTGCATTTCTGCTGAGAAGAGGGAAATGTTGTTTTAAAGTAGTGTCAGTTAGGCCAAGCTAAAATAAGTATTTATGCCTCAATTTGGGCTAATTATGGAGGTGGTCAAAGAATCAGTGGGTTTAGTTTCCTAGAGACCCCTTACAGGATCAAGGTTAATGCACACATTGTTTATTTGTTTATCAATAATCTGCTATTAGTTGTGGAAGACAAGGAATTAGTCAAGGAGGTGGTGGAATAACTGTTTAAGCCTTGCTTTAGGTTTGGCTGGCAAGAGACAATTATGGATTTTTGGGCCAAGAACACGATGAAACTACCCCTATTTGGGAGTGAATTCTATAGCATTATTCCCTATCCATCTTCTGAGAGCTCGAGGAAAGGCTTTATGTGGTTTTGTCCTACATGATTAAATTATAGGGCTTTATCCACTCACCAATTCCTTTAGGCCAAACATTCACACCCCTAGATGTTAGTGCTCTATAAACCTCCTTACCTTCTCTCTCAGCCATCCTTGGAATGTGTTAGTCTTTGTGTGTGCTTATTGTGTCTCAACTTCTAGAATGTATGTATGGGGGTCATCATATGCCACCTCTGACATGGTTTGAGGTTGTAGGGCATAGTGGAATGATGGTGGCTTGCACTTAATATGCATCCTCTTTGCCAATGCATGTTTTGATTGAGTCTAACTTGCATGCTCTTAGAGTGGGTGGTTATTTGGTGCCCTCTACTAAGGACGACCCAAACTTGACCCCTATTGGAAATCAACTCAACTGGTCATTGGTGAGCATTTAGGTGTTGCCCTATGGGTGAGTTAATTTCTATTTAGATTTACTTTTAGCTCAGCCTTGTGCCCATTTTTTGGATATGGGTTTACTCTTCTAGTCTTAAGTGGTATCGTTTACTGTTTAGTGTAGTTTTGTTTTGACTTGCCCTTGGTGGTAATTCATTGTAATATGTTACAGTTAGTTTTAGTTAGGTCATTGTCAACTTGCTGGCCATTTTTTTATAAACTCCCCCCTCTCGTGGATCTTCTTGAGTCATGGGCTTTTTGTGTAATTGGTTCATCTTTTAATATAATAGGTGAGGGACCCTTAACCCTCAATTATCTATAAAAAATAACTTCATAACATAATTTTGTATTTATTTACAATAATTGAAATAGTCATCACAACAAATGACTAAGGATACATCTTTGCAAGTACAATGCAACAATATCTAAGAAAGCAAAACAACATTCATCTTTTAGAAGTTTAATAGATTAGATCCAATATACAATACAATCCAATGATAACAACTTACAATTATTTTCAACACTATTTTTAAAACGTAATTTCAAATTTTTCATATTACAATATAAAATTTGATATAATCACTAATCGATCATAATAAAAAGTCTTTATAATGAAATCCTTCAAATTTATGTAGTACATCATTGTTATTGAAGACTAAATAAAAAATAAGAGGGAGAACATCATTGGAGGACTTTTCCTTCAACCATAGAGCCTTTTGGATCCCCCACACGCCTCTCATCCACTAAGTGTGGCCCTTCCATTCCATGAGAGTGTTAAATACATACAATCAACATAGCAGAGAGAATTCTAGAACATAGAAACAATTTAACATAGTACTCCATGCAGTAATATAGTTTGACAAACCACTCCATGTAATACAATAGTTTAGCATATTATTCCGTGCTTTAAAATGGTTTAATAAATTGTTCCACGTTGTAAAATGGTTTAACATATCATTCCATGTAATAGAATGGTTTAGTAGGATTCAACTTTCATTTATTTATTTTTATATACATAGATATATATTATTATTTTAATAATTATGAGTCCAAATTGGGACCTACCATTAATTTTGATAGCAAGGTTTATGTAAGACACGTATAAATGTATCATCAATCCCAAGGCATATAAAAGTGAGGCATAGGTTCTCAATCTCAAGGTTTTATCTTGGGATATGCAATTACATTTGTATATCATCTTCCATAGTTATCTTACGAATGATCATAAAGATCCAAACACACAATTACCTAGGTGTCATACAAGGTATTAGTTATAAAAAATACAATACATATAAATCAACCAATAATAATTAATTTTGTCCAAATCCATCAACATACAATAAATGTTCTAATGTAAATATTATTGTCATCTTAATGAGTACCCATATTTATCACATGTTTTAGCAGCATGATTTAGTAGTTGATAAAAGTATTGACATCTCTTATGTTAGTTTAACATATATCCCTCCCTATAAGAGCATAAACTAGTTGAGTGTTTTGAATGAAACATAATCCATAATTTGATTATTATGTTTATCATCATAAGTTGACAATAAAAGAAAATAGTATTTGTCCTTTGAACACCTATCGACTCTTACTTGAATAACCAGACAAACAAATATCATGTAACAAGTTAGAGTCATATTTATACAAGATAACTCAAGCTTCTTGATGGGTCTTTATCTATTTACTTTCATAGATAAACTAACTGATAGATGTTATATACTAACGAGTAATATTTTTAAACTATTCTTAAAAAAGAACATATTTATCACATTTTCCAAAACACATTGTTCATTTTCTCATTATTATTATCCTTAGTTTAGTAGCATAATCTTACAATAGGTCCACTTCTACTTTGTTTTCTAGCCTATCAATCAAGGGTAAGCAAATACTATGATAATACAATCTTAATGAGATTAATTTTCACGACAAGTCTTAACATTCCTAATTGGCTTATTAGGTATTTATATTCATATATGTATACCAAATTACACATACCTAACATATTAGTATTTATTTACTAATACCTTATCCATACCTATATAGACCACATGCTCTATTTCTTTATTTAAGACATTGTAAATCAAGACCTTATTATCAGGATCTAATAAACCTATACAAGTTTAGTAACAAAACTACCTAGACATTCTTAGTTCATATCAAATCATTCAAGAGATTAGAAAACATGTATATTCATTGCAATATTTTTTAAGCATAACAATCAACATCAAATGACATCTCACCTTTCCCATGGATCAAAATTGATTAATCCTAATGAACTTATGATCTCAACATAGTCTCATAATGACGTGTCAGATGGTATCATTTCCTCATTGAAGTCTCAACATCACATTTATCAATTTTACACATTAAGGTCTCAATGCCACATTCTATTATAGTTCTCAATGTTGCTTAAAATTTTTTAAGTCCCAAAATCATCATTTTACTTTATCTCTCTAAGTCTCAATTGTATTATCTCAACATTTCAATATCTTTCTTTTAGTCTATGCACCTAGCTTATTGTTATAGTGTATTAATATTATGGCCAATTACTCTTTTTATATTATTTAATTGATAACAAATCTAATTCACATTCTCTAATTTTTGCATTAACCAGAGCATGGTATAACCACCAAATAAAATTCTAGTGACGAAGAACACTCACAACCATAATTGTAAACTTATCTTATCTCAACATTTTCCAAAGAGATAGATTTCAAAGATCATAAATGATTAACTAGTGGTATATAGAAACAATCTCTCATTTTCATCTAAACACTTATTAGTGTGAATATATTCCTAAATATGGTTATTATCAATAAATTAATACACCTTATTCAATATCTTCAAATAATTAACTATTTATCCATAAAAATCATCCATGGCTATACGCCTTAGCCCATTCGTTAATATTATACACATCACAAGTTGTCAAAATAAATATCTCAATGTTGTAAGATTTTATTTTAAATGTAATTTTCTTGCAACCCTGTAAACCTACCATGGTTACCTTTGGACAATAATTTATAAAAATATATATTCATATTGGACATCCATGTCTTATGGTTTTGATACAAACCAATATATAATCCAATCTACTCACTAAACCCAAATATCTTAATGGTCAAAGATTTATTTTTTCAGACTTATAGTTTTAAACCAAATCATTTATTATCTATTATCATGCAATGTTTAAAGTATAGAAATTCCACACAAAGCCTTAACCAAACATGTCAATGGACTTTAATATCATGGGTAAAATACTAGGCTATGTTATTGTTGATATTTTTGTGCAAAAAACCTCAAAACACCTTGTGCCTTAGAGGAGACCTATAATTTTTTGAGTAAAAGCCTCAAAATGGCATAAGTACCCTTTTTCAAGACCTAAATGGGAACTAGAGATTTAAGTGCACTTTTGAACTTTGCAAAGTTGCAAAATGCACATAAACCTCCATTTTTCGCTCACTAAGTAACAAGTGAAAATCAAAGATTTCTTTGCACTTTGCAACTTTGAAAAGTTTTAAAGGGCACTTATATCTCCACCTCCCTGCCTACCGAGTCCCAAGCGAGGACCAAAATTTGAATTACACTTTGCAACTATATAAAGTTGTAAAGTGTTGGGACACCCACCCAAAGATCATAGCTAAGAAATTGGTGTTATTCTCAGCAACCATTGTGAGAAATTTGTACAAATCTCAAGAGTACCTGATGACTTTATCAGCTTATGAATTTAGGAAATTCATGTTTATGTATGCCAAAGATATAGAGATAATCATCTAATAAAGGTAAGAGGATTGTCTTGCAAGAATTATCTTTTCCATATAAAAAAAATCAAGATCAATTCTACTTAACCAGAGAATAAATCCTATAGATTTGTCTGCATCTCCCACAAATACCTTCAAATTTTTCATACCTCCCACTATGGCACAGATAAATTGGAATTTTTTACCATTCAATGGAGGTAACCCACTTATGTTGGCCTAGTATGATGATATACCCAACTCAGCTCTGAAAAGCCTTTGATATTTTACTAGTGAAACTACTACCACACTCATCGAACACATTCAGGATGTTGCTAACATCTATTTGGTTCATAGCATTGCATAAGAAAATGTTGCTATCAGACTTCTTGCCACATCATTTAAGGGTAAAGCCCTACATTGGTATAGGAGTCTACTTCCCAATTCCATCCATGTTTGGGATGATCTAGGGTTTGCCCTATGCATACAATTTGAGGATAAGAGTGGTCACCTCTTTTTAGTAGAGCAACTAACCACCATTAAATAGGTTCCCCATGAGTTCATGAGTGACTATAATTTCTACTTTCAAAAGACGTGGAATAAGATCCTAGTGTTGGTCAAATGATCCTTGAACGATGCTTTCTTGTACTTTTTAAGAGCTTTAAATAGTGATATAGCTATCATGATCTAATCAATGGGTGGCATCCCACTCCCCAATGCTTATGACATTATAATAAAAACCAAAAATTGCCTCATTCAAGCTAGGAAAATTACTCCTCGACCTTCAATGTTGTTATTCCTAGAAGTGCCTCCCACTCAACCTATTGTAGCCCTAATTCCTGTAACAAGTAATTGATCAACTTTACCTCATGTCCCTTCTAATGATTTGTACAAAGATAAGTCATTTCTTCAAAGCTTTGGTAATGAGTTGGTATTCATGAAAGGGAAACAATCTCAAAATTATAGGCCTTATCAACCACCTAGCTAGGCATATTATCCCAATAAGTAGCCATTCTAAGGTAATTCATGGCTCCAAAGCCAAATCATGCAAGAAAATCCCCAAAATATCCATGCTCTACCTACCCAAAGTACTTTTAAGGCCATTATTCCCATCCATAATAGCTTGGCCTAGGAATATGAGTGGTGTTATCCTTGTGCCCAACCACATAATCAAAATGATTTCCCTCATGGTGTCATTAGTCAAGCCTTGATGGTACAAAGTGTATCAACCCCCTAAGGGTAGCAAGAGGAAACTACTACTCAATAAGAAGAGGTACAAGTGCATGATCAAAATGAGACCACTCTTTTGAACTGATAAGAAGAGGATTTTTATGGTGTAAACCAGGGGGAAGTACTGACCAATGGTGGTAGTTTAGTGGTAGCAAATACATTCTCTAAGAAGAGGGAAATAGAAGGTGATCAGCTCCCCAAGGTTGAATAGGCTACAACTTATAAATTTGTATAAGAGGTTGCAAAAAGCAACACAACTCAAAATCCACCTAATGTGTCGATGGGTCAACTGAAGTCAAAATTGCTAATCCCAAATCTCATAAAAGATGTGACTCCCACGAAGGCATAAGCAAAGGTTAGTAGAATTATTTTTAGTGTTTTAGAAAAAATGAAAAGGACTAACTTAAATGCTACAATGTGGGAAGCACTAACCATCCCAACACATAGGGACTTGTTTTAGGAAGCTCTTAAAAATTTCCAATAAATAGAGAAGGTCTCAGTTAAGGGGCCCACTATTGCAGTTAGCTTGTTCATAAACATATAGACACAAAAGTAAGTAGAAACGGTAAGCCCTCCCTTTCTACCTTTCCCTCATAGTTGTCAAAAATCTTATCCATAGTTGTATGATGGACTCTAGGGTTAGCAACTCTGTTATGCCCAAGAAAATAGAAGACACATTGGGTGTTGAATACACACCTATCATAAAAAGCATGGTTCAATTGGATGGAACTATTGTCCAAATAGTTGGGGTTATTAAAGGTCTAAACCTTACCATCCATGCATTTCCAAGCTTATCCATATCCTAATACATCTCATTTATTGACCTAGCCCCCTATTTTTCCATCTACCTTTCCTGAGACTTCACTACAAAAATGGGAGGGTACCTATCTACTGATTGGTCACATATCTTGCTTAGGACAAGATATAGGACTAGAGTGACCATAAGGGATGAATCAATTGCCAAAGACCATATTAAACCATACACTCATGTCCCTGTAGATATGAATTTCACAATGTAAGACCAAGAAGAGGAACTTGACCATGAAGTTGCAACACCTTGGGAAAAAACCCCAGACACTCACCTTGATGAATGGGGATCAACTTTCCAGTTTGACCCTTATGATTATGTCAAATAAATAGGGTTGGGTATGTATTTCATCCATTAATATGATGCGATCATCCCAATTCTTGTTAAACCAACCAAATATCATAAGGGAATTGGCAACTATACTTTGATGGCTCTAAGAGCAGGAATGGTGCAGATGCTAGTATTGTATTGGTCTCTCCCCAAAAGGAGAGTTATTTTTATTCATTTAGACTATAGTTCAGTTGCAATAACAATGTGGCATAATATGAAGCATTGATCTAAGTTCTCTAGTTGGCAAAGGAAAGGGGGATTTAGTCACTACAGGTGTTTAGTGTTAGTGAACTAATTGTTTACCAGGTAAGATCAAGAAGCATGACCAAAAACAACTTATTAAGATCTTAAAAACACAGGGTTTGGGAATTGTTTGAAGATTTTATTACTTTAAACATTCAAGTGATAGTGAGAACACAAAATAAGGATGCTGATCACATGGCCTCGGTGGGTTCTCAATCTAATCTACTTGAAGAGATTAAGGACAGTCAGTATGTAAAGATGATAGTGAGGCCATCCATCCCTGACAATTCAACCAACTAGTAAGTTTTTGATAACGATGAACAAATTGTTAACTTTTTGTGAGATGAGGTTGAATTCTCTAACAAAAATTAGTCAAGGCTCCAATAATACTATGGGGAGCAAATAATTCAGCTAAAGACTAACAAGTTGCCCATGGGTCTTTATAAAGTATTTTAAACTCTGATGATTAGTTGAAGAGTGAGAAGAAAAATCTCACAATCAAGGAGGAAGATTACAAGCCAATATCCATCTCATAAGGTAAGGATTTAAAGATTAAAAAGGTATGTAACACCTCCAAAAATCAAATTTTTATTGAATTATGTCAAGAATTTGATGATAACTTAGCTTGGAGTTACAAAGATCTAAGGGGTTTTGACCCTAGCCTAACCCAACACACAATAGATCTTGATGGAAATACTAAACCTATTAGAGAAAACAAAGGCCAATAAACCCAAAAATAGAGCCTTTGATGAGGAGCAATTTGTCCAAGTTGATAGAAGCCAACATTTTTTCCCCATTAAACACTCATCCTAGGTTGCTAACCTCGTCCCTGTTAGGAAAAATAATGATGAAATCAAGGTTTATGTATATTTTTATGACCTAAATAAAGCATCCTTGAAAGACCATTATCCCCTTCCATCCATGGAGTGAATCCTCCAAACATTAACTGAAGCTGAGAGGTTCTCCCTTCTAGATGGTTATTATAGATATAACCAAATCCTAGTTTAGGAATTTGACTGGTTCAAGACCACTTTCACTACCAAATAAGGCACATACGCCTATAAGAAGATTCCTTTCATTTTGAATAACATTGGTGTTACCTTTTGAAGGGACATGGATATGGCTTTAAAGGGTTTGATCAATGAAATTATCTTGGTGTATCTAGATGACATCACAGTTTATTAAAAATAGGTTGGTGATCACCTAGATCACCTTAGGAAAGTATTTGAAAGGTGCAAAGAGTTTAGAGTTCCCATCAATACAAATAAGTGTGCATTTGTAGTTCATGAAGTGAAATTTTTGGGATGCATAGTCTTAAAAGAAGGCCTTGCAATAGATCTAGATAGGGTAAGTGTTATCTCTTCATTAACACTTCCAAGCCATAAAAAAGGGTTTGAGAGTTTCCTGGGGAAAATCAACTTTGTGAGAAGGTTCTTTCCAAAATTTTCCACCATGTCTAAACCCCTTACCGCTATGCTTAAAAAAGGGGTCAATTTTAGCTGGACAAGGGAAGGAAAGAATGGCTTTGAAGCAATTAAGTAGGCTATTTCTCAATATCTGACTCTTGTAAATCCCAACTATGAGAATGACTTAATTCTCTATGTTTTTTGAGGGGAAGGTAGTGTATCAATTATTCTAACCCAACAAAATAAATATTAGTTAGAGCAACCCATAGCCCTTTTTAGTCAATCTTTAAAAGGTTTATGAAGAAAGGTATAGTTTTGTTGAGAAGGAAAGTTATGTAGTAATAAAAGCCCTCAAAAATTTTAGACACATGCTCTCAAACAACAAGATTCAGTTGGTGATTAGTCACCAAAATGCTAAGGATTTCCTTCTGAGCCAGGAAATAAACGAGAAAAAATGGGTTGGGTCATAAAAGTCATGGAATATGATGTGATCATTAAAATAAACAAGCTCATAAGAGGAAAAGACTTATGTGAGCAACTTACTTTTGACATTAAGGTTATTGATGTAATATGCATTTTATAGGTGTTTCAACTAACAAATCCTTGTCTTCTGAATAGTTGGATCTATGACATGACTACTTTCTTATAGATTGGTGAATACCTGCATGAATTCCAATAATCCAAAAAAATGTACTTCAAGATCCAATATATTCCTTATGCTCTCATTAATGGGATATTATTTAGGAAATATATTAATGGAGTTATGTTGAGGTGCATCAAGTACGATCAAATCTGTAAAGTACTTAAAGAGTTTCATGATGGCTCATTGAGTGGCCATTTTTTTGCAAGGACCATTGCTATCAAAATAATGAGGATGGGCTACTATTGGCTTGACATATTCAAAGATGCACATAAATGGGTGAGAAATTGTGAGAAATGTGCCTACTTTGTATGTAAGTAAATATTAACAACTCTTCCTCTCCAACCAATCCAAGTTGACCAACCATTTTCTTAGCAGGGGTTGGATTTTATTGGCATGATCAATCCACCATCAAGTGTTGACCATAAATGGGTCCTTACAAGAACTAATTATTTTAATAGATGGATTAAAGTGGATGTATTGAAATATTCCAAGAAGTATCTATCTTGGAATTCATGGAAAACATCGTCACTAGATTTGGTGTCCCTTACACGATTATCTTAGATAATGCCAAAGCTTTTATGGGCACTCAAGTGAGCAAATGGGTAGTGAAACATAATGTCTACTTAAATAACTCATCTAATCATTACCTATAAGATAATGGCTTGGTGGAATCCACCAATAAAAATATCATAAGGATTATAAAAAGGACAATGGAAGACAACTAGAGGACCTGACACACTAAGCTGAAATCAACTCTTTGGGCTAGCATGATCACTCCCAAAAGAGCCATTGGTAATTATCCATTTATTTTGGTCTATGGAAAGGAAGATAGAATTCCAATATCAATAGAGTTACCATCTCTAGAACTCACTCAATAGTTGGAATTAACTAAAAATGATGTGATAACTATGCAGTTGGCAGAACTCATGGAGTTGGAAGATGTCAAGAACTAGTCAATGCAAGTTAAGTAAGTCAAGCTCAAGTAAAGAGAAAATTTGATAGGAAATCATCTAATAGGATCTTCAACAAAGGATACATGGTTCTAAAATGGGATGTTGAAAGGTCCAATCCAGGTAAGCATACAAAATTTGATGCAATATGGAGTGGTTCATATATCATAACCCATTGCAAAGGAGCCAATGCATTCCAGTCATCTAGGCCTGATGGATCGAAGCTACCCATCCCAGTCAATGGGATATAACTCAAGTCATGCTTTTGACATCAAAATTCATTCCAAAACTTTGTACATATCAAGTTTAATTGGTTTCTCACAAATAAGTGATTTCTCACACTCTATAACTCATTAGGAGTTTTACTTCCTTGGTTTGTTTCAATTTTTGCTTTCCCTATTTTATTTCTTATTTAGGGAAATTCTTTGTTATATTTCTTCGCCAAGTAGAATGTGATAAACTTGAAATGAATCCATGCCCAATGAAAAGGCTACTAGGAAAAAAATGATTAGCAAGAAATCACCTTGTAAAGGTTGCTAAAAATATTGATATTTTTGTGCCAAAAACCTCAAAACACCATGTGCCTTAGAGGAGACCTATAAAAGTTTCTAAGTAAAAAATTCAAAATCGCCTAAGTACCCTTTTTCAAGACCCAAATGAGAACCAAAGACTTAAGTACACTTTGCAACTTTATTAAGTTACAAAATGCACCTAAACCTCTGTTTTCCATTCATTAAATAACAAGCAAAAACTAGAGATTTCTTTGCACTTTGTAACTTTACAAAGCTGCAAATTGCACTTATATCTCTGCCTCCCCACCTATCGAGTCCCGAGTGGGGACCAAAATTCACATTACTCTTTTCAACTTTGCAAAGTTGCAAAGTGTGATGTGGACTCCGCTTCTTGATGTTCATTAAGACCTAAGCGAGAACTAGAATTCCTACTACACTTTGCAACTTTGAAAAGTTGCAAAGTGTAACCCGAATTCCAATCTGTACTTCCTAAACATCTCTACCTCCAAAATCCCTTTGCAACTTTGAAAAGTTGCAAAGTGTAACCCGAATCCCAATCCATACTTCTTAAACATCTCTACCTCCAAAATCCCTTAACAACAAGCAAAAAATGGAGAATTAAAGGCATATTAAAAATTTACAGGTATGTAGAGGGTTCTTGGATTTTTGACTACCAAGACAAGTGGGAAATGGAAAATTACAAACATATTACAAGCTGCAAACTTAAAAGGCAACTACAAAAACCCGCATTTCCACCTATTAACCCATCTACCACCATTATTTGCATGCTTGGCATTAATTAAGGGTTTTGGTATATATTTTAGGTTTTTTACATCATTTTAAAACATTACAAACCAGATCTCCATTGCCAAGCAATGCCATGACCAGAGCCCATTCACCTCCAAGGCGAGCAATGCCATAGACCAGAGCTCTGTTGCCAATGAGTGAACACCAAATCTATCACTTGTAAAACCTTACACACACATACCTGATATTCTCCTAGGTCACATATGTTTTCCTTCAATTTACTTTGTAGCATTGGCCACCATTATTCTTTTTCTACAAAGCTTAAGGTTTTTCTCTAAAATTATTAAAAACATCCTCGTTTGGCCTTATATTTATCATAAATTTCTAGTTTTTTACATCCACATGTTAATATCTTGCTGAAATTTGTCTAGATTATTGTTGTAATTACCTTAGGTTTTTTTGAAAGGTTTTCATTGATTCTAATTCCTTCCCCTTTAGCTTGGTTAAAAAACTCAAGAATATTCCCAAAACTTCACTTATTCCTAAGCTTAGACTTAGATGGGGATCCCTCTTGTTTTCTCACCCTGAGTTCTCACCAAAGATCTGAATTGCAAATATAAACCATATTCTCACTAGACCTTTGGTCAGAGTTTTCAATTGTGAATTACACCCCAAAACCTTGATAAAGATTCAATCAAACTTTACAAATGCTTTTTCAAGTTAAAACCTTGTCTTGCACTTTGTCGAGTTTTATAGTTGCTATTGTATACCATTTTCCCATTGGAGTAGAACCCTTGCATAAGCATAACAAAACTACACCAAATTAAAAATGGGAAAATTACCTATAATTATAAACCCAAAGCCCAACCAAATTTGTAGTTGGTTCCCTCACACATTTTCCCAGTGTATATATCTGGGAAGGAGATGAAGTTCAAATCAAAGGGACCTAATGTCCCTTCCAAATTAGATTATAAAATTAATGAGATAACTAACACTAACTTAGGCCACATAGACCTAGATGAATTTTGGACTAGGATCAATGAAAAATTCAAAATTAACTAGATTTAGAGCATATATGATATTGGTTTACCTCAGGCTACATCCTTTCCATTCTCATTGCAAAGCCCCAAGATTGTGCTCACTATGGCCAAACATTATGATGTAAAGAAAAGAGAGGTAGTGAATGATAAGAGATAACAAATTCTAATACTAGATCTAAATTTTATTGACATTGTGTTTTTAATCCTGAAGTTTGAAAGTTATATAGATATTACTCCTGACTCCAATAAATTCTACCAAGACAACACCTTAGCCTGTGCATGGATTATAAACAAACAGTGGTTAAAGACCCCTAACGCTTCAGCCTCAAGATTGCCTAAGACCTTGGCTAGGATAAAATTCAAAGACGAGGTAGGGAACATCATTGTACTCTTACATAAAGTTATTACTTGCCAAAATGCAAAGAACTACCAAGATTAGATGTACCAACATATCTGAGTAATTCAATAGAATAAACAATACATTCATCAAGATCAATTAATTAGTGACTCCATTCACATAGAATTGGTAGAGGTTCAAACTACTAGAAAATTTTACATGACCTCCTACCTAATCTATGCTTTAGCAAAAGGGAGGGCATTCCTAGGGTTAAACACACTGTCAGATTAGGTTAATAAAGTTTATAATTATTATCTTGGTCTCACTTTTGATGGAAGTAAACAATAATTTAGGAGAGTTAATGATGCATTTATCTACTACATCATAATTTTGTTTAAATAAGAACTAAGGAAGATAAGGTTTTCTGATGCTACAACAACAAAGATTGCAAATTAGGGATCATACTTCATGCAAGTCCCCACATTTTCCTATGTCAAAGTTGGTGGTTTTAGTGGGTGTCATTACACCCTTCCCAAATATGTCAGTGATAAGTGGGCCTTAATGGAACTTGTAAGACAACTAGTGAAAACCCACAAGTTCCTGCCAAGTAGGCACAAAACATGCATACACTTCCCTATTAGTATAGGTAGATACACATGCCCTTCCTTATCCAAGGCCAAATGTGTAGAAGTAAAAATGACTTAGATGATTTTGAGAAACCTCAAGGTTAGGCCCATTTATGATGTTATAGGTTTTGTTGCTAGTTTATTGGGTTCCTAATTTACTCACATTCCCTTTTAAGAAGATTATTGGGAGGACATACTGGATGAAGAAGAGGTTAGGTTGAGGGATTATTCTAAGATGACCCTAGAATAGATTAGGAGCTATGACATGACACCAGTTTTAGATGATTTGAAAGATGAATAACAACCAGTGGATAGGGTTTATTATGATAATCATATCTACCTTTAACCCCTTCCTCAAGTTAGGTGGTCTACACGCAAATTATTTTCTTTACTAGACAGGACTACCCTAGTCATCAACAAGACTTTGATCTGGTTAAGATGTAAGGTGGTAAAGATAAAAAAATATATCTTGAACATCATAGATAGGTTCAATAAGTCAAAGGATAAAGGGGTAGAGGCAGAAGCAATAGAGGGTTCTAGCAATGGTACCCAACCAGATTAGGTAGTGGGACTAGTCATCTCACACAAAGGGAAGCAAAAACAAAAGATCAAAAGGGGCACTTCTAGTACCCAAGTGCCATTAACCCAACCACTTGACCAAGCACTACCAATTTCTATAAGGAACTCAACTACTATAACCCACCCTCTTGTTTCTACAATACATGTGCAAGTAATTACTTTCCTATCTAGCTCACCAATACAAGTGATTCCCTTAGCAGTAAGCCAATTAATGCAGTTGGTTATCCCAACTCCATCCTCACCTCCCTCCTCCATAATCAATTCCACCTCATCCCCTATATCTACTACCACCCCATTAATCACCAACACCACCCAACAATACATAGCTACCAACTCAATTATTCTACTACAGTCTCACTATCCACCACAACCACTGGGTTGGTAACAATGCCATCTTCATCTTCCATCACACTACCCACTACTTCTACTTTGGCCATTCTAACCATATTTCTAGATTTTTTTTACTACTTTGGGAACCATCCTTCCACAAGTTCCCTTGTCACCCATCCAAGTATCTTCATCTTCTCCCACTCTTATTTTGACCCAAACTCACCAAAGAAGTGGATATAGAGAAGCCCACTTACATAATTGTGAATAGTCAACCCACCAATGGGGTAGAGACAACCAAATCATCAACTGAAGACTCAATAGTAATGTCATTGGTAGATATGACACTTTTTATAGTAACTACCAGTGTGAAAACTTCAGTCATAGATTCACAGGTAATAGTGGACGTTAGGACAAGACATGATTCATTGGTAGCCACTCCTAGTTGGCTTGTAAAAATTAGTGTCTAAAAAGAGGAATCAAATGATATGTCTTAATACCCTAGATTTTGGTCTATTAAAAGCATATAAATGACCAAAAATAGGTCCCAAGACTATTTCCAGAATGTCTTATGATGCAATAGGGGAGAAGTATGCAAAGATAGCAGTCCCCCTACCTGACAAATAGAAAGAACATTTAGTGATGGAGGATTATCAAGTATCCACAGTACACCTTGGCCATCCAATTAGAGGGATTGAAACATGATGTCCAAACAAGCATAAGTTATCTCTTTGAGAAAATGGATAGTGATAAGGTCACCAAGGATGAGTTAAAGAATAAGGTAGAGCAATTGATGATTGCCTTGAAGAAGGTAATAATCCCAACACATCCACTCGAACCAACCCATCCAACTCAATCTCTCCCTTAATTAAATGTTAAATAGACATTTGATATAATGATAGAGATTGGCACAATAGGTAGAGTTACAAAGAACTGGGTTGAATAACTAGTCGCCAAAGGGAATAAGGTGATAAGGTTGGCAATGGATTATTATAAAACATTGAAGGATGACCTTACAACTTTGAAGATAAAAATAAATAAATATGAGGAAGAAGTTGAAAGGATAAAAATCTACTCTTCCAAGTTGTAGGCCATTGAACAAATAAAGAGTGACATCCTCATGTTTGAAAATATACTCAAAAATCCTTTGGAGCATGATGAGCTAGAGAGGGTAGCCAAGTTCAGAGTTAAAATTCTTAATGAAAGTATTCATAAGGCCAAATCCATAAGTGACAAGGCCACTGATGTAATGTACAACATTGAATATTCAATTTGCAAATTATCATATGAGGCAATAGATTACCAATTTGAACCTCTTCTTGTTCAGGTTGTCCAGGATATATTCAAGAAGGTGATTATGATGGAGTCAACACATGCCATAATTTTCAATTTGAATTCCATCCAACAGTTTATCAAGTACCACAATAAACTTGATCAGATGGGTAAAGAAGTCCAAATTTATAGAGCTTCTTCCAGAGAATTATTTAAGGTAATGGCAAAATGTGACATTAGTAATGTTTACACAATTGGTCCCAATGAAGAGTGCCTACAAGAAATATTTGATAACTTTAACACTTACATCAAGAAGATACAAGCAAAAAAGGACAAGGAATTATTTGATGTCATTATCATTTATTAATTATTTAATTATTTAAGAAGAATGCAGTCTGTAAATTACAAATTTTGTATGCTACGTTGAAAATTTACAAGTTGTAAATTACAATTGTCATTTTGATAGCTCTTAGCTTTTAGTCAAAAAGTGCTACTTGTAATTTTCAATTATTATTTCGTCAAGTTTAATTTGAAAAGGCACAACTTGTATTTTTCACTTTTCTTTTTGACAAGTTGAATGAGTTAAAAGTTGTAAAATATCACATTGTAATTTGCATATCCCTTTTTGTCAAGTGACTTATAAGTTGCCAAAGTCTCAGCTATAATTTACATGTTAGGTTTTGCAATTTATGTTTTAAAATATTCAAGTATTGAAAAAAACATTCAACTGTGTTAAAATATTGACCAAGTCATTAAGTTTCATTTTGTCACCTCGTTTCTTGGTGAGAGACTTCTTCAACTGATCTCAAGGAGAGATGGTTCAAATGGAAGACTCCAACAACATTTTTCTCCTTCTTCAACATTTGACAAAGTGCCCAGCTACTTGTAGAGTCTTCTTCTTCCTTCTACTCAACCAAAGATGCCTCTTCAAGCTAAAAATGAGGACATTTGTATGAGCACTCCCTGATTACTTCCTCCAGGATTAAGTGTAAAAGTTTTGGATTTCTTCTCTCTTAAGAGAGTAAGTGTTTTGTGTAAATATGGGTCTCCAACGTAGCCCATGGATCTTTTTGCTAAGAGATTTTTTTTTTTGCTTTTGAGAAGTTCATCTACATGTTGTAACCTAAAAAATATCAATATATTGAAGTTTTACCTTCCTTATTTTATGTCATCCTTGTGTAGGTACAGATTTTATTACATTTGTGAATAATATAAGTCTTATTTCAGTCATATAGGATCATTTGTGGTATTTATCTTGCCTTTTTGAAATCTTATTGAGAAAAAATTAAGAACTTTGTTCCTTATTTGATAAAATGTCCAATATTACCTTTAATTTCATACTCATGTAAGATTATGTTTCAAGAGATTTCAGTATATTACTGTTCAAATTGTGTTTGATCAAAACAAGAAATAATTTACACTGAAACCCTTTGGTGCATCACCATTTCTAATTTTAAAAATCCTTCAAAACTCTTTTCCTTACAAATAAAACCCCGGTTAGGAGCAAAATCACAAAGAAGTTATAGTTAGAAGTGAACTGGTCATGTATCAGTTGCACTAAGCTTAGTTAAAGGAATCCAACCTTTTCTAAAGGGTCACCTCAATTCTCTAAGGTTCCAAAACTTGGAGGTGATCCTATTATGTCATTATATTCCTATGTACTACAACCCCTAGAAAACATAGCAAGTGCAAAATCTAATTGATAATAGTTATATCATATAGAAAATAATTAATATGAGTAGCCCTCAACATCAATGACTTAAATTTAAACATCCATTATGCTCATTTCAGAAACCTTGCTACCATAAACATTTTTAAAAATCTAAAAAAATAGAATCAAATGGGTTGTAGAGACCAATGTTGGTTCTCAGACTATTTGTTTCCATGACATATTATTTTAACTTACATTAGAAATCTGTTGGACTTGATGTAGGATTTGTTAAAGTAAAAAAACAATTATATACAAATAGGGAGATTATTTTTAATGAGCTTACTGTCGAGACAAAGACAAAGAAATCAAGTTTGGCTTGTTAAATGTATGACCAATTGCATTTGACTAAAATAGGGAAATTGGGATATTCAAATGTTATTTTAATCTAAACACCTATTATATGTGACCTCTAATTTGAGTATTTGTGTGTTTTATCCAAAGTCTTGCAACCTAAATTTTAACTCAAAACATATACAAGGTGTAATAAACAATTTATAAGAATGTCACAAATAAAAATGATCTCATGAATGGCATTTTTTCCAAGGCAGATTTCTATTAGTTGTCATCACATGGAAACATCGAGGTTTTCAAATATAAACAAAAATGGTTTTGGGAAAAGGGGCACAAGGATTTAAAGGAAAAGTCATTGGAAGGTCTAAAGACAAATCCCTTAATTTTGCCAACAAGCCCTTGACCTATGCCTACCAATATATATATATATATATATATATATATATATATATATATACCATTTTTCCTCTATGGTTCATTTATTTAAGATAAAATGTAATTATTAAAGATTGAATGATTCAACATAGCTAAAACATAAATTAAAATAGTTAAGGAGAGGGATTAAAATATATAATGTAGGGATGTTGAAAATTAGGTTTTTCACTCTAAGTTTTTGTCACACTGCCAATCATTTTGTAGATCTAGGTAGGATTTAGCTTTATCATACATTTATTGTTGATTCACCCTTTGGGTGATAGGGGGTTCCCATATTTTAATGTCTACCACCAATATCTCTACATCTTTAGATGCATGGAAAGTTGGAGTGAGTGAGAGTGACAATGGAGCCAAAGTAAGTGAGGAAATTCATTCTGGAAGTCTTTCATAAGGTAAGGATGTTAATCTAGACATGCTATTACGTGATGTTATTCTTGATTTGCCTAAATTTGACAAAGCTTGCAATTTTTTTGAGAATTTTATCTTGATGGCTTATTTTGTGGGAAGAGTCCCCCCTAAGAGCCTTCTGAAACAATGAGTTCATAACCATTGGCAAGGCCATGGTGTGAAACTGGAAGGAATCCATAACCTTACAAAAGGATTATTCTTGTTTTATTTTAATAACCCAGACACCTATAAAACCATTGTTAATCACGGTCCTTGGTTTATATAACACTTTGGCTATCTTTTCTCACTGGACTTGAGACTTTCAAGTTTCAAAATAAGTGAAATTAAAAATCCCAGTCTGGGTTGAATTTATTGGCTTGCCTCTCCCCCTCTAGGGTTTCATTGATTAGCTCATAAAACCCATATAGTGCTTCATTTATCATGAGTAAAATATATCTTTTGTAACTCATCCTCGAAAAAGGGTTTGTGTGGAGGTAGATTTTACTCAGGACCTTAAAGAGACCATTGATAATCAAATTGGGAATAATCTTTTTTATTAGCAGGTGTTATACATCAAATTTATAAACACCTACTTTCAGTGCCAATACTCAAACTATATGATCCAAGAATATCCCTGGATGGTGCATGTACCTCCTACTCCTTAGGAAAAAGGTGGACCTCAAGCCCAACCTCAGAATGGTAACAATTATGGTTGGACCATAGTCACAAGCAATAATAATAATAATAATAATAATAATAATAATAATAATAATAATAATAATAATAATAATAATAATAATAATTTGATAAAAAGTGGTGGAAAACCTCAACCATCATAATATCACCCTGTCACATCTTCTAATGCCTAAATCTAGGGTGGCAAAGCTGTTGTGCCTAATAAGGCTTCTCCTCCAATTCTATGCACACCACAAGAAATGACTACTTTTGTAGACTTGCCACTTTTAGCATCCTTATCACAACCCCCTCTTTGGGTGAACCCATCATAAGAAGACTATAATCTCATTACCCTAGACTGTAAAGTAGTCCTTTGACATTCTGATATCCCCTCTCCTTCTCATGTGGAGGAATATATGGCCCCATAAAAGATAGTCATTTCATTTAGGTGAATACATGGTGCATAAACCTATTTTCAATAGGTTTGCTGCCATTCAACATCTTATAGAGGAAAATGACATGAACCTCGATGTTTCCCAATGTTAGTTTAATCAGAATGTTTGGGGCCTTACTAATCCACTTCGTAAGTATGTGGTTAGGAACAATCATCAACTTTTCATAAATATGAAAATTCTTTGTGTAAGAAGTCAAGATATTTGGATTTATATTGCATAATGCTACAAAAATAATTTGGCCTAGAGCTATTTTTTAGAATACCATGCATGAGGCTAGTCATGGTGGGGTCGTCATGCTTCTAAATCTAGAACTTTTTTAATACATTATTTCCTGAGGGTCTAACGCCACCCATCAGGTTATTTAGACTCTATTTGACTATTGATAATTACATCATTGGGCTTGCTAACTTATATGCCTCTATTGATGCTGTGGAGTGGTCCTCACTTTGGATATGGTTGGTAGTCTCACTCCCAGATACCCATTAGATCTTCTAATGGGACTTTAACATGGTTGAATCTCTTGAGGACAAGAAAGGTCATCTTCCTATGGGATGGTGTGCTAGTGAGAAGGAAGCATGGTTCTATATGTTTAACAAACTTAGGTTGTTTGATTCAACCCACCACTTGAGGAAAGAATCAAACTCTTCCTGGTAGACTTGGTCCAATCTTTGACTAGGAGAGGATCATATCCTTCAATAGCTGGACCAATCTCTGCTAGCTAAATAAGATAAATTCTTTTTTTGCTCCTACTCATGGTAGACTAGTTTTAGTGCTTCCGGACACTTTTTTGTTGGATCACCGCCTTATTTACTTTGATGTGGAGTGGTCTACCCCTCATGTGAGGCTGACTATGACTCAATTCTACCTCAACACTACCCACCTTAAGCATGGAAGAAGTATTAGGCACATCATCAAAATTTAGAATCTTGTTCCTCGACTGAATTTGGTTGGATTCAATGTTGGATATGTGTTATTTCTTACACTACCACCTTTCTTTGTATTTATGGTAAACAAGTTTTTGTTTTTCAATGGCATATTCATAATGCCACAAATTATGAGTACATCTGGGCTGCCTAGGAGCTTGAAGCCTCTCCTTTTAATGTTCATTTACAAACCTAAGTCACTCATTATCATCATAAGCTACAAATTTAGGAGATACACATGGCCAAAGGGGCTCAACTACAAGCTCAAATGCATTGGCTAAAACTTCAGGACAAGGTCACCAAGGAATTATTTTCTCTTTTACTCTCTATAAAGGCTGATGATAGAATTAAATTTGTTAAATAAGGCACTACTTAGATTACCAAACTCCCTAACATTTTTTAGACCTTTGTGAATCATTATCATAGGGTTTTCTCAGCCCATGCTAATTCCCTAAAGTGTGAAGTTACTCTCACTTAATGTCTCCAATCTGTTCCTTGTAAATTTTTTGATGTTCAATGGGTCCCCTGTGATAAACCTCTAACCCTTAGTGACCTTCATGAGGTAGTTATGTAGACAAATATTGATAAATCCATAGGCATTGATAGTTTCCCATGTGAGTTTTATCAGATTCTATGGGATACTATTGGTCCTAATCTTCACAAGGTGTACTCTAAAGCAATTTTAATGAATTCTTTAGGACCTCTCATAAATCAAGGTAACATTAAATTCATCCCTAAAGCTGGGGATGTTGAGATTATTACCAATTAGTGCCTATTAATATTCTCAATGTCTCTTACAAGATTATTTCTAAGGCATTAGCTCTTAGACTCAAGAATCTTATTACCTTAATTGTTAAAAGTGAATAAATAGGTTTTATCCATCATCGATACATTCTGGATAATGTCATTGCTGTTTGAGAAGGCATAGAATGGGCTCATGTTTACAATAAAAAGGCCCTATTTTTTAAAATTTATCATACAACTTCCTTCTAATTGATCATGGATACAAAAAATCTAAGCAATACCTTCCACATTACACTAGTGTATTAAGTTTCCCCATTCTAGGAAGGATGTAACTATTCCTGTTGACCTACAACCATAAAAATTATACAAACATTTGGAGGTTGAGTATGAAACTTATAATTACTATTTTGGCCTAGACCCTAAGCCTAAGAAAGATGAAGACCTATTTGTTGAAATTATGGATTCTAATTATATAGACCCTGAGAGCCTTGCCTCTAGTTCCTTTGCTCCCCCTCTTGAAATATGAAATAATTTTACCATCTCTAACAAAGGTATAGGAGAATATCTCATGCATAATGTATTCTATGTAGCTAACCTTTCACAAGCTCCTAAATCCTATGGTAGACCCAAAGCCAAAGCCACTCGCATGGAATGGCAACAGAAAAGTAAGTTCATTACTCTAGACCTTATTATTTTTACACTAGTCACTAGCCAAGAACAAGACCCACTAGCCAAAGATGATTCATGGCTTTATAATGATAACTTCATTAAGTGATAAAAAAGCAAAACGTATCTCATCCCTAACCAGATCATGGATAATCAAGCTTATGAAGGTAGAGGCCAAAGGGCAGATCAACAAGGTAATCTTGAGCCAATTTCCATGACCAAATATAAATGAACTCAAAGTATTGGATTTAAACCACATGGGGGTGACCCTGCATACCTTATCTATGTTCTAATGCCATTAAATAGAAATGATGATGTTGACACTAATACAGAGTATGATTATAGTATATATGAATACTTGGTCAATACCAACCTATTTAACCCCCATGTTGTATGTACCATCATGCATGTTATCCATCCTTAACCACTTTTTCTTCATCATCCACAACTCATAGAATGGGACCAACAATAATCCATAGTGTCACTTGATGAGTTTGAGAATGAGGAGGCTATTTGTGATTTTATAGGCCTAAGAGATCATATTTCACTGAGAGACCATAAACAAGGTTTCTCTATCAGATTGGATCTTGATTCCTATTTTAGAAAGCAGGTGAAATTCCTCTACCAAAAAAATGAAATCAAACATCAAGGACCAAAAGTGAAAACCTCTTTGAGGCACTTTTGGACTAGGGTAAAAGTAAAGAAAAAGACTAGTCTCTTGGTGAAAACCTGTTTTAGGTGCCATTAGATGGGAATGTTCACCCTTCTTCAAATGCAACACATGATGCCACCAATGCCACAATTATTTTTGGGTCTAAAATCAATGAAGAAGAATAGTGGGCCTTTGAGACAATTATCCAATAATTCTTGAGGTATTTGTTACATGGCCTTTTCCACCATTGAATTATTTTGATTCATCTTGTTTAGGAGAATTAGATGAGCCAGTTTGACTAGAAGAATTTGATATTGCCGAACAATTTACATCTTTATCGATTCTCTTAGAAGATGGTTCTACACTCCTTATGGAGGAAAATTTTGAGGTCAACATTGGAACACTGACCAATCCTAAGTGGATCAAATTAGGTTTATCCCTCACTAAGGAGGAGTGTGAAGTCCTTATAACCCCTCTTAGGGAGTTTGTCAACATTTTTGCATGGGCTTATTTTGATATGCTAGGTTTGGACTTTGCTTTGGTTGTACACCATCTTGTTGTACATCTTGATGCCAAACCAATCAATAGAAACTAAGGAAAATGCATCCTCACATTTTTGTCTTAATTAATAAAGAACTAGAGAAAATCTTACATGTAGGATGCATTCATCCTATTGATTACTTAGAGTAGATCCAAAATATTATGCCAGTTAGTAAAAATCTAGAAGGCATCAAATTATGCATTGATTTTCATGACATTAATAAGGCCTTCCCAAAGGATGAATTTATTATACCGAATGCCAACATGATTTTTGACCCCACAGTGGGGTATGAAATGCTTTCCCTCATGGATGGTTTTTCAGGATACAACCAAATGAAGAGTGCACCAAAAGACCAACATAAGATAATGTTCACCACTCCTTTGGGAACGTTTTGCTATCAAGTCATGCCTTTCGGCCTCAAGAATGTAGGGGCAACATATCAATGGGCCATGACAATAATTTTTAATGATATGATGCACAATATAGTAGAGGACTATGTTGATGACATCTTGGGTAAATCTAAGACCCATGTCGAACATCTAGCCATGTTTCATAAGATCCTTGGATGACTTTGGGATTACAAGGTTAGACTCAATCCTAAAAAGTGCATCTTTGGTGTAAATTCTAGAAAATTTATAGGCTTTATTATCTCTCACAGGGGTATTGAAGTCGACTATGCCAAAGTCAAGTGTCAGGAATCTAGAACAAAAAACATGCTCTGATACCACTTGTCAGGATGCGAAACACCGGAAGCATACAATTGATTACCAAATACCAAGCAACTATAATATGCGGAAATAACCAGATTCACCAAGTAACTAGAATTCAGAATAACACAACATATGAGAGACAATACACAACTTGTATTAACACTTTATACAGAAAAGAATATAGTAGAGAATATCCCACATCTTCTCCACCACCTTACAGAGGTTTCCCACACCTCAAGTGAACAATAAATCTTCTCCCCAAAGCTCTCCCTCTCACAGGTCCCAACACCCAACTCAAATACAGAGTTGGTGTTCACCTCCCGTGCTCCACGCACAACACAAGTGCTCCACGCACTCCACAAGCACTCCACGTGCTCCACAAGTACTCAAGGTACTTCAAGTAGATCTCCCATGAACCTGCAACAACCTGCAATTCAACAGACCATACTTATGGAAGGAACTCCCTTGCCTTCCTGTCTTGCTCTATCCGAGTACACACATGTACTCCAAGTAGATCCTGCCTGATACTGCTCCCTATTGTGTTGCTGTCTATATGACCTTGCACACCTGTAAATCAAACAACGGTTCTGCTCACCTGTGAACCTCGACCTTGCACACACATACACCTGTAGATCAATGATCTTACTTACCATGTAGATCTCCTATATAGGCCATGCAACTGTGACCAAGATCCTACACTCCTGAAGAACCTAGCTGGCTCTCCGATCCAGCACCAACACACCTGGTACTGAGGCACTAGGAGGAACGCACCATTGCTCTACCTCACACACAGAAGGAGCTTATAATTATGCTCTCTTACTCCCTAGCACACATTTCCAATAAAACCATGAGTCTATTATATAGATCTCATCCAAACAATAATTAGACATCTAATTACAATAATTAGATCCGCAGCTCTCAGTCTAAAAATAGATCTCTTCATGCAAACACTTGGTTCGTTAGCTAACTGCCCATAACAAGCGCAGTTCGAACCACATAGGCGATCGACGTCGGTCCCTGTCTGCCTGGAGGTGACCGACGTCGGTTGCTTCTCTATGCTATCCTGTCGACGTCGGCTGATCAGACCGACCCCAACTTCTCTGCAACTCAGCAACCTTCAGCAACCTCCTCTCCTGTTTGCATCAGTGAAGCTTTTAGCTCCACAATCCTAACATCAAGGCCATTACCAAGATGATGTTGCCATCTGATTTGAATCAAATCCATAGTTTGTAGGGCAAAGTACAATTAATTAGATGCTTCATATCAAAATTGGCTAACAAGTGTCATCCATTTAAAAATATATTGAATAAGGGCACTATGTTCTCATGGAATACAAATTTTCTTAATGCCTTCAACTAATTGAAAGAATATTTGGCCAACTCACCTGTTCTATTACTACCTATGCTAGACAAGCCATTACTACTCTACCTCTCTACAACTAAAAATGTCATAGGGGAAATTTTGACACAACATGATGAAAAGGGGAAGGAACATGCCATCTATTACCTAAGCCTCACATTGGTTGCATATGAGAAAAATTATATGTTGATTGAAAAAGCTTATTTAGTTATGGTCTTCACAACAAAGAAGTTACACCACTACATGTTACATAATAACACCATTATCATTGTCAAAGTAGATCCGCTCAAGTATCTACTTTTCAAAATAGATTTACAAGGCCGTATGGCTAAATGGATTTTGA
This sequence comes from Torreya grandis, assembly GCA_037957365.1. NCBI lineage: Eukaryota > Viridiplantae > Streptophyta > Pinopsida > Cupressales > Taxaceae > Torreya > Torreya grandis. The sequence goes on along the minus strand of JARHVA010002747.1, from coordinate 1,537,346 downwards.
TTTTGAGCAAGTTTGAGATTGAATATGTTAACCAAAAGGCCATCAAGGGATAGATAATTATAGATTGGCTTGCAAAAACTCCTCTTCTTGACACTCAACCACTCACATTTGGTTTTTTGGATGAGTACATTATGACTATGGCCAAAAAACCTCATGAAGAGTAGCAATGGAATCTTTATTTTGATGGTTATTTCACATCTCATGGATCAGGATCCAGAATATTGTTTATAACACCACATGGAGATCTCATTCCCAAGTCCTTTCATATCAGCTTTCCTTGTATTAATAACATGGTTGAGTACAAATCACTCATTGTAGGGATTCATTTAACAGTGTAATGGAACATTTAACATCCACTAGTTTATGAAGATTCATAACATATCATTAATTAGGTTATAGACCGATTCTAGACCAAGGAAGACAAGCTAGTACCTTATAAGGCTATGGTGGACACTTTCAAGCAAAATATTGTCCATCTTCAGTTTGAACACATACCTCAAACCAATAATTAAACAACAAATACCATGGATATAATTGGTTCTATGATCCACATGATAGATAAGGCAAGATATTATCAGCTCCTCATTGAACATCTTCTAGTGCTTGATCATGAACCATTGACCATTGAAATGATCTATGATATTGTTGGTCCTAGTTCCACCTGGTATTCTAAACTATATAATTACCTTCATGACCAAGTCCTTCCACCAGACCTTTCCTGTAAACAAAAAAATTCCCTCACCCACCAAGCCTCTCATTATACCTTACTTGAACCTATGCTTTATCATATAATCTTTGATGGAACTCTGATTCACTATTTAACCTCAATAGAATCTAGCTTAGTATTGAGGGAAGTACATATAGGGGTTTATGGGGCTCACACCAGTGTAGAAGGCAATCAGTGATGGCAGGAAGTCGGTCGATGTCGGCAGCACTAGACAGACAGGGACCGACGTCGGTCGCCTGTGGCAATTCTAGAACTACTGTTGACGAACAGTCAGTTAAGTGAAGTGAGTGTTTGCATGTTAAATGACTAATTATAGTCACGAGCTGCGTGTCTAATTATTGTAGTTAGAGTTCTATTTTTGTATGCATGGGATTCTATTTAAAGACCCATGAGGCATGTATTGTAATTATCAAGAAGGCAAGTAAAAGCATTGAAGCAAGCAAGGTCAAGGAGATCTACAGGTGTAAGGTCAAGGAGATCAGCTGAAGCATTCAAGGAGGGATAACAACTCAGGCTGTTGAGTTTGTTGTGTTGAGCAAGAGAGAGAGGGAAGAAGGTCTTGAGGTGTGGCAAGCCTTTGAGGTGGAGGAAGAAGTGGCATCTTTCTTATTGTATTTTCTTCTAGTAATATTTAATACAAGAGTGTGTATTGTCTCTCAAATTCTTTGTTGTCTCAAGTTTCTAGTTACTTAATCATTCTGGTATAATTCCGTGTTTAATTGCTTATAAGAAAGTAATCAATTGTGCTTCTGTTGGATAAGGGGTTCCTAACAGTTGGTATCAGAGCTACGGTTTGCAGGAAGCAGGGTATTGTTTTTGATTACAGGTCATTCACAAGGTTTTCTGATTGAGTGGGAGTTCAGCAATGGCAAAAGAAAGTAAGCTATGAATAGAGAAGTTTAACGGCAAGACTTATCAACATTGGAGGATGCAGATTGAGGACTATCTGTATCAAAAGGATTTGTACTTACCGTTGGGTGGGGTTGCATGTAAGCCCACAGATATGAAGGATGAAGAATGGAGTGTTCTTGATTGGAAGGCTCTCGGTTCCATAAGGTTGAGCCTTGCATCATCTGTGATTTCCAACTTATCACAGTGCAAGACAACGGAAGAGGTGATAAAGTCCTTGGCGAATTTATATGAAAAGCCCTCAGCTTCTAATAAGGTATTTCTTATGAAGCAGCTATTTACTTTGCAAATGTAGGAAGGTGGATCGGTACATACTCATCTCAGTGATTTCCATGGTTTGGTAAACTAGTTAGCTTCAGTCAATATTATTTTTGATGATGAGGTAAAGGCTCTCTTGATTTTATGTTCTTTGCCTAAAAGCTGGGATAGTTTGGTTATGGCAGTAAGTAATTCTGCATCTACTTCTAAAATCTTAAAAGTTGATGATGTTGTGAGTGTGATCTTGAATGAGGAAATACACAGGAGAAGCACAGGTGAATCATCAGGGAATGCTCTAAGTGCAGAAAGCAGGGGAAGGCAAAGGGAGAAGGTTGAGCAAGGGAAATCAAGGTCGGAAAGGAGATCTGAGTCCAAAGGCATTACCTACTAGTTTTGTGGAAAGAAAGGACATACAAAGAAGGAGTGTTGGTTGAGAGATAAAGAGAATCAACATGCAGGTATTGAAGAAGCAAAGGATGCAAATATTGTGGTACATGATGCTCTCATACTTTCTTTGGATAGTCAGGTAGGATCACGAATTTTAGATTTTGGTTCATCTTTTCATGCATCCCCAAACATAGATTTGTTCCATGAATATGAACAGGGAGACTTTGGAGTGCTTTATTTAGGGGATGGTACGCCTTGTCAAATAGTTGGCAAAGGGAAAGTGCAGCTGAGATTGTAGATTGACAACATGGGTGTTGAAAGAGGTCATGCATGTCCCAGTTCTGAAGCAGAGTTTGATTTTTGTTGGAAGGTTGGGTGATGAGGGATGCACAATAACCCTCACAGCGGATTCTTGGAAGGTTACCAAGGGAGCACTTGTTTTAGCTAGAGGTAAGAAAGTAGATACTCTTTATCTATCTACTTGTATTGCTGATTCTACTTCTGGTTTATCTACTTCAGTTGTAGATTCAAAGATATGGCTTAATAGGCTTGGTCACATGAATAAGAAGGGAATGGATGTTCTTAATTCAAAAGGTATGTGTTCAGATTTGGAGAGCATAGATAGAGTTCATTGCAGGAAAAGGAAATTTGATGCTTTTGACAGGAACAAAGAAGCCTTGGTGTTTATGGAGGAGATGAGGGACAGAGATCAGTCACAGGGGCTGAATAAATCTGAGCAGGGTAGTATGGACAGAGGTTTGATCCAAGATGAGCTCGTGGATGAAGATTTCATCACTTACAGGAACACACAGACGCCGATGTCAGTCACATGGGACCGACGTCGATCAGCCAGATACCGACATCGGTCATATGCAAACCAGCAGGGTCGGTAGAGTCAGGCAGGAGAAGTCCGACGTCGGTCAGCAGGACTGACGTCGGCATGGGGACATCGGCGTCGGCTAGGGAAATGACGTCGACAGTCAGGGTCAGTGTAGGGAACCAACATCTGTCGGGAGCAGACTGGGAGATGGCCGAGATCGGTCACTGGAATGGATGTTGGGTGGACAACAAGCTATCAAGGAGTCTCAAACACCCATATGGAGGTCAGAAAAGGTATGTGAACCTCATATTCATTGTTCACCTTCTTTATATTGCTTACTGATAGTCAAGAACTAGGAAGATAGAAGGAGCAATGCAGGTAGAATCCAAAAACAGTGGGAGCTTGGCATGGATGAGGAGTGTGAGTCCTTGGAGAAGAACCAAATAGGTATTTGTTGGTAGATTTGTCAGCTGGAAGGAAGCACTGGATGAGGGATGGATTCCCATATTAGAGAAGAGAGTGGATGGACACGTGAGACAGAAGGCTAGGGCATATAGTCTTGAGTAGGCTGCAGAACAATGGAGGTTTGACCATTGTATTTTATCTTTACCAGGTTGGATAATATTAGCTACATTATCCTGTTACTGTATTGTGTTGCTTATTGTAAGGTTTCATATACAGGGAGTTTTCCGAGCTAAGGGTAGAGTTGGTTTAGAAGTATGTCATGAAGAATTTGGGAGCAACAAAATTCTTTTGGCATAAGTGATAGGTATTACATCACAGGTTTGCGTGGTGGTTGGTCTTCAAGAGTGACTTTGAAGAGGGATACAGAGCCAAAGGAACAAAATAGATGGTGTACAGGTACAAGTATAGTAGCAGCTATTTATCTCCACGTGGGAGATTGTTAGGGTGTGGAGCTAAAATCTTCAATTATTTGTAGACATGAAGAGGTTGTTGAGTTTCAGAAGTATCGACATTGGCAGCATGACTGACGTCGATCATTACCAGTGCAGAAGGCAATCGGCGACGACAGGAAGTCAGCCGACGTTGGCAGCACTAGACAGACAGGGACCGACGTCAGTCACCTATGGCGGTTCTAGAATTGCTGTTGACGAACAGTCAGTTAAGTGAAGCGAGTGTTTGCATGTTAAATGACTAATTATAGTCACGAGCTGCGTGTCTAATTATTATAGTTAGAGTTCTATTTTTGTATGCATGGGATTCTATTTAAAGACCCATGAGGCATGTATTGTAATTATCAAGAAGGCAAGTAAAAGCATTGAAGCAAGCAAGGTCAAGGAGATCTACAGGTGTAAGGTCAAGGAGATCAGCTAAAGCATTTAAGGAGGGATAACAACTCAGGCTGTTGAGTTTGTTGTGTTGAGCAAGAGAGAGAGGGAAGAAGGTCTTGAGGTGTGGCAAGCCTTTGAGGTGGAGGAAGAAGTGGCATCTTCCTTATTGCATTTTCTTCTAGTAATATTTAATACAAGAGTGTGTATTGTCTCTCAAATTCTTTGTTGTCTCAAGTTTCTAGTTACTTAATCATTCTGGTATAATTTTGTGTTTAATTGCTTATAAGAAAGTAATCAATTGTGCTTCCGTTGGATAAGGGGTTCCTAACAATGTAGGGGTTTATGGGGCCCACACCAGTGGGGCCATCCTTGCCAAGAAATTACTGCATATAGGTTATTATTAGCTGACCATGGAAGCAGATGTAGATGTTTATGTTACAAGCTATAAGCAATTTTAGAGGAATGCCAATTTGATACATGCTCTTATAAGAACACTAAAGCCAATGACTACGCTATGGCCATTTTCAATGTGGGGACTTGACCTTGTACAAAATATTAATCCTACTTCCTCAAATGGTCATAAACATATCCTTACTGCCACCGAGTACTTCACTAAGTGGGTTGAAGCCATTCCCCTTGCTTATGTGATAGGAAATCAAATCTCTAAATCATTTTCAACCACCTCATCTACCTCTATGGTAGCCCCTCTGACATTATATTTGATAATGATAGTTCATTTTAAAAATAAGGATGGCAAAGCCCTTTATGTTGAGTTTAATATTACCCAACATTTTTCTACTATATACTACCTGTAAGGTAATGGCCAAGCAGAGGCATATAAAAAGACCCTTATCAATATTCTTAAGAATATCATCAATGATGCTCACCATGATTAGTACTTGTAACTCTTCCATAACCTTTGAGCCTCTTAAACTAATTTCCATACTCCAACCAAAGCCATACCATATTCCCTTATTTATGACACTGAGGCCATTATTCTTGACAAGGTAGAGTTACCTTCTATGCACATTTCATTGAAACATATCCTTAACGATGAGGATTACATAGTAGCTTGTTTGCAAGAGCTAGAACTACTAGATGAAAAACACTAGGTCACCATTAATAATATTCATGCATACCAAAACTGATTGTGTGGGCAATACAATAGACATGTGAAACATAGAGAGTTTGAACTTGGTGATCTTGTACACAAATAAAACTAGAAGAACACCAATGTCGAACAAATGAAAAAGGGCAAGTTTAAGCCTAATTGGTTGGGACGTTATGTTCTTGTCGCTAACTATGGTTCAGGAACATACAGGTTAGCTATGCTAGAAGGAGATGAACTTGACAAACCAATGAACATAATACATCTCAAGTTCTTTTTTATTTGAGAGACCCAAGATATTATCTATGAGGATAATTTAAGTTATGCCATAATATTACCTTCTTTATACTATACCATATACATTTCATACCATACCTTCCCTACTGGCCAAAGTTCATTTTACCTCCCCTATTACCAACTTTGACCTTAGTTTTGATTCATTGATGCTTTGAGCACCTTCAACAGTTGGATTTAGATATAGTTTCAACAAATGATTTAGTTTTATGACTCTTTGAGTATATTCATTCATGTAGGGGCAATGTATTAGGGGTAGTATGATAGTGGTCAAATAATTACATCCTTCATTTTAATAAACATTCCTTTATGGGCAATTTTTTTTCCAATGATTATAAATACCTTTGTGAAAATCATTATCCCTACCTGTGTCATTATTTCCTATAGCCTAGGAGCAAACTTTTACCATGCCTTGCCTTACCGTTATTTCATACCCTACCATTTGCCTATCCACAAACATGTTCTTACTTAGTTGGATTCCTCATTGTGGGTGAACTACCATGGCTTGAGGTCCATTTGGACTATGTAGGTAGTGCTTAGTTTTTTATGAGGTCAGCTCGACCACTCTTCATTCTCATGATCTCACCTTTTTGTGAGTAATTTAAGACACACTCTCATCATTTTACAAGTTATCCATGCTCTCACCATTTTGCAAGTAATTTAAGACACACTTTTGTTGTTTTATGATTTAATTAATTATATCTCTCATAATTATCTATTGATTTGAGATGTCGAAAAGGCCCAAAAACATGGAAATATGCCAGGAAAACTCCTAAACAATCCTCCAACACTAAGCCATTCAAATTGTATCTATGTTACTTAGGACATGCATCTCCTAGTCAACAAGAATAACCAAAGATTTCACATGGGTCATGTCATGACCATTTCTATTTGCCTATTCCATTTTTTGATCATGTTCCATCCCATTTTTGGGAGAACTACATTCAATGTGAAGTCCATGTTGGACCTCGTATCCATGGGACTATGTAGGCAATGTCCACTTACCTAGTGCATTTAGATTCAGCTCGGCCAATCTCGATGATTGATTTCATTCTCTAGTTTTTTGGATCATTAATTTCTATTGGTTTGTCTCCAAATGCTCTCACCCTTTTGTGAGTCATAAATGTTTTTCCATTTTGTGATTTATTTATGTTCTCATCATTTTGTGAGCTTATTCTCGTTCTAACCCTTAGACGTAGTAAATACTATGAACCAAGTTCATTTGTAAATACTCATATTTTTTACTTTAATGTGGTTTTAGTCTAAACCACACTCATAATTTCATGATTTCCTATGCTTGACATTCTCACCATTATGAGAGTTAACCCCTCCTATTTTACACTCTCATCATTTTGAGAGCCCATTCCTATTTTCCACTACAAGTTGATTATTTTGACTTGTAATTAATTTTATTCTATCCCACATCTTAGGAGAACTACATTTGGCCTTACATTTATTTTGGAACTTGTGTCCATGGGACTATGTAGGCAACATACAATTACCTAGTGCATTTAGAGACAGCTCGACCAACACTTCCTTATTCTTCTACTCCCCCTGACCATTCTAGTGACATTGTTCCCTATGGCCTAGGGACAACCTTTATGATGAACATAACACTTCTATTACATTTGAAACAACAATTAGATTAGCTCATTTATTTTTAGTTAGAGTAGTTATTTATTTCATGCACCTTAGAGTAATTTGTTTATTGTTTTATGGTTTTTCCTTTTGAGTGTTGTGTGTCTAAGGACAATTAGTTTACACATGAGTCTTGCTTCCAAATTGGGCTTGATTTTTTTACTTTTTGAATTTAGATTGTATTTTTGTGCCTCCCTTCCCCTTAATTACCGTAAGATTCTTACACTTTATTTTCACTTGAGTCTTGTTAGCCATATCTTGTACTTGAGATGTGAATTTGTGTTCATTCCTACACTTAGTTTATTGTATTATATTCACTTGGGATATGATTGTTCATATCTTACACCTTAGTGATTTATATTCACATGTAAATTATTTTTCCATGTTTAGGATACACATTATTATTATAGTTGTATATAACTATGATACATAATATCAAAAACTATAACAAAAACCGGCTAAATAGAGTTATCAAGAAATGTTCTTGACAACACTTCTAATTATTCACAATAGACCTTACCAAACACCACCCAAACACAAAGTAATTAAATGATAAATAAATAATTACTGCTAGTTAGGATGTGCATCTCCATACTAGCAGGTAACCCAAATTATTACCTATTCTCTGTGCTAGCTCACCATTAATCCGTGATTATGGGTTCATTATGTGAGCTCCCTTTGTTAATTTTCTATAACATGGAAAATTATTTGGACTTTAATTGATCACATCCACTCTACTTAGGCAAAGTAAATTTGTATCACACATGTGCATCTGCCCCAATGGGGCATCTTCACTAGGCCAATGATTATAACCACCTTTGGGCAAATCATTGTTCAACACATCCCTCCTATTGGGGCCTCTTTAGTATGTCACTAATTATAACCACCTTTGGGTAAATTAATATTTCCACCCTTTTTCCCACTAGACCATGTTGTTTCCTCTTTTTTAAGGCCTGTATAATGACATTTTTTGTCATCTGATCCCTCGAGGTGGCATCCAGGGCTAATTAATTGCCCTCTAGGTCATAACTAGATAATAATGAAATTTTCATTATTTGAGAAGATGTTAATGTACCTATATCTTGTAATGCCTACTCAAATAGGGGGAAAATGTAAATATTCATTTTTAGCCACATCTGTGTCTCAAACGGACTTAAGACTGATTTCTACAAAACTATGCAAATCAAGCCTATGAATCACTAAAGATTCCAAATTCTTCTACACATTAGATGTAAGTGCCCAAAATTATGTTAAAGCATTCATATTTGGGGTATTACCTTGTACACAATGATAACCTCCCATAGATCTCTAGTTAGGTTGCACTCTAGCAAACTAATAGTTTAGGCCAATTAGACAGGGTACTTGATCAAATTATTGAAATGACTAAAAGCCTAAGCAAAATTAATTAAGAAAATCAAATTAAATACTTAGTTAAATAATCCATTAAATTAGTGAAAATATAGTTTCCAAAAATCAAAATTCAACAGTTAATTAATTCATTGAATTAGTGAAAATATAATTTCCAAAAATCAAAATTCAACAAATATCTAAGGGAAATGAGGTCATGGTGACATCATCATCCTCAAAGTCAAGAATTACAAAATATCAACATAAATTCCTTACAAAAGAGAAATTTTGAACCATACCTCCATAAATACATAATTAAGGACATTATTTATTATATTTGGACTCCCAATGTTGACTCAGTTAAGGTTAGTTTGAAGCCTATAAATACAAGGCCTCACACTCACTTCTAACACGCTTCTTTGTGTAGTTTTATAATGCTAAATTGAATAAGAGAAAATTTATAGACCAACACATGCAAATAAATATAAAAACCATAGTGGATAAAGGGGAGGTGTTATTCGCATAGCAAGAACACTGACCAAGACTCCAATTTGGACATAAGCCAAGCAAGCCAACTACCATACAACAAGCGATTTGGAGTTACAAAGAAGGTGAGATTGATTTATCTTTTGTCCTTTTAGTTGTGTCTCATTTGGTATTATTATTATCAAACTCCCCTAGTATCTAGGCTTGGGAATGCTTGGTATTTATCTTATTTTTTTGGATGTTTGATTCTACTAATGAGTGACTAACACATATTTTCCCTTAGATTCCTATTGCATACAATTCTAACAATAGAGTAAACCAACAAGATTGAAATGCATAATAATTTTAGAGTTTTTAAACTTATATCAGAAAAAACTTAGCCTTCAAAATCAATTAACTAGTATAGATTTAAATGCAATAATCTTGGCTACGATTTACAACATACAAAATTAATATAGGAATTAACACGTCAATTTTTTTATTTTTTTTAGTTTTCATTGCCTTGAACAACATAAAGTTTTTAATAACATAAAAGGTTTCAACCCAATCAGTACACATAAAAGTAATATTTTATAAATTATTGGTAAAAAAACTTACAACTTAATTATATATTATGTAAAAGAATTATATTCTTCAATGCACGTAAAAAAATTAAATATTATTGGTAAAAATGACTCACTTTAATGATAATTTAAAGTAAATTCATTACATAAATATCCCTCTAGGACTAATAACAATGATGTCATCATCTTGATGTGTTTTCCTACTACAAATTCATCATGTTAATGAGAAATAATGAGCTTAAAAAAGGGCGGTAAACTATTTGATATTGATTTTTTAATTGTCTTATAAATTGAATTACATAAGGCAATAGGTTTAAAATGTCTAGGGAAGACGGATTCACCTTTTGAGGAATTGCGACCAAGAAGGTGTAGTTAAAGTATTTCATCATTCTCTCAAATTTCATGCAATCATTTACATCCTTTACACCATCTTGTTTGAAAATTTACTAAATGTTTTGAAAAAATCACAAACAAATCATTTTAATAGCTTGAAATGAGTGAAGGAATTAGGTTTAACAATTCTTTTTGTTAATCCTCATGAACAAAAGTGATTTTGGCTTCCAATTTTGTGTTTGTTTGAAAGATATAACCATAAATTTTTTTATTCCAATCAAAATACTATGCAAAATAAATTGAATCTTACCTATAAAACCTACACAAAGGATGGATTCATAACCTACAAGTCTTAACTATAAAACTTGCCTAGACATATTTACCTATAAAACCTACACAAAGGACAAATTTAAAGCCAAATTTTAACCATAAAACTTGCAGACATGTGGAACATTTATTGGACAAACTCAAACCCTAATCTCACGCTAATAACAACCATAGCATGGAAACATTTGAGAGTTGTTATGAAATGAGAGTTATTCTAGTTTTTTTCCCAAAAACACTTAAAAAAGAGATCTGTTCCAATTTATTTTCAATGCCACTCAAAGTAGAGATCAAAAAGGCCACAATGTCCTATTTGGAAAGGCTTGTGACTGCTTTCATCTCAAAATTCCATTTTTTCAAACATTTTCCCTATTCCTTTTCCACTCCATCCACCAATTGCAAAGTGGCTTGGTAGCCTTGAAAGCCATTGATGTTGGTGTCTTGATGACATAAGTGTAAGTGGTTAGTAAAGTCCAAGGTTAGGAGTTGTTTTGTGGCCCAGGAATCAAATTCATTAGGCTTGAATGGTGAATGGCCTTTACAATAGTGCACATAGCTAATGCCCTAAAGTTGTGCTCCTTCCACCCTTTCACAGGATTGTATGCCTGAGAACCACTTTTGTAATTCATAGTAGTCACTCATTATCTCCCACACACCTTCCATCAGAGCCACAACTGGCATTTGTAGGGAATCATGCCATTTATATCTCCCCATTTTGTTACGACCCAATAAAACCTAAAATGTTTTTCCAGTAACAGTTTTAGCAAAATGGTTGTTTAAGTATTAAAGTTTCCAAGGCTTGGTACATATAAATATGCATCAAGCATGGGAGGAGATTCCCTTTGGTTTTGTATTTTGATGGTTTGACATTTTCTAGAATTTTATAAGTTTGTATAAAACTCTTGTGTTTTTATGAGAATTTATGTTAATATACATGGAAAAATTGTGTACACAATAAATTTGAATCCATGTTGAACCATACATCTTAACGATTAATCATTTTGTATAATTAGAAATGTAGATTCAAATTTATTATGTACACAAAATTCTCAATACGTGTTTCTTTGAGATTTATATTATCTAGGACTTTCTATTTACTACATTTTATTTTAGAGAGAATTTATAGACTTTCCATTTATTACATTTTTATTTTAAAGGGAATTTATATTGTCTAGGAACTTGAAGATGATTACTATTTTTTAAGGACCTGTTGAGGCATATTAGAGGTTATATAGTTTTTATTTTGAGCTAAGTTGTAATTTATAATAAAACTATTGGCAAAAAGAAACTAAAAAGTGCCAAGTAAAATTATAAATGTGTTTTTTTCTTGTAATTTAATATTTTATAATTAATAAGAATATTAGAAATTGTTAATAAGATTTGGTTGAGTTGGTTAAGTGCTTGGTTATTTTAAGCTCCACCTAGGTTCAAATCTTTAGAAAAGCATATGAGGTTGGTTGTGGCTATTGGTTGTGTTCTTGAGACCATTAATTGCTATTAGATATTCTTAAGGTCATTGGCAATATATGGTACACACATGGTATGACAAGGATTTGGGCCCCTGATTGTGTCCGAGATTGATTCAAGCTCCAGTCAAAATCCATTATGTATTAAAAAAGAATATTAAAAATTAATTTTAAATTAATTTAATAAAATAATAATTAGATAATTAAAGTAATAAATTATTAATTTAACTATTGAAGGGAAAGGAGATCTGTTAGGGTTTTATCATGACCACTTTTTTTTGTTAGCTTGCTTACCTATTTTCCATAGGTCACTTCTATGAAAAATTCTAATTTTTTTGTGAATTTATTATGCTTAACACACTACCCTTTGGGAATGATATATTTATTTAATGACCTCCAAATTCTCAATTATAACTATTATTACAAGCGTTGAGAAGAGTGACACCCAAATGAGCCAAGCTTTTATTTCAAAGGAATTCGACGAGGTAGCCCTTTTGACCCTCCCTCTCATCTTGAGGCATATTTACAACCTAATGTAGTTGATAATATTTGTAAATGGTATGAGAATTACTCTCTTATTACATATTTTATTTGTTGTATCCCCTTCAAAGATTCCTTTAAATCCTAGTTTTGTCACTAGTGGGAGCCCTTGGGAGCTGTTGGATATTCTCGAGGTAGCTAGTAATATATGGTATACACATGGAATTACATGGGGATTTGGTCCCACAATTGTGTCCCAGATCGGTTCAAGTTCTAGTCAAAAGCCATCATCTTTAAAAAAAGAATATTAAAAATTAATTTAATAAAAAAATAATTAGATAATTAAAATAATAAATTATAATTTTAGCTATCGCAGGGAAAGGAGCTCTATTAGGGTTTTTTTATGACCACTTTTTTTGTTAGCTTGTTTGCTTACTTTCCAAACCAATTCTACAAAAAAATATAGTTTTTTAATGTATTTATTATGCTCGGCACACAATCCTTTGGGCATTATAGCTTTATTGAATGGCCTCCACATTCTCGACTACACTTATTGTTACAAGTGTTAAGAAGAATATAACCCAAGTGAGCTGATAATTTTTTTTTGAAGGAGTTCGATGAGGTAACCCTTTTGATCCTCCCTCTCATCTTGAGCATATTTAAAACCTGATGTAATTGATAATATTTGTAAATGGTACAATAATTACTCTTTTATTGTATATTTTGTTGGTTGTATCCCCTTTAAAGATTCTCTTAATTCCTAGTTTCGTCACTAATGGGATCCATTGGGTATCCATATCACTAGGGTTTGAAACCTCACCAAAGGGGGTTTTCTTAAAGAGCCATCTATAGTCCAAGCTCTCTTATCCAAATCAAGTTATTAGTTTCTCAGAATCATGTTCTTAATTTTATCCAAATGGACCTAGGATTTTAAAGTCGCTGATGAGGGCTCCCTTAGGGTGTCAATTTAGATTGAACTTCTCGGCTTGTCAATTATGTTGTGGTATTTTCTTGACCAAATTCTCTATACCATCAAGTGAGTGTTATGCCATAACCAATCCAAGTTATAATTTGCATGCCCTAATAGGGGAGTTTACGTTGAGGTTGATTTATCCAAGGAGTCAAAAGAGTTTATAGATATCTAAGTTAACTAAGACTATTAGACATAAAAGGTTGTGTATTTCAACTTGCCTAATACTTTTTGGCTAAGCTCAATCAAGCTCCTGATCATTGCATCATATATTTCCCCTTGTGGACTATTTGAAACCATCCTCAGACCCTCCATAGTCTGATAGGCCTAAGGTTGTGGATAAAAGCAATGCCTAGACTATAGTTACCAAAAAAATCAAACTTAGGCTTGAAACCCTCACCCATCATCTTTTTCACCCTACATTCTGATTTCTCACTAAGTAAATTTATTTGATTATTCATGGATTTTCTATAGTTGATAATCTAATTTGATTATTATTAACTAAGTTATAAGTCATATACTATTATAGGACCATTGAATATTACTTTGGTTTTATGATTTCTTTGCTATGAGTTTAGCTGTATTATTTATTCTTTACATTGTGATTATGTTGACTTGATATTCAATATTATTTTATGATATATATGTCATGATGTTATGAACTAACTACCTGCTTATCACGAGTTGGACATAGGAGAGATTCATCCCTCAGAGCATGATGAAGGAGAGCATCATCAAAGAGGGTGATGTAGATAGAGATGTTGGGGGATGACAAAGAATGACTAGAACCCTACACACACCACATTAGATAGTACATGTTATATACATTATTGAATTATTAGATTTGTTAAATTCTTTATGTTATTTACATTTAGATAATTGCATGTGTGTGTGTTAATTCAAATTTATACTTAGGTGATTTAATCTCATGTGATTTCATTATGAATGTTACTATGTGTTTATGATGTGTCATTATATTCATGATTATTAATGTTTTAAAAAATATAAATTTGCATGAATTAGGTTCATACTATCGTATGTAGGCTAACTCGTTTGTCTTAGTAATATTAGCTAGTTATCTTTATGATATCAGGAATATCATTATGTGACTTATTAGATGACAACAAAACATAGATAACCTAGTTAGCATAGTGATAACAATGAATACATTGTTATAATTTGGATTTGGATAATAATGTGTTATTTACCATTTTGATTTGAAAGAAAATTATTGACTTGATAGTGGTCAAGTCATTATGACTATTAAGACATATTATTACTAAATTATTTGAAAAATAGAAATAAGAAAGAAAACAAAAAAAGGGAATAACATAAATAAATAAAAATATTATGATATGATTAATAAATATATTTTGACGAAAAAAGAAACTAAAAATATAAAAGAAAAAGAAAGAAAGGAAGGCAGCTTAAAAAAAGTGTCATATCCATATAATGGAAAAAAGAAAGATAAAAAGGGAGTCATTTAAGAGAAGAGAAGAGAAGAAAAAGGGTGTAGGAAATAAAGGAGAAAGAGAAAGAGGAGAGTGAAGTGGAAATGGAGAAGGCAACATTGAGAAAAGAGAAGAGAGATCGGACTAAGATGTGCAAAAGGATTTTGAGCTGAGCTATTTCAATTGGAGTTGATAAGAGGTAGGCACAATTTTGTAATTTTGTGTAAATTGGTAAAATTATGTGTGAGATTTCCTCTATAAATATCATATTGTGTTATTGAATTTAATTAAATAGCAACTTTGGTGAATGAATAAATTTATATCAGTTTTATAAAATAGTTTGGTATGTTAATGTTACAAAACAAAGTCCTAGATGACTTGGGAAAAAAACTAAAACATAGTTATGAGGTTGACCCAGGTGACTTAGACAAAATATAATTTGGATAGATAGTGTGTATAAAAACCACACACACACACACACACACACACACACACACACACACACACACACACACACACACCACTAAATATGCACCATGATCTATAATCTATGAATACATATATTGGTTGGGCCAAATAACTAATATTGAGATCTGCATATATCTATTTACAAGCCATATATACTATATGAAGTTCCCTATGTTGGTGATAATCACCTAATATTGGTGATATGTGCTTTTGATAATCAAATTGATGTATGTAATAGTAGTGGCTATCATTTGGATAACTATTTTAAATGCCTAAAATAGTGAATCAATTTTATTGCATTTGTGAAAACAAGTTTAGATAGTGATTTATTAATACCAACTAGTTATTCTAGACGGATTTGAGTATGGAAATCTGCAAACATATACAGTTCACCATAGATTAATTAACAATTATTTAATGTATTCTAATATTTATGCCTGATTAGAATGTGTCTAAATGGAAAAGAGCTCGAATATCTAATGCATCTTTGTATTAAGCCTTAGTTTTATATTAAGCATACAAGTACTAATATTAAGAGATGGATGGTATTAAATGAATGTTTATTATTTCTATTGATTAGTTTTATATTGATACCAGTGTCTATTTATATTAAGTGATCATATTTGATATGTAATATTCACTAAGTTAATACCATCTCTATGATGACCTATAGTTTTTTATAAATAAAATACAAGCAATCACTACATCTAAACAAAGTGCCTACATACAACCAATCTGTTGTTTATTCCTAAACTGATGATTTATTATATGATATTGTTGAGGCACTGAATTCATCAATAATATATCAGTCAAGCTTATTATTTAACAATAAAAGGCATCTGCTTAATTATATAAATGACTATTCACTGTATATAAATACGACATGTGGTCATGACGAAGTGGGAAATACCAAATCTTATAAGTTGAGCTTATTATTTGTTAAAAAATATTGATAACCAAATATTACTAATGCAACCTACTCACCATTATATTATTTACTAAATATATTGTGACTCAACATTATCAACTACAATAATTATGATTTTCATGATGTGGTATTACTAAAGCAACTTAGTATTTGTAGTCGATAATGGTATTTGTGAGTCTAAATATTACTAAGATAACTTAGTATTTATATTGACTATTACTAAATATATTGTGTACTATATATTTAGTATAAATATATGAATGATACCTTTTTCATAGATTTCACTATGATACTTGTGTCACTATCATTATTCTATGAGGTATCAGAATTAAAGCATCATTATACTATTGCTTTGGTGTACTAAAATGATCTTCATGATGTGGTATTGAATCAAAATATTGATATGAAATTATAACTAAATATAATCTATCTCTCTTAAGATGATTAAGGAATACAAAGTTATATATGTCTTAAATACATCGGGATGAAAATCTATTTAGTTAGGGATAAAAATTATGGTGAAGTATTACATTATTGAATCCCTTATCTTGTCAAAGATCATCAATGTATCTTGTGAATGGGAAAGCTAAACTGGTTGTTGAAATCATACGAAGTCATTGTCTAGAATTTTAGATGATTGTTAACATTTATAGTATTTATATATTCATGGGTGCTTGTATGTGATACATAGTATGAATACAATTAATATGTACAAGGGCACATGTGGATTTAAGTATTCATATAAATATATAACATATATGGGTGTATTGGGTCATATGCCTATATTTATAGTTAATAGATTGTTAGCATAAGTCATAGGAGTCTAAGGGATATGAAACTATAATCATATGAATAGTCTCTTAGAAACATAATAAATTATTTTAATTATATTCATATGAGGTATAATTTGGTTATGAGTTATCTGATTCTTTGAAAATATTATGACTGATTGTTGGTATATATATATAGTATTGAAAACTTGTGTGTGTATGAGCAAATTAACATATACAAATATTTATACATTTATAGCATATATTGGTGTATCGTGTTGTGTGCCTATAAATTATAGTTCTTTTGATTGGTAAAGACTAAGTTATAGAATCTTGAAGAATGAAAAACTAATTATATATGCATACAACTTCCCAAAATATAATAAATTATTCAAATGAAAGATTATATTTTTCGTGAGAATTTTGACTTTCTTTATTATGACTGGATATAGAAATTGAGTAGTGTATAAATAAAAATAGATTGTGATATTATTGCTTGACATATAATATACTATGTATTTAAATATACTTATAGAAATTAAATTATGTAGTCTAAACATAGATTATACCTGATTGGTATAAACTATAATGATTTACTTATTATTTGTGATAAATAATATTGTGAAGATTAATTCATATGTTTGATGGACTAAATGTATGCATATTGATTATTTTTATGCTCAGTATGCTATATGCCTATTAGTAACAAGTAATTTATATAAATTTGTTACTTATATGTGTATTAACTAAATCTCACATTGTTGGTACTAAGTAATAGTGAGACAAACTTCACTAGCATACTTGTATCATCAATGTCAGATGAAGGTAATCCAATCAAGTGGTGTATATAAAATTGACTGATCCTAATGATCAATAACTATTAAATACTAGTTGGCCAAAGTAATGTTTAGTTAAACATTGTCATTTCATATGTATGATTTACATGTTTGTGCGATATCATATTAAAATAGATTTCTTCATGGTACATTGCATATTTTTAGAAAGCATACAACACATGGGTACTAACTTTTCTCTCTAAATTATCGTACCATCACTATCTACTCATCCATGAAAGGAGGGACATTCCCTGATGGGAGATTTTAAGGGGGATTACTAGTCTGTGGTTAGTGTGAAAAAGCATTCAGATGATGTTCTCACTCCCCACAACAATACTTATTAGAGTTGACACTTGAGATTGCCATATATACTGGATTCGAGGAACTCATGCTCTATAGAGCCTTGTATCTATTATCTTGTACATTATATTGTATTTATTATTATTAAAACATTATCCATGATGAGATGTAATTAAAAAAAATCATATTATTCTAAGTTGATCCCAAAGGGGATGTTACATGTGGTATCAGAGCTATGGTTTGAACTCTAGGACCTAATAAGTCCACTAGTATTTTCATATCCTTTTATTTAATATAAAGAAGAATGGTGAAAAATAGAGTATAAAGATAAGTTATCTCAAATGTCAATGACAGTAACCCTCCATTTTATCCTAACCAATTTGATGCTAAGCAAGCAACAAAGTTAGATCAAATTTTCAACCATGAACAAAACCAGGGATCGAATTTTAGCCCTAGAGTAGAAAGTTCATGGACTTGAAGAGGAAAAACACTAGGATGAAATTAAAGAGCATTCTATTGAGAAATAAAACCCTTAGGATGCGAGAGTACAGGTATCTATGGAGTTGGCTAGAGATATGAAAAAGGTGAATCCACCTAAGTTTGATGGAACTATTTTGAGTGACAGAGTTGAAACATGGTTGAATGGGATGGAGAAGTATTTTGAGATTAAAAATTACTTTAAGGTCACTAAAGCATTATTTTATTTGATATCTACATAAGTGAGACTGTATTTTATTTGATTGTTACATCATTGGATAGAACAAGTTGAACCCATGCATGGAGAACCTAATGACATGTTATATTGTACTAGCTAAGTGAAGTGTATTTTGGACTTGTAGTGCCTCAATGCAAAATCATGATATACCATGATTAGAGTCATGAGATTTAGTATATCCTCATGTATGGCTTGATGACTATTGTAGATAATAGACATCCATGAAATATTATGTGGTACATTGAGTGTGTACCCTTTAAAGCACTTGTACCCTCTTAGAATTGTTAAAGGGTTGGTTTAACGAGTGTCTCGATGGTGATGGTTGTATATGATGTTTGGGTAGGTGAGTGCTTAGAAAATTTCATGAGTCATGAACAAGAGATTACTATAGTATTTTTGATCACTTAGATCAAACACCTTGAGAACGATGACATCCTTACTTGGTAATCAAGTCACCTCTATTACTTGTGTTTTGTATTACGAGTGTTCAAAAATCATGGAATGCTTCTCACTTAAGAATATGTGCATCTTATATAGATTTTAGGGTTTTATGTACATTAATCTTAAGGGAGGGAATCCTAAAAAATTGCTTATGGATTGGCACCACCTAGTGTGATGGTATTTCTCCTTGTAGTGGAGTGTAGTTATCTTGTTGAGGATTCCTATATGTTAGGAGTTTGATCATGAATTCACACCTCATATATTTATATGCATTGGTAAGAGGTGTCATCTCACATAGTGATCATAGAGGTGAGTTGTTACTCTCTCACCCTCCTTTGACATCATTATAAGCCCACTGAGTGGATGTATATTTTCATGATGTTGCTTAACTACCCTTAATCAGAACTTGTTTCTGAAATGTTGTTTTGACAATATTCCATGGAGTTCATGGGATATCATCTTCTACTTCTTGTTGATAGATAAGTTGTATTAATGGAATTTATTGATGCATCTATGTGGTTAATATTTTCCTTTCAGTTGTGAAAATAGGTTGTGATACTAAACTTATCAGTTTGGTAAGCATGTAGTGATTTTGGCAACTTAGGTTAAGGTGTTTCTTTATACCATGTGAGGGTATTTAAGAGTTTTGTTGTTAAGATGTTAATTCACTACCTTCCACTTGTGGGTTTTTAGAGTCACACTTTCCAGTGCTACTATATCTAAATTGGTGAACTTTGACCATGTGGAGTGGCGAACCTTGAATTTATATTAATTTTGGATTAAGATTTATAAGTTGATTATAATCACTATGTTATGACTCACCCTTGATTAGATTGATATTATCCTCATATTTCTTAAACCATGTTGTTTTGATGAGTCATTTATGTACCTTTCTTCGAAGAGTGAGTATGGATTAAGATGTACGAAACATCTTATTAGTCTTAGGGGTGAGATAAGCTTATAACTTTTTATGTAACTAACCGAGCAAGTAGGGAGGCATTATCTCTCTTATTCCCTTTATAATGTTGTAAGTACAAAGTGATCCTTGGCATTTATCTGTTATGTTAATTTTAACATTATTTCTTCCTAATTATGAATATAACAGAGGTGGGTTAAGCTATGAAATTTGATTCTGGTTATGTTTAGCTAATGGTAACTTAATGCAATTATGGAATGTTTGTATTATTTTATTTGTGATGGATATTGACATGTCTTAAAATATTTAACGTATATCATTGCACTCTAAGATCTACTAGTATGGATTTGTGGCTCATTGAACCATGTCTACATTTTGGGAGAACATTAGGTCGTGGAGACCTAAGGGAAGAGGTGATTCGAACAATAATTTAGATGACAATTCGGGTGATGGGTCCATCCCATTTGATGGCAGAACTTTTGGGAGCCATAACTTTTGCACCGTAGCTCCAATTGGCTCGCCGTTTGAACCATTGGAAAGAAAATAATGAGGGGAACGTCATGAGATGGAATGAGATTTTATCAATGAAGTTTGAACCCCTAAAACCCAATGGAAGTGTCCCAAATTTCAATTTTAGTAGTCCAGTCTAAAAATAGTAAGTTTCTAAAAATAGTAATTCCTCGAATTCTGTATTGTTGTAAATCATGGAAGTCAAACCAATTCATCTCCTTTGAGATTGGTGACCTTCCACATCCTCCCCACACCTTCAAAACATGTATAAATGAAGATGTAACCCAAAATAGAAATCAAACATCTCTTCTCAGAGATAAGCATATGTTTGGGTCTGCAATTTTGATAAATGAAACATCTCTTTTCAGAGATAGCATTATTTGAATTGTGTTGTTCTTATTTTTGAATTATATTTCAACCAAAGATTTTCAAGTTTTGGATCAGTGGTATTAGAGCGGTTTGTCTTGAGAGTGTATGATCCCAAGGATGAAGTCAGGTTATAAGAAGCTTGGGTGGGAAACAACAGAGCTTCCAAATTTTCCACCTGTTCGCTCCAATTGACTTCAAATGGCAGATGACACTGAGACATCTGATCCTTTCAAGGAAATGGTAAATGAAGCCCTCCAGTGGCAACAAGCATAGATGCTACAACAATTTGCCCAAATTCTTCAAACACTTCTGATGGGAAATCCTAGCTCCGCGACTCCACTTCTTGGCTCCTCATCCAGGGAACGACCTTTAAGTGCCCCAACACCCTTCAAGGTCCAGGTAAATTTTGATATTCTTACATTTGAAGGTAAAATCAATGTTGATGCAGTAGAAAATTGGTTAGATCAATTGTCTTCCTACTTCTCTATAAATAAGTTCACTGATGGAGAAAAGATTACTTTTGCTCTTTTGAAATCAACATTGCCTATGAAAAACTGGTGGGAAGTGTACAAAAAGAGGTTTAGTATAGATGACATTGGCCTTGAGGTGGAACCTACCTGGGATGATTTTGTGGAAGTGGTGAAAGAAGAATACTATCCCATCTGAGCATATGACGATCTGTATATAGAGTGGCAACAACTTTGCCAAGGTAAGGAACAATTTGTTCAAGATTACACTAACATTTTTCATTCTTTATCTGAATGTTAGGCATCCAAGAAAGTGAGAAACATAAGGTTCTCAAATATCGTGGTGGACTACAATGGTACATATGGGGAGAAATGAAACTCTTCAATTTGGAAACCATCGGTGAGGCATACAAGTTTGTAGTGAAGATTGAGCAGAAGCATGGAAGAATGAATATAAAGAATCAATCTTCAAAATGGAAAAGTTACAAAGAAGGTCAAACATGAGGCCAAAATTGGAAGCAAAAGGAAGGAAAGATTGGGAAGTGGTGTGATTATCACAAATCTAGAACTCACTCCAAAGAAGAATGTCGAGCTATCAAATCACTACTTTCTGAGTCACAATCCTTTGCTCTACCTCATACAGACCCTGCAGTCAAAGAGGTTGAAGAAGAAATTATAGTTGCTGATCCTGAAGCCATTGTTGCTTCATCACAGATACATGACAAGATGCTAGATGACAAGGAAAGGTTGTTTCACTCTAGGTTATGGGTGAAAGATAAGCCTCTAAATTTCATTCTTGATAGTGTAAGTCAAAAGAATTTAATCTCTGCTGATGTTGTGAAAAGCCTAAATCTGTTTATGAAGCCTCACCCAAAACCATACAGTATTGGATGGTTGAGTCCAGGGAGAAACCTCCATGTCACCCACCAATGTCTTCTCTCAGATGCAATACAACCTTTCCAAGATGAGGTCTTATGTGATGTGGTCAATCTAGATGTTTGTGATGTACTCTTTGGTCAACCATTCATGTATGATCGACATGGTATATATGAATCAAGAACTAGAAGGATCACTCTCACTCTTGGAACACGGCATTACAGGGTACCAGAAGTACCACCTTCTACATATATCTCTCTAATTAGTGCCAAGAAATTTGTTCTCATGGTGGTCAAGCCACAAGAATATAAAAGGGTCGCTGTTACAACCCTGACTACACAAACAACACAACAACAAAAGAAAATAAATATCGAGCTAAAGAAGTTCACAACCTTCCATCCACAGACTGATGGTCAGACAGAAATGGTGAACAATCGAGTATGCAACAGGAATCAAATCAAAGTAAAACTACCACACTTGATGAAAAATATTGATGCAATGGGGACCATTGCTTCTCAATGAGGGAGGAATGATTCGGATAACAATTCAGATGACAATTCAGGTGATGGGTCCACCCCATTTGATGGCGAAACTTCTGGGAGCCATAACTTTTGCACCGTAGCTCCAATTGACTCACCATTTGAACCGTTGGAAAGATAATAATGAGGGGAATGTTGTGAGATGGCATGAGCTTTGCTCAATGAAGTTTGACCCCCTAAAACCCAATGAAAGTGTTTCAAATTTCAATTTTAGTAGTCCAGTCTAAAAATAGTAAGTTTCTAAAAATAGTAATTCCTCAAATTCTATATTGTTGTAAATCGTGGAAGTCGAACCAATTCATCTCCCTCAAGATTGGTGACCTTCCACATCCTCCCCACACCTTCAAAACATGTATAAATGAAGATGTAACCCAAAATGGAAATCAGACATCTCTTCTCAGAGATAAGCATATGTTTGGGTCTGCAATTTTGATAAATAAAACATCTCTTTTCAGAGATAGCATTATTTGAATTGTGTTGTTCTTATTTCTGAATTATATTTCAACCAAAGATTTTTGAGTTTTGGATCAAGAGGGGTGAATTAGGAACATGAATACTAAGAGATGGGAGTGGATCCTAGTTAGTCTCACATTAACTCAATAGTTACTAAGTTTGGATCTAATAAGGAGAGCTTTTCAAATCCATGATTTGGTAAGGGGAACCTATCAAATTCAATCATATGGTCATACATATGTATACTGAGGAATGCTTATTCTTTAATTTTTTATACATTAGAAATGTCTTATTTTTGGTTTCTATTCATCATCATACTTGTCAAGAGCTACATGGAGTAGCAATAGTATTGACATGTCATATTTATCAGGAGATAGATGAAGTAGTGATGGTATTGATTTATACACATCATTCTTTCCAAGTTTTTTAAATACTCTCTAGGTTAGAGAGGTGTGCAAAGAGGCTAGAAAGTTTTATGGAACTCTATCTAAACATTTGTTATTAGATTTTATGATGATTGTATGTGCTTATGGTTGAAAATTAAATTCAAGAAGTTAACAAAATTATCATCAAGATCTGTGGGACCCTTCATGGTGTTAGAATTAGTCAATCTTGTAGTGTATAGTCTTACATTATCACCAACCCTAGCTCTATTACATAATGTCTTCCTTGTTTCTTATCTTTATAAGTATATAGCTAATCCTTCACATGTGTTAGATTAGAATGTTTTGTAGGTTCTGGACCCTAGGGTGGTCATGATATAATCAATCAGAGTAATTGATACTCACAAACTTCATCTGCATATTAAGAAGATGTCACAGTAAAAAGGTTTTATGGAACTAATACTCTAATGATAGTGCTACTTGGGAGGACTACGATGAGTTCTTCAAATGATTTCCATATTTATTTACTTAATTTGATGTTTTATACTATGCTATCTTTCTAATAAATAATGTTTTAATTTAGAACTTATATTTGAATAAGTCTCATCGGGATGATGATTAGCATTAGGGGGAGGATAATACATCTCAATTTTTTTCTAAGCAAATTTATTTGATTATCCATGGATTTTCTATAGTTGATATTTTGATTTAATTATTATTAACTAAGTTGTAAATCATATATTGTTATGGGATAGTTAAATATTGCTTTGGTTTCATGAATTCATTGTTATGAGTTTAGTTGTATTGTATATTCTTTACATTATGATCATGTTGACTTGATAATCAACAGTATTTTATGATATACATGTCATGATGTAATGGATTAACTATCTATTTGTCATGAGTTAGACACAAGAGAGATTCATACCTTAGAGCATGACAGAGGGAGAGCATCATTAGAGAGGGTGACGTAGATGGAGATGTTGGAGGATGACAGAGAATAGCTAGAACCTTGCAGACACCACATTAGATAGTACATGTTATATGTATTATTTAATTATTAGAGTTGGTATATTCTTTATGTTATTTTGCATTCAGATAATTACATATGTGTGTGTGTTAATTTAGATTTATACTTGGTGATTTAATCTCATATGATTACATTGTGAATGTTACTGTGTATTTATGATGTGTCATTATATTCATGATTGTTAATGTTTTTAAAAATATAAATTTGTATGAATTATGTTGATACTATCGTATATAGGCTAACTCACTTGTGTTAGTAATATTAGTTGGTTATATTTATGATATCGAGAATATCATTATGTGGCTTATCAAATGATAAAAGGACATAGATAACCTAGTTAGCATAGGGGTAACAATGAATACGTTGTCATAATTTAGATTTGTATAAGAATGTGTTATTTACCATTCTGATTTAAAAAGATTATTGACTTTATATTGGTCAAGTCATTATGATTATTAATACATATTATTACTAAATTATTTGAAAAATAGAAATATGAAAGAAAACAAAAAAAAGGAAATAAACTAAATAAAAATTAATAAATAAACCATTATGATATAATTAGTAAATATATTTTTAGGAAAAAAGAAAAAAAAAGAAACGAAAGTAGCTTTAAAGAAAGCACCATATCCATATAATGGAAAAAAGAAAGATAAAAAGGGAGTCATTTAAGAGAAGAGAAGAGAAGAAAAATGGTATAGGAGACAAAGAAGAAAGAGAAAGAGGAGAGTGAAGTGAAAAAGGAGAAGGTGACGTTGAGAAGAGATAAGAGAGATTAGATAAAGCTATGTAAAAGGATTCTGAGCTGAGCCATTTTAATTAGAGCTGATAAGAGGTAGGTGCAATTTTGTAATTTTGTGTAAACTGGTAAAATTTTGTGTGAGATGTACTCTATAAATATCATACTATGCTATTGACTTTTATTAAATAACAACTTTGGTGAATGAATATATTTATATCAATTTTATAAAATAGTTTGGTATTTTAGTGTTACAAAATAAAGACCTGGGTGACTTAGGAAAAAAATTGAAACATAATTATGAGATTGGCTTGGCTGACTTAGACAAAATATAATTTGACTAGACTGTGTGTATAAAAACCATATATATATATATTCATAGATTAATAAAGCACAAATTATAGATATCGGTGCTATATATATATTCACAGATTAATAAAACACACACACACACACACACACACACACACACACACACACACACACACACACACACACATTAGTTGGGCTAAATCACTAATATTGAGATTTATCTATATATATTTACAAGCCATATATATTATATGAAGTGCCCTATGCTAGTGATAATTACCTAATATTGTTGATATCTGCTTTTGATATTAAAATCATTATATGTAATAGTAGTGACTATCATTTAGATAGCTATTTTAAGTGCTCAAAATAGTGAAACAATTTTATTGCATTCAAGTGAAAATAAATTTAAACAATGACTTATTACTATTGACTAATTACTCTAGAGGGATATGAGTATGGTGATCTGTGGACATATACAATTCACCATAGATTAATTAACAAGTATTTAATGTATCCTAATATTTATTCCTTATTAAAATGTATCTAAATGGAAAGGATCTCAAATATCTAGCGTGCCTTTATATTAAGCCTTAGTTTTATATTAAGCATATGGGTACTGGTATTAAGTAATTGATGGTATTAAGAGAATGTTTATTATCACTATTGATTAGTTTTATATTTATACCAATGTATCTTTGTATTAATCAATGGTATTTGATATTTAATATTCACTAAGTCAATACAATCGCTATGAAGACCTATAGTTTTATATAAATAAAATTCAAGCAGTCACTACATCTAAATGAAGTGCCTACATAAAACTGATATGTTGTTCATTCCTAAATCAGTGATTTATTATAGGATATTGTTGAGGCACTGAATTTACCAATAATAAATCAATCAAGCTTATTATTTAACAATTAAAAGCTTGTGATTATGATGAAGTGGAAAATACCAAATCTTATATGTCAAGCTTAGTATTTATTACCAAATATTATTGAGGCTACTTACTCACCATTATATTATTTACTAAATGTATTATGACTCACAATTATCGACTACAATAATTATGATTTTCATGATGTGATATTACTAAGGCAGCTTAGTATTTGTAGATGATAATAGTATTTGTGAGTCTAAATATTACTAAGGAAACTTATTATTTGTATCAACTATTAGTAAATATATTATGTACTATATATGTAGTCTAAATATGTGAACTATACCTTTTAAATAGATTGCACTATGATAGTCCTGTCACTATCATTATTCTATGAGGTATCAGGATTAAAACATCATTATACTATTACTTTGGTGTCTTAAAATAATCTTCATGATGTGGTATTGAAGTAAAATATTGATATGAAGTTATAATTGAATATAATCTATCCGTTTTAAGATGATTAAGGAATATAGAGTTATATATGTCTTGAATGCCTCAGGGTGAAAATCTATTTAATTAGGGATAAAAACTATGGTGAAGTATTACATTATTGAATCCCTTATCTTATCAAAGATCATCAATATATCTTGTGAATGGAAAAGCTATAACAGTTGTTGAAATCATATTAATTCATTATCTAGAATTTTAGATGGCTTTTGACATTTACAATATTTATATATTGATGGGTGCTTGTATGTGATACATAATATGAATATAGTTAATATGTACAAGGGTGTATATATAAGAAATATGTCTACATATGAATATATATATATAATGGGTCATATGCCTATACTTATAGTTAATGGATTGTTAACATAAGTCATAGGAGTTTGAGGGACATGAAACTATAATCATATGAATAAAGTCTATTAGAAACATAATAAATTGTTTGAATTATGTTCATACAAGGTATAACTTGATTATGAGTTATCTTATTCTTTAAAAATATTATGATTGACTATTGGTATATACACATATAGTATTGAAAACTTATATGCGGTACATATTATGAGTAAATAAAATTGTACAAGTGCTTATATATTTATAACGTATATTAGTGTATCATGATATGTGCCTATAAGTTATAGTTCTTTTTATTTGTAAAGACTAAATTATAGATTCATGAAGAATGGAAAACTAATTATATATGCATACAGACTCCTAAATTATAACAAATTATTCAAACAAAAGATTATGTTTTGTGTGAATATACGACTTTCTTTATTATGATTGCTTGTATAAATTGAGTAGTGTATAAATGAAAATGGAATGTGATATTATTGCTTGACATAGAATATACTATGTATTTAAATCTAATTATGGAAATTAGATTATGTAGTCTAAACATGAATTATACCTGGTTGGTATAAACTATAATGATTTACTTATTATTTATGTGATAAATAATATTGTGGAGATTCATTCATACATTTGACGGATTAAATGTATGTATCTTAATAATTCATGTGCTCAACATATTGTATGCATGATAGTAGGAAGTAATTTATATAAATCTATTGGTTATATGTGTATTAACTAAATCTCGCATTGTTGGTACTAAGTAGTGAGACATAATTCACTAGCTTACTAGTATCACCAATGCAAGATGAAGGTAATCCGATCAAGTGGTGTGTATTAAATTGATTGATTCTAGCAATCAATAACTATTGAAAATTTTGGCCGAAGGAATTTTTAGTTTTAAACATTATTATTTTATTTGTATGATTTACATGTTTTTGTGATATCATGTTAGACTAAATTTATTTATGGTACACTGCATGTTTTTATAAATCATATAACACACGAGTACTAGCTTTTTTCTTTAGATTCATGTACCATCACCATCTACACATACATGAAAGAAGAACCATTCCCTGATGGGAGATTTTACGGGTGATTGATGGTCTGTGGTTGGTGTGGAAAAGTGCTCAGATGATGCTCTCCCTCCCCACAATAGTACTTATTGGAGATGGCACTTGAGATTAGCATAGATACTAAAGTTTAAGGAAATCATGCTCTGTGGAGCTTTGTATCTTGTATCTTATATATTATATTATATTTATTATTATTAAAACATTATTCTTGATGAGATGTAATTAAAAAAAATTATATTATTCTAAGTCAATCTTAGAGGGGATGTTACATGTGGTATTAAAGCTGTTGCTCAAACTCTAGGACCTAATGAGTCTACTAGTATTTTTATATCCTTATATTTAACAAAAAGAAGAATGATGTAATCTAGAGTATCTAGAGAAGACCTCTCAAATTCAAATGACAATAACTCTCTATTTGATCCTAAATGATTTGCCATTGAGCAAGCAACAAATTAGATCAGATTTTTGACCATGAACAAAACCAAGGATCAAATTTCAGGCTTGAAGCAAGAAGTTCATGGCCATAAAGAGGAAAAACACTAGGATGAATCTAAAGAGAATTTTGATGAGTAAGAAAACCCTTAGGATGAGAGAGAATAGGTAGTTATGGAGTTGGCTAGATATTTGAAAAAGGTGCATCCACCTAAGTTCGATGGAACTGTTTTGGGTGATAGAGCTAAAGCATGGTTGACTGAGATGGAGAAGTATTTTGAGATTAAAAATTACTCTAAGGTCACTAAATCAATATTTTATTTGACATCTACATAAGTGAGTCTATATTTTATTTGATTATTACATCATTAGATAGAACATGTTGAACCCATGTATGGTGAACCTAGTGACATGTAGTATTTTACTGGTTAAGTGAAGTGTATTTTGGACTTGGAGTACCTCAATGTAGAATCATGCTACACCATGATTGGAGTTGTGAGATTTATTATATCCTCATGTATGGATTGATGATTATAGTATATAATAGACATCCATAAAATGTTGTGTGGTACATTGAGTGTGTACCTTAGGAGTACTCGTACCCTCTTAAAATTGTTAAAGGGTTGGTTTATTGATTATCTCGATGGTGATGGTTATATGAGATGTTTGGGTAGGTGAGTGAATAACATAGTTCATGAGTCATGAACAAGATATTCCTATAGTATTTTTGATCACTTAGATCGAACACCTCAAAAATGATGACATCCTTACTTGATAATCAAGTCACCTCTGTCACTTGTGTTTTGTATTATGAGTGTTCAAAAAACATGGAATGCTTCTCAATTAAGAATATGTGCATATTATATAGATTTTTGGGTCTTATGTACATTAATCCAAAGGGAGGGAATCCTAAAATACCACTTATAGATTGACATCACCTAGTGCGATGGGAATTCTCCTTGTAGTGGAGTGTAGTTATCTTGTTGAGGATTCCTATGTGGTAGGAGTTTGCTCATGGATTGGCACCCCATATGTTTATGTGGAATGGCAAGAGGTGCCATATCACATAGTTAACATAGAGGTGAGTTGTTACTCTCTCTCCCTCCTTTAAAATCATTATAATCCCACTGAGTGAATGCATATTTTCATGATGTTGCTAAAGTGTTCCCTTAATCAGAAACTTGTTTCTGAAATGTTGTTTTGACAATATTCCCTGGAGTTTGTGAGATATTATCTTCTACTTCTTTTTGATAGAGAATTTGTAGGAACATACTGGATTGATGTATTTATGTGGTTAATATTTTCCTTCCCATTGTGGAAACAGGTTGTGATACTATACTTACTGGTTTGGTAAGCATGTAGTGATTTTGTCAACTTGGGTTGTGTTTATTTATAAATGTAATTGTATTTTAAGAGTTTTGTTGTTAAGATGTTAATTTTATACTTTCCACTTTTGGATTTTTAGATTCATATTTTTCAGTGCTACTTTATCTAAACTAGTGAACTTTGACCACATAGAATGGTGAACCTTGAATTTATATTGGTTCTAGATTAAGATTTATAAGTTGATTATAATCATTATGTTATGATTCACCCTTGATTAGATTGGTATTATCCTAATCTTTCTTAAAACATGTTATTTTGATGAGTCATTTATGTAACTTTCACCTAAGAGTGAGTATGGAACATCTTGTTAGTCTAAAGGGTTGAGATTAGCTTCTAACTTGTTGTGTAACTAACCAAGAAAATGGGGAGGCATTGTCTCTCTTGTTCCCTTTATAAGGTTGTATGGACAGAGTGATCCTTGGCCTTTGTTTATTATGTTAATTTTAATAGTATTTTTTCCTAACTATGAATATAATAAAGGTGGGTTAAGCTATGAAATTTGATTCTAATTATGTTTGGATAATGTAAACTTAATGTAGTTATGGAATGTTTATATGATTTTTCTAGTGATAGATATTGATACATCTTGAAATATTTAGCATATACCATTGCACTCTAGGATATGCTAGTATAGATTTATGATTCATTGAACCATGTGTTGGGAGATCATTAGGTCATGGAGACCTAAGGGATGAGGGGTGAATTATGAATGTGAGTACTAAGAGATGAGAGTGGATCCTAGTTACTCTCACATTGAATCAATAGTTACTATGTTTAGATCTGATAAGTGGAACTTGTCAAATCCAAGATTTGGCAAGGGGGAGTTGTCAAATTTAGTCATACGATCATACACATATATAATGAGGAATGTTTATTTCTTAATTTTGTATACATTAGAAATGTATTATTTATAGTTCCTATTCATCATCATACTTTTCAGGAGCTACATGGAGTAGTGACACTATTGACATGTCATATTTATCAAGAGCTACACAGAGTAGCAATGGTATTAATATATACACATCATTCTTACCAAGTTATCTAAACACTCTCTAGATTAGAGAGTTATGCAAAGGGGCTGGAAGGTTTTGTGAAACTCTCCTTGACCATTTTTTTTGACTTTTATGATGATTGCATATGATTATGGTTGAAGATTAAATTTGGGAAGTCAATAAAATTATCACCAAGATATGTGGGACCCTTCATGGTGTTAGAAGTGATTAATACTATAGCGTATAGGCTTGCATTGTTGCCATCCCTATCTCTATTACATAATGTCTTTTTATATTTCTTATTTTAAAACGTATATAGCTAATCCTTCACATGTGTTGGATTGAAATGCTTTGTAGATTCTAGACCCCGAGGTGGTCATGATATAACTAATCAGAGTAATTGACACTCATAAAATTCATTTGTGTATTAGGGAGATATCACAATGCAAGGTCTTGTGGGACCGATAGTGCTACTTGGGAGGAAAATGATGAGTTCTATAGGCGATTTCAATATTTATTTGATTAATTTGATGCTTTATACTATGTTATCTTTCTACTGAATAATGTTTTAATTTAGAATTTATGTTTGAAAAAGTGTCATCAAGATGATTACTAGCTTTAGCAGAGGAGGATGTTACATCCCAATTTCTCATGAAGAAAATTTATTTGATTATCTATGGATTTTTTATATTTGATAATTTAATTTGATTATTATTAACTAAGCTATAAGTCATATGTTGTTATGGGGCAGTGGAATATTTCTTTGGTTTCATGATTTCATTGCTATGAATTTAGCTGTATTGTATTTCTTTACATTGTGATCATGCTGAATTTTTATTCAATAGTATTTTATGATATACATGTCATGATTTTATGGACTAACTACTTGCTTGTCATGAATTGGGCGTAGGATAGATTCATTCCTCTGAGCATGACAGAGGAGAGTATCGTCAAAGAGGGTGATGTAGATTGAGATGTTATGGGATGATAGAGAACAACTAAAACCCTACACACACCACATTAGATACTACATGTTATATACATTATTGAATTATTAGATTTGATACATACTTTATGTTATCTACATTTAGATAATTGCATATGTGTGTGTGCTAGTTTAAATTTATGCTTTGGTGATTTAATTTCGTGTGATTGCATTGTGAAAATTACTATGCATTTATGACATGTCATTATATTCATGATTATTAATGTTTTTGAAAATGTAAATTTGCATGAATTGTGTTGGTGCTATCATATGTAGGCTAGCACTCTTGTCTTAGTAATATTAGCTGGTTATCTTTATGATATCAATAATATCATTATGTGACTTATCAAATGACTAAAAGACATAGATAACCTAGTTAGCGTAGTGATAACAACAAATAAATTGTTATAATTTGAATTTGGCTAATAATGTGTTATTTATCATTTTGATTTAAAAGGATATTATTGACTTTGTATTGGTCAAGTCATTATGATTATTAAGACATAATATTACTAAACTATTTGAAAAATAGGAATATTAAAGAAAACTAAAAAAGGGAATAAAATAAATAAAAAACTATTATGATATAATTAGTAAATATATTTTTAGGAAAAAAGAAAATAAAAAAATAAAATAAAGGAAGGCAAATTTAAAGAAATCGCCATATCCATATAATGGAAAAAGGAAAGATAAAAAGCGAGTCATTTGAGATAAGAGAAGAGAAGAAAAAGGGCGTAGGAGATAGAGAAGAAAGAGAAAGAGGAGAGTGAAGTGAAAAAGGAGAAGGTGGTGTTGATAAGAGAAAGAGAGATTAGACCAAGCTATGCAAAAGGATTTTGAGCTGAGTCATTTTAGTTAGAGCTAATAAGAGGTAGGCGTAGTTTTGGAATTTTATGCAAATTGGTAAAATTCTATGTGATATGTAATCTATACATATCATACTATGATATTGAATTTTATTAAATAACAACTTTGGTGAGTAAATAAATTTATATCAATTTTATAATATAGTTTGGTATGTTAATGTTACAAAAGAAATACCTGGGTGACTTAGGAAAAAAATTGAAACATAGTTGTGAGTTTGGCCTGGGTGACTTAGACAAAATATAATTTGGTTAGAATGTGTGTATAAAAACCATATATATATATATACCATTAAGTATGCATCAAGATTTATAATCTATGCTTTATTAATCTATTAATATATATTGGTTGGGCCAAATAACTAATATTGAGATCTGTGTATATATATTTACAAGCCATATATATTATATGAAGCTCCCTATGCTGGTTATAATCACCTAATATTGGTGATATATGATTTTGATAATCAAATCGATGTATGTAATAGTAATGACTATCATTTGGATAACTATTTTAAATGCCTAAAATAACGAATCAATTTTATTGCATTTGTGAAAATAAGTTTAAATAGTGATTTATTATTACCGACTAATTATTCTAAAGGGATTTGAGTATAGCGATCTATGAAAATATACAACTCACCATAGATTAATTAACAAGTATTTAATGCATTTTAATATTTATGCCTTATTATAATGTATCTAAATGAAAATGAGATCGAATATCCAACATGTCTTTGTATTAAGCCTTAGTTTTGTATTAAACATACAGGTACTGGTATTAAGCGAGGGTATTTGATATTTAATATTTTCTAAGTCAATACCATTGCTATAATGACCTATAGTTTTATATAAATAAAATACAAACAGTCACTACATTTAAATGAAGCACCTACAAACAATCGATTTGTTGTTCATTCCTAAATTGGTGATTTATTATAAGATATTATTGAGGCACTAAATTTACCAATAATAGATTAGTCAAGCTTATTATTTAATAATTAAAGGCATGTGCTAATTCATAAATGACTATTCACTGCATAAATATATTGTATGTGCTTATGACGAAGTGAGAAATACTAAATCTTATAAGTTAAGCTTAGTATTTGTTACCAAATATCGGTAATACAATATTACTAAGGTAACTTACTCACTATTATATTATTCACTAAATATATTGTGACTCACCATTATCAACTACAATAGTTATGATTTTCCTGATGTGGTATTACTAAGGCAACTTAGTATTTGTATCGACTAGCACTAAATATATTGTGTACTATATATTTAGTCTAAATATGTGAACTATACCTTTTTCATAGACTGCACTATGATACTCATGTCACTATCATTATTCTATAAGGTATCAAGATTAAAGCATCATTATACTATTACTTTAGTGTATTAAAATGATCTTCATGATGTGGTATTCAAATAAAATATTGATATGGCATTATAACTGAATAAAATCTATCTTTATTAAGATGATTAAGGAATACAGAGTTATATATGTCTTGAATACATTAGGGTGAAAATCTATTTATTTAGGGATAAAAATTATGGTGAAGTATTACATTATTGAATCCCTTATCTTATCAAAGATCATCAATATATCTTGTGAACTGGAAAACTATAATGATTGTTGAAATCATATGAAGTTATTGTCTATAATTTTAGATGATTTTTGATGTTTACAATATTTATATATTGATGGGTACTTGTATCCAATACATGGTACAAATATAGTTAATATGTACAAGGGTGTATATATAGGAAATATATCTACATATGGATTTAAGTATTCATATAAATATATAACATATATAGATTTAAGATGTTAATTATGATTAAGATCATGTTTGCTTCATGTACCTTTGAGTATTTCATATTGGATCATAGAGGATGAGATTTTGATTATAGTTAATAAACATTTATTAGTTTTCTTGTTGTTATATTTTTTATACCATAGAGATACAATGATGAGTTTGACCTATATATGTAAAAAATTAGGGTTTATAGATATATTCTAATATTATTATATACTAATGATGTGGTTTACATTGTGCCCATCAGGTGGTTATATGATTCTATGCAACACAAAATGTAACACTAGTAAAAGACATATGTCGTGGTCATAAATCCTTGCAATAGATTGGTGATAGGAATCACCTTATGTGTAATTGGTTATGTGGCACATTGACTACATAGATAATTTGGACCTTTATCCACATGAACATGGGAGACAAATAAAATGGATAAGAATCCAAAATTTCCATGATCACCAAAGAAGAAATGTGATTGATAAAATTAAAAATGATTTACATTAAATAATAGGTGTGAATGATTATTGGTGAATCACAAACGACATATTGGTAGTCATAGTGGACAAACAGTCAGTATAAAACCAAAACAAATGAAGGTCACATAATACAAAGGTCACCCAATTGTTAACCAAATGGTATCCAAGATGGATAATACTTAGTTGATATCAAATAAAGTAGCAACCAAGGACCCTATAGGTCATAATATAAATTGAGAAGATATCATAGTGGTTGGTAAGAATAGAATATGCAAGTGGACTAGAAACAATAGGAGAATGAACATGGATTGTGATTATAAATCAAGGCCAAAAATGTAGTCATTGTAGTAACAAGTAAAAAATGAGAAAATAAAGAATCTTCCAGAAGAACTTTGAAGTTAAAATAGGGTGAGAAGTGCCATTCCTCACTTCAATGTGACTTGACAAAATGAAAATATAGTAATTTTGGAATTGAAAGATGAGCATGACTCTACTAAAAAAAAAGGTGTTATATATATAAAGTAGCCATTGGAAGAAAGGGATACGATCAACAATAATTCAACATGTTTCTTTTATTTATCAAGTCCAATTGTTCAATTGTTTCACATGATGAAACCACCTAAGATGAACTTATCTAATTGGATTTCATTGAATCTTTTTTTTTAAATGAGAAGATTTGGTTCATAGTGAACTCATAAATTATTATGTGAGTGATAGGGAAGTATTGTATCCCTAGGTTATGGTAATTATTTCTAGTTTATTTTAGCTTTTTTCCCTTTCGTTAAAGGTTGTGGCCTTACTTAATGATCTGATGGTCTTACTTTATTATTGTGATTTTACTTAGTTTTTAATTTTATGTTTTATGCATTTTCCCTTTAATTGAAGGATATGGATTATTTTGACGATTGAAGGATGTGACTTATTTTACTGATCTATGGATCTTGTTTTATGTAGAATTAAAGGTTATGGCTTCTTTCTTTGGACCATAAACAATATACACATATTTGAAACATGCATTACTTGTATCATATCAAAGAACTATACACAAGACATATATGTCATCCATAATCCTATGAAATAATAAAAAATAATTAGCAAACATAAACATGCATAAACAAGGGGCATTGATAAATAATTAACATTGATAAACAATCAACATTGATAAATAATTAACATTGAATAACGAGGGGCAATGATAAACATTTAAAAATGTATGAAAAAATAAAAAACAATTATCAAACATATGCATTGTTATGTTGTCTATAATCCTATACACGCTTTGATCAAAGTTTGTCTTAGAAATTAAGTTTGTCTTAGCCATCTAGCAATATATAAATTATTATAGCCATGTTTGGAGTGTTTTAGGGTATTTTATTTTTTCATTTTTTTGCATGTTTTGATGTACTATTTGTGTTCAATATGCTCCCTTATTTGATACCACAAAATTATAATCAAGAACATACCATAGGTAAATGCTATGTTCCTCACCTCTCTAAGGTCTATGCCCTTGAATCATTAAATTGGATATTAAATATCTAGGTAAGAGTGATGAAATTTAATATTTTCATGATGTATCTATAGTTAAAAGGAGCATTAAAATATGGACATATTTTTTCACACATTAAGGATGGTAAAATTTTGTTATGCATATCAATGTAAGAATGATGAAATCTCATAATTTCATGATGTATCTTTAGCTCAAAGGAACATTAAAATATGGACATGATGATTTTGTCACACATTAAGGATAGTAAAATTTTATTCCAAATAATCTTATCACACATCCTAGATAATATCAATCCTAATGTTAATACCATTTCATTTTTTGATAGTATAAGTTTTTTCATGTTGCTCTTAGTTTCATGCTTATGTTTCACTTCCATGCAATTTAGAATGGTGTTTTGATAAATCATTTTTTTATTGGTAAATTTGTTTTTTCTTATGGATATTAAAAAAATGATTTGTAAATATAATTACATAACTGATTAGGTGGGTGTTCCTAAAATTTAAAAAGTCAATCAAAAGTGTAGTGAGTAGTATTGTCTTGTGCAGATCTTCAACCACACAATACTCATATTTTTTTATATTTTTCAAGTTCACTAATTTAATTTGAGTTTCATTTAGATACAAGGTTGGGAGGATGGGACAAGTTTAAACTATAGAGAATTATGTAAACATTACTAAGTTTATTAAGTTATTCCTCATTACCATGTAGCATGTTATTTTCATTAAGGTTTCATACTAGCCTACTCTGCTTTAATTAAATTCACATGTGTTAAGGTATTGTAAATTTTTACTTGCGTAGTAAGCCTATTTTTATAGTAATATTACTTTTATGTGGAATGCTTATGCAGTCAGTAAGAATAGAATCTTAGCAGAATATATCACAACCAAGGCTATTTATTAATCAATCATGTTCCAACTAAAAAATTAGGTTGCTATTATAATCATAAAGACATGTTAACTTAGGGTTTATAACCAAAATTTCACCTTTGATCATTGCTATGATAAGTGCCCCATACTATAGCTAAACTAATCTCCTTAAATACAACTACTATAAAATCTTCACCATCCCCTTATTTTAAAAAATAATAGTTAGAGTCTTATTTAAACTAAAATTGTTCAAACTACATGCTAGTATATTTACCATAGACATGCAATTATCTTTCTTGGAAGATATATCCCAAATTTATATAATATAACCTAATATGTATAAGTATTTTTTATAATTAACATTGGAAGCTAGGCATTAGAGGAATTTAATTCAATTTTACAGTTAATAGTGTGCTCTACAATTCTACAAACTAAAATTATTCCTATAGTTATTAAATTGTATTACTTAAAAAAACTTGTTTTGTATTTCATTGGTTGCTTATCTACAAATGTAAATGTTGTGCCTTGTTGAGATGTTAAACTGATATTATGTTAAACAAGGTTTAAGATTCAACAATGCAGATAATGTAATTCATTGAAGTTAACCAACCTATACAGTAAATGCTCCTCTAGGATGCACCTGCAAATGCAATATGCACTTATGGAATTAGGTAATTGTGCAAAATCTCTAAATGAGGTCAAAAAATAAGAGGTAGTGGAAAATGAGAAATGGAATAGGGGAAGGGCACACAAATAACATGTATAATATTTAATTTTTTGAGTCAGTGTGCAACTTGCATTCAACTGAGGTTAACATTTAATTTTCCTTAACTGTTGGTGTTTGGCTTAACCGTTGTCATTTTCCTTCATCATTTTCATTTGTCATAACATCATATTAATAGACATTAATTAAGCCATGAGTGATGAAAGTTTACCACTTCAATGGGGCTCATGGACACATCAGGTAGAAACACAAACTTGCCAGTTGGTTAAGGTGTTCCAATATTCACCATGTTAGTTAAAAATAGTGAGCTTAAGAAAGAGTTGTAATCTACTTGACATTGATTATTTAATTATATTATAAATCACATTTCATAAGGCAAAGGTTTAAAGAGCCCATTAAATATGCATTCTCCATTTGAGGAATTCAAACCAAGAAGGTGTAATTAAATAATTTCATCATTTTCTCAGATCTCATGGAATAATTTACATCCTTACATGCATCTTGTTTGAAAAATTTCCCATTTTTTGAAACCCCCTCGAGTGGTGGGCATTTGGAGATTGACTAAGACAAAAATAATGTGTACAGATTATAAACCCTACATGCTTAGGCTTGGTAATTATTAGTTCCTTAAACGTGTACATGCCAATAAATAACTCATACATATTTGATGTTTTCTCAAAAATTTAATGTGATTTTTAATCTTTTATAATATGTGATTTTGCTTATATATAATATGGATACATTAGGATTATCTTTTAGTTTTACAGAGTTAAGTGTCTCATGAATAATAACAATGTTATCTTTATCCCCTAGGTTGTGGTGTAATAGTTAAAGTGAATACATTAACATAATGATGACCTAGATTCAAAATCCCACTAACAATCAGGGAACCCATAACAAGGAACCCTGCTTATGCCTGTAATTGAATGTGGGACCCATCAATTATTGTCCTTCTATATATTCACTATGTTAATGAGAAATAACGAGCGTAAGAAAGAGTTGTAATCTATTTACATTAATTTTTTAATTGTCTTATAAATTGCATTTCATAAGGTAAATGTCTAAAGAGCCCATGGAATCCACATTGACCTTTTGAGGAATCTGGACCAAGAAGATGCAGTTGAAAATTTACATCCTTGCACACATATTGTTTGAAAATTTCCTTTGTTTGTTTTGAAAAACACCCAAGTGGTGTGCATTTCATTTTCAGAGGAAAAACTCATCAATTTTTTTTAGTTGGAAATGACCGAGGGAAGCTAGGTTAAGAATTCTTCTTGTTAATGATTTCATTTTTAGAGGAAAAACTTGCCATTTTTTTAAATAGATGGAATCAATGATTTTGGCTTCCAATTCTATCTTTTTCTGAAAGATGTTACCAAAAACATTTTTATTCAATCAAAATACTATGCAAAATAAATTGAATCTTACCAATAAAACCTGCATGAAGGATAGATTCAAAACCTAAAAATATTAATTGTAAAACTTGCCTAGACATGTTTACCTATAAAACCTACACAAAGGACAAAGTCAAAGACAAATTTTAACAATAAAACTTGTAGACATGTGGAACATTTAT
Source organism: Torreya grandis (assembly GCA_037957365.1). Taxonomy (NCBI): domain Eukaryota; kingdom Viridiplantae; phylum Streptophyta; class Pinopsida; order Cupressales; family Taxaceae; genus Torreya; species Torreya grandis. The sequence goes on along the minus strand of JARHVA010002747.1, from coordinate 1,496,988 downwards.
TAGACAAACTCAAACCCCAATCCTATGCTAATGAAAGCCATAACATGGAAACATTAATAAATGTTTGAGAGTTGTTATGAAGGCATGAGTTTCTTTGTTGAAACCGCTTGAAGAAGTGATATGTTCTAGTTTCTTTGTAGTTCTGCTCAAAGTAGAGCTCAAAAAGGCCACAACATCCTATTGGGAAAGGTCTGTAATTGGTTCCATTTGAAAATGTCATTTTATCAAAAATATAAATAATAACAAAAATATAGTTTCAAAAAAAAAATTGAGATAACTTATCTATAATAATGAAAATATTAGCACTAAAGAGATGTGGATGAGTTGGTAAAATGACTTGTTTGTTTCAAGCACCATCCAAGTTAAAATATCAATATAGTTTTGGAGGCTAGGTTGTAGTCGATCATTGTTATTCTCAAGCTGGTTCTAACCATTATTATGTTGCATCTCCGATCAAAAGCAAAACACCTATCTTATATATATATATATATATATATATATATATATATATATATATATATATAAGATAGGTGTTTTGCTTTCTTTTCTTATATATATATATATATATATATATATATATATATATATATATATATATATAAGCAAAAAGACACTAACCAGTGCCAATTAAGATTTTGCACGGGTCTTAAAAGTTAATATTTTATAATTAATAAGATTATTAGAGATTAACTTTAAATTAATTAAATAAAAGAATAGGTAGATAATTACAATAATAAATTGTAATATGCATGAATAGAATATAATTAAATTGTGACATAAATCTTCAATTTCTTTAAAATAGACTAAATAAAATGTACAAAACACTGATAGAAGCCTAGTTAATTAATTTTAAAACTAGAAATGGATGATCATATAAGGTTTTGAAGTGTATCTATTTTATTGCAAGATTAGTAATATTTGTCAGATTTTAATGATAGAAATGTGTGCCCAAAAATGAAAGAAACCTCTGCTAAAAACTGATAATCTTCAAAGTAACATTTTTTGAGTGTTAATGACAGTTTAGAGAGTATACAAAGCATTAATGATAAACTTAGTAATAATTTATAAAAATAAATTGAAAATTTTACTCATTATCTGGATCTTTGTTGTGATTTTACAGAAGTGAGATATGGTAAGTGCAATAATTAGAATGCCCACTTTTCTCGTACTACACCAACCAATTACTAGTTAGAACCAAAGACCTAAGCACTCACCCAAGACACAACAAGAAACACCAAGACCCCATTGTGAGAACATAAAGGCACACATATAAAATATTACACTATGAAGTAAAGGTAGAATACATCATCGATATAGACAAAGATTACTACAAAGATATTCATAACCAATAGCGAATATGTCCCCACATTCATGTATTTACATCTTTATAAAATTAGTGTACATAATACATATATTATAAAGCATATACTATCCATCTCACAATGATATTCATAACATAATATCCTTTGAACCATAACCTAATTATTTTCTTTGCTCTTCATTGAAGCATATGACAAACTTGAATGGGATTCATCACTAATGGGAACCTAAGGCCTCTATTTATACTTTTCCTGGACCCCTTGGATCTCTACCAATTATTTGATTTTTACAATTATTATCTTGAAATATATATGCACATCTTGGAAATATTTTGTTTTGTATTCCTTCCACATGCCCTAGTAATGGAATATTATCTCTCTCATACCATATGTGTAGTGGCCCACTAATGTTGATCTATGCTTATGCTTATGTTTAAGTGTTAATCAGATTAGACCTATTAATTATGTATGAGTTTATACTTGCTTCATGTAGCATTGAGAATTTCATATTGGATCATAGAGAAGGATATTTTGATTATAGTTAATAAGCATTTCTTATCGCACTTCTTGTTATATTTCTTTATACCATAGAGGTACAATGATGAATTTGGTATATATGTAGGAAATAGGGTTTTCCAGATATATTTCAATCTTATTCTATATTAATGATGTGGCTTGCATTGTGTCCATCAAGTGGTTATATGAGTTTATGTGGTACAAGAAGGATATATAATAAGGGACATCTATCATGGTCATAGATCTTGGTAATAGATTGGTGATGGGAATAACCTTATGTGCAACTGGTTATGTTACACATTAACTAAATAGATAACTTGTACCTTTATCCATGTGAACATGGGATACAAATAAAAATAGTTAAGAATCCAAAAGTTTCATGATCACCAAATAATAAATGCGATTGAGAAAATTAAAAATGATTTACATTAAATAATAGGTGTGAATGATTATTGTGTGAATCACAAAACACATAGTGGTTGTGATAGTTGATAAATAGTCAACAGAAAACCAAAAAAAGTGAAGGTCACATAATGAAAAAGTGACCCAACCATTAACCAAATGGTAGCTAAGATGTATAATACTTGGTATAAAATAAATTAGCAACCAAGGACTATATAGGTTGCAATATAAGTTGAGAAGATATCACAGTGGTTGGTAAGAATTGACACTGCAAGTGGAATACAAATAATAGAAGAATGAATGTGGATTGTGATAAGAAATCAAGGCCAATAATGATATCATTGCATCAAAAATTAATAAATGAGAAAATAAAAAGCTTCTATAAGAAACTTGGAATTCAAAATTAGAGTGAGAAACACCATTCCTCACTTCAATGTGACTTGACAAAATGACAAGAAAATAGTTTTAGATTTGAAAGATGAACATGAATCTATTGAAAAGAAAATGGATTATATATAGAAAGTATCCCTTGGAATAAGGGGTTACATTCAATAAGCATTCAACATGTTTCTATTGTTTAGTTGGCTCAATTATTCAGTTGTTTCACATGATGACACTACCCGAGATGAACTTATTTAGTTGTATTTCATTGGATGGTTTAAAAAAAATAAAAATGAGAAGAGTCAGTTCATAGTGAACTCAAAAATATTATTGAGTGATAGGGAAGTATTTCAGCCTCAATTTATGGTAATTATTACTAGTTTTTTAGCCTTTTCCCTTTTTGTTAAAGGTTGTGGCCTTAATGATTTGATGATCTTATTTTGTTATTATGCATTCCCTTAGTTTTTAATTTTGTGTTTTATGCATTTTCCATTTGATTGAAGGATGTGGCTTATTTTATGATCTATGGATATTGTTTAATGTGGAAACTTTCCATCGTGAATGATTGCATTTTACAATAATGGTTGGACTATTATATTTATTATATGAATCTTCTCCTTGAATTTATATTTTTCCATTCTTGGTGATTTATTTAAATGGGTTGGAAGAAGGATAAGAATAGATAAATTTAATTTGGTAGTTCCTTTGTGTCCTTCAGATTATAATATAGCTATATAACATAGAGGCCTCGATCAAGGTTATAGGAGAGGTGGTTAAGTACTAGGACTAATGTTTTTGGGGGTCATTGACATCTATGGGGTTAAATGTCTTCATAATCTACACAAGAATATTTTTTATGAGCATGTGATTACATGAATTTAACAATACTCGGATCTATAACAACTGTGGGTTGAGAGACCCTATTTTATGAAACATTCTTCTAGCCTTGACATGTTTCATTATGGATTCATGCCACTTATGGATCTATCTTTACTACTCATTTTATAACCATCTTATTGATTTTATTTTATATTTCTCTTTTGATTTTCCCACCTTTAGCCGACTATTATTTATTACTTTCTCCCTTCTATGAACCTTCCTTAATCTTAAGCTCACTATTTAAGTTATTTAGATTATTAGATGAACGAGTTAAGTTTGCGGTTTCAATTCAAGGATACATTGACATTTAGTGGGTTGAGAAGTGTATATAATTATATCAATAGAGTATTTTGAGGATTTATTAGTACCCCTTTGGCTACAATGCACTCAGTGTGAGGGTGTCTAGGTGGAACATGTTACCAAATCCTTCCATCATCCAAGTATATTATCTTATTATTTTGTTGTGACAAAAAAAAATCTTCAATAATTAGGTGCATATGTTAGAATATTTTTCCTTACCCTTTGAATGCATAATGATTGTAGTGAGTTATTAAATATGAGAAATTGAATAATGGAAAGTTATGTTCTATAATTTATTGTGCAATGTCTATTTCAACAGATTCTCTACGAGATATAAAATGCTTAGAATGGATTAATTAGATTTTGAGTTATAATGCTGAATTACACATCAAATATTCCTTGTCTTTTTTCCTTAATAATAATGGAAAAGGTGAAAACAAGCTTGAAGAATGTTCAATCCCAACCATCTCCTACACCTTGATTTCTAGTTATTAGATAACATACTCCCCCTTTCTTGAGAAATGAGACATGTGATTGCCATTGAAAATTGTATGAGGAATAAATGAACTAACAATAATAGTTTTAGTTCCTTTTTGTATGATGCTTCTTTATGCTCAAATATAATGGGTTATTCTCCTTAAGGCTTTAAGATGATATCACTAGATAGAAATTAGCCTGTGACTAAATGAAA